>CM024764.1:52060694-52452308 GCA_014218235.1 Colocasia esculenta | reverse complement strand
GGGGAAATGAGCACAGAGATAAGCTGCCAGATAGCAAAAGAGGCACCCAAAAGACGACGAAAAGGTTCGTAACAGGGAGGGCGGCGTCCACCTGGCTACTCTTTGTTGCACATTCGCAGAATTGGGGTTGGAGTGTTCCAAGTCCAGGCCGTCTCTTCGTCGCTGCCCGCGCGTTGTGTAATGGGGAGATCTTTCATGTGAAAGCGCTTTCAGACGGTAGCAGCCGTGCTTTCGAAAGGTATTGACGGATGGCGACTCCAGCCCCCCGGCATGAAGAGTTAGTAGAGACAGGCACGATATCAAAAAGTATAAGAGCATCCATCCTGTGTGTGTGTGAGAGAGAGAGAGAGAGAGAGAGAGAGTATAGGGTATGCTTTGTTAGGACATGGACAACCCATTCTACTACACACGAGTCTTCTTCATCTCCATTGGGCTCTCATTGTAGATCCGAGTTGAAGAGAAAAATTTCATGTACTTACTGTATTTAATAGGTAATGTGGGATTCGACAAAGGTTTAGAAGCACTTTTCGTGCAAAAAAAAAGAACTTTTTTTTTTTTTTAAGATTTCTATGACAAGATGACGGGTGACAGCCAAATCTTAGTTCATGAGATCCTTTTTCTATCTTTTCTTTTTTTATTTCCTTTGTTGTTCGATCTTAACTCTTACGTGACAACTAAAGCCACAGATCCGTCACTGACGATTATATCTAACATAGACGTACAACCCAAGCTTCTGCTGGCAAAAAGTCTGCAATGCTCACACACAGCATCGCCATCCAAACCCACCCATTACTTAAACTTTGAATATCTAACATCAACGAGAAACAGACATTTGAAGTATGTTTGACACCTTTTTTATGCACGATTATGAAACGTTTGACGGAGTAATGTATCAGAGGAAGCTATCTATCTAAGAATATAGGGAAACGCGATGAATTTTCATTCAGCTTTTGATTTAAGTTAGGCAAAAGTTTTTTTTTTTTTCTTTTCAAAGTTGAATTCATCACCTCGTGATGCAAAGTAGGAGAAAATATGGGGAATAGTTTGGATCAAAATGCGTCAACAGCGAATTGGAGTTTTTTTTTCTTGAGAATAATTTATTACACTTGAGTTGTATATTTTTTACTCGTACTTCTCCCTTCTTATTGGATGGGTGCATTGTACCCTCTTTTCATTGGCTAATAAAAATAAAGAAGTACAAATAAAAAGTTCACAACTCAAGTACATTAAATTCTTCTCTTTTTTCTTCCCTGGCCCCTTTCACCGAGATTAGAATAGACTGCATAGAGTGTTAACAGATTTTTGATCAAAAGTCACGTCAAAGTTCTCTTCTCGAGATCATATACAAAGGATTAGATTCGGAATAAAAAATAGATATTTTCATTTTTATAAGAAATTTCAAAATTAAAAACAAAAATAAAAAAATATTTCTACTTTCGCATCTATTTTCACTTTAAGTTAGAAAAACGGAAATGAAAATATTACGGTTGCTCCAAAAGCGTCGACTACAGCTGACTTGAAATCTGGAAAGTTCACCCAGTGCCGAGGAGAGGTGCAGTTGGGGGCTCCGGAACCTACAAACCCGTCGAGAGAGTTAGATAGGGAGATATTCTGATGCTCAAGTTAATCTTTTTTTTCTCGGGAAGATAGTTTGAGCCTCGTCACTTACCTCTCACTGGTGGAGTGTTCCTTCATATAGACGTCTCGGTTGCCCTTCGGTCTGGCGATCGGGACCTAGGACTAGTGTGTATCATCTCGATCCACGATAGGTGGCACCATGCTACTGCACCAGAAACCCCGTGTAATGCCCTGAAAATTTATGGATTTAAAATCTACAAAAATAGCTATAAATAAAAATGTTAAATAAAAATAAAATAAAAGTCATAGTTGAACTCCCCAGAAGTGGAATTTACCATTTAAATTATGCTGGGCCAACACAACTCTTATTGGGCTAAAGAACAAAACCCAATGACATTAAATCCAAAAAATTTATAATCATAATTGTGTAGAAAATAGGAAGGGATAAATTATGGCTAAAACAAAGATAATTAGCCATTCATAGCAACCAAATTCGTACCCAGCTATGTTAGGAGGTTTCCTAATAGTATTGCTACTTCAATTGGGAGAAGAATCCCCAAAAGTTGGAAGGCACCATGCTAGAACCGCAACCCAACCTTCCTAGTCTCATTAGGACTTGAAATTAACCCTAATCATATAAATAATCATCATAAGACTAGTTAGGAAGGGTCACCATCGTGCTGGGGTCGTGGGGAGGCGATCTAGGGCACCAAGAGAGGAGGAGGACGACCAAGAACCAAGCTTCTTCTCCAACCTTTCTCTCCTGCGACCTGTGCAGGAGACCTCTCTTAGATCTGACCAAAGGTAGGTGTTCTCGGGCCTAATCTAAACCTTGCACATACCAATGGAAAGAACATCGAGTCTAGTTTCATATGCACTTGTTTTCCCTAATTTTCATCAACCGTGCTATGAGTATTAAGCATTTTCCAAACATCGCACTTGTTTAGGGGTTTTAGTGTTCATGATAGTTTGAACACATCCTGAGGCCAAATCATGTGAAATCAAAGCCATAGTTCTCTTCTACTCATCGTAACCAACAACTTTCATCTTCATACTTTTGTTCCAGAAGCCCTAGATCTTGAGATATAAGCATTGCATGCATGTCTACCCATTTTCTCCTGCTTTTGGTTGAAACCCTAAAACGTAACCAATCCAGACGTCGCGTTCTTGACTACATGAACGTGACGTACTAGACCGTCGCATTCACATGAAAGGCAACCGAATTGTTCGTCGCTATTTTGACTTTGACTTGACCGTTCTGACACATGAATCTGTGTGTCACGTGGAATTCAGCGCCGGTCTAGAATGTGACGGAGCATGCCGTTGCGATTTGACCAGTTTTCCCGCTCATGAATTTTGCCTAATTTTTATATCAAAATTTTGAAAACACCTCATGAACGCGACGTGTCGAACCATCGTGATTCAGGGTTGTAGCGACATGTTGCCTGTTGCGTTATGAACACGAGGCCGTCGCGTTTTAAAGACCATCGCGACATATCGTTCTGTCACGACATGAAGGCGACAAACATGACCGTTGCGATTTGATGTTTCGCAGACTACCTCATATCGGAACCATGTACGGTCCTCTTAAATGCTACGTCTGAACCCGTCGCGAATTTGAGGCCAACCCGAGACTGCTTTATTGAGTTGTACAGTCATCCTTATGTATGTTTTGATGTTATATCATGTTAGCTAGTTAGTCAATGGCCTAAAAGTGATCAACCTACATGAAAGCTATAAAAAATATGAATCTCTATTCGAAGTGTTCTTAATGATTGCTTGATTCCATGTGATTGATATGAGCTATGTCCATGATCTAGCTTGTTATAACTGAAATTGCTACATGTTAAACGTGCAAAAAAATCATGTGATAGATTGAGTTGCATACCATGTCATGTGTCCATGTTAATTGCTTTTCGACTTGTTTTAAACCGATGGATTGTGGATTGCGATACGTTCTACACGACACTTTGCACATATAGGCAGCCCTCTCTTTGGGATTTGGAAACTCTCGGCCAGTCATTTCGTATCGGCAGACTAGTGACCTTTTCTCTAAGACCTCCGTAATTCTCCGTACTCCATGGATTCTCTCATGGACACCGAGTTGGTTGTACCATTGAAGTACCCAGAAGATAGAATGCACCTATTTTCTTATCTATTTCTCGTGAGAGTGATTTTATACATTGAAAACAAACCATTAAATGTAAAGATTGAACTAAAGTAATTAAGCCGTTATGCTGCCAAAATTTACTCCGGATCATGTCCACGTGCCTTGTTCTTTATAATCTTTGACATGATCTTTAGTACATATTATCTACTATTTGGAATTCGTATTGACCATAAATGAATGAATGGAATTACCAGAAATTATTGGAACTTCGGTTCATAACCATGCCTGTGCAAATAGGGCCCAGCCTGGTCCTGGGAGGAGGACCTGAAATACTTGAAATCACAAGAGTATATGATCTATTGAGGTGTCTGACAATCACCTAATTGACTGCAAGATTGATCTGGGTAATCTCCACACTGTTATTGAATGATTGATTGATTGATTGAACTGTTATATGTGAAATGGCCAAATCTATTGTACATGTCATCGTTCTTGAATCCAATATGTCATTGTCCATTGGAATTCTACGGAATTCAACTTGTGATATCTACTGTACATGCTATAGACCGTTGAATCCCTTCTATCTGATAAATGATCGTACTGTCACCTGATGATCAGTCTGTCCCCATGTAATTTTAATTACCTATTTATTTTTATTATTTTTGGTGATTAACAAAATTCCTTCAATAATTTCTAACATATATTTCATAAGTCTTAAGTACAGGAAATATACCAAGGTCACACAAACCAATGTTGGTAAGCATTACCTCTCTGAAGCTTTTATCTTGTCAAGATCATATTTCTCTAAGTCCACATCGACTTCTGTTGAAAGTCACAACAACTTCCTTTAGTGCTATAACGATTTGAATTCATAACGATTTTTTAAGTGCCTGAACGACTTCTTTACTGTGACATCGTTTGATTATAAACAAATCGTTCTCACAACGATTCTATAAGTCATCGCAACGATTTCTTCAGAACTCATAACAACTTGCCCGTCGCAACGATTTCTTAAGTTATCATAACGATTTCTTTAGAATTTGCAACGACTTGCTCGCCGTAACGATTTCTTAAGTCATCATAACGATTCCTTTAGAATTCGCAACGACTTGCTCACCGTAACGATTTCTTAAGTTATCATAACGATTTCTTTAGAATTCGCAACGACTTGCTCGCCGTAACGATTTCTTAAGTTATCATAACGATTTCTTTAGGGTTCGCAATGATTTGCTTTCTGTAACGATTTGTTTAGTGTTCACAACGATTTCTTCATTGAACACAACGATTTACTTTCTGTAATGATTTGTTAAGTGTTCATAACAATTTCTTCATTAAACACAACGATTTGCTTCACGCAACGATTTCTTTAGAACTCATAACGATTTGCTTCGCGCAACGATTTCTTTAGAACTTATAACAATTTGCTTCGCACAACGATTTCTTTAGAGCTCATAACGATTTGTTAAGTGTTCATAACGATTTCTTCGTTGAACACATCAACTTGCTTTCTATAACGATTTGATCTCTATAATGACTTGTTGGTATTCATAACGATTTCTTCAGTAAACACTTGATCATAACGATTTCATAAGTCATATAGACAACAACTTTATGGTTTATATCGACTTGACATTTATCTTATCTCTTAAAGCGTTGAATAGTCAAAATCTTCTTTATCTGTCTGACTGCTGTGCATTTAATGAAGACAGAACGTATCTCTGCATGCATGCAGTTGATATCTTTTCATTATCGTGCATATTCTGTCAACATCTCATAAAACAAGATATTTGGCATTGCTATTTTGGTGAATATTCACATCAACGCTTACTGACAACAAGAGACAGCCTAGCTATCTACCGTTCTAGCATTTAATATGTGCAGGGTCCTAAAAGACATTCTGTCATACAACGTTGGACCATATAGACACCAGAAGACCTTATCTCTTTGCGTGTTCAACTGGATAAACGATTGTAGAAGCTTCCAAGTTTCCTTCAGTCTAACGTTTACTTGGACAAGAGACAATGGATACTTCAACGACAATATTTCAAATTGGAGATTTAAATATAAGACAGAAGAGAAGAATGATACGTCACCAAGTGGAGAACAAGCATCTCACACACAAGCATTCAAATTCTTCTGCAAGAAGTCTAGAGCCAAGAATCTCATTCCTCATCATCTTTAGCTCTTCGCTCTCTGTGCTGTAATAGAATTTCTAAGAGAGCCCGTGTAGTTCTGAGAGTGTGCCTTGTTTAGATCTTTTGCTCTCAGTGCTTGTTGCTTCAGATCTTGGCTTGTAAAAGCTTGATCTAAGGGCTTGAATTCTTTCTAGTATCTTTGTGGTGTTTCCCTTCAAGTGTGAAGGAAGACCTGGTGGGATCCAGGGTGCTGTTTCCCTTCGGTTGTGAAGGAAGACCTGGTGGGGTATCCAGGGTGTTGTTGTTCCCTTCTGGTGTGAAGGAAGACCAGCTGAGCTGGGTGTTGTAGTGTCCATAGGGGGACTGTACCCTAGTTAGTGGAATCCTGAGTTGTTGCTCAGGAACTGGACGTAGGACTCCTAAGGAAAGGAG
This sequence comes from Colocasia esculenta, assembly GCA_014218235.1. Classification (NCBI taxonomy): domain Eukaryota; kingdom Viridiplantae; phylum Streptophyta; class Magnoliopsida; order Alismatales; family Araceae; genus Colocasia; species Colocasia esculenta. The sequence continues at coordinate 52,446,053 of CM024764.1, read as the reverse complement.
GTCCGAACCAGGATAATTCCTTGCGTTGTGTGATTGATTCTTTGTGGGTTTGTTGTTCATACTAACCGTTACTAACCAACATCGAAGATTGTTTTTGTGTATATTTTTACGTATATGTGTCACCTAGATAGATTTTTTAAAGACCCATTCACCCCCCTCTGGGCTTGTCTGTTGCCTGGTTGGCTAACCCAGAGGGGGGGGGGTGAATGGGTCTTTAAATAAAATTTATTGATAAAAACCTGAACTCAAACAAACATAAAGAGTCCTTGAAAGAGATTAGTAATGGTTAGTAAAAACAACAATCACACAATGAAGACAATCACACAACACACAGATTTATCCTGGTTCGGATCTCCTCTCCTTAGGAGTCCTACGTCCAGTCCCTGAGCAACCCTCAGGATTTCACTAACTAGGGTACAGTCCCCCTATGGACAAAAACAACCACCCAGCTCAGCTGGTCTTCCTTCACTCCTAAAGGGAACACAACACCCTGGTACCACCAGGTCTTCCTTCACTCCTGAAGGGAAAAACACCACCCTGGAAACCACCAGGTCTTCCTTCACACACGAAGGGAAAAACACAAGAAAATCTTGAAAGAAATGACTAGCCCCTAGATCAAGCTTTTACAACACTCAATCTGAAGCTACAAGCACTGAGAGACAAAGATCTACACAATGTGCACTCTCTCAGAACTAATCTAGCTCTTCCTTAATTTTTCTTCTCACAGCACAAGGAGCTAAGAGCCAAGATCGAAAGGAATGAATTTCTGGCTCTAGAGATCTTGAAGACTTGAAAGCTGCTGAGTTCTGGTCTCTCTTGAATATCAATAATGCTTTCTTCTTCAGTATATTTTTTTTGTCTTTAGAACTTCGTCTTGTATTTATATCTCCAATTTGAATGAGGACGAAGAGATGACCGTTGTCTCACAGCTTTGGTGTACGTTAGACTGAAGGATTTGTGGAAGCTTCCTGTCGACAGTCTTTTGTTCTTTGGAGCACGCAAAGTGATGAGATCTTCTGAGTTGGCTTGTAGTTCTTTCTGTGTCCAATGTTGTAGGATAGTACATCCTCAAGGTTCTGCAAGGTTGAGCTTTAATGGTAGACAGCTATACTATCTCTAGATGTCAATCAACGTCAGAGCAGATAGATACAAATATAGTAGTAACAGTTTATCGTTCTAAAAGATGCATGCAGAGAATACACGAGAATGGAAGATATGTTCCGTATCCATGCAGAGATACGTTCAGTCTTTATTAAATGCATGGCAGTCAAACAGACGTGATGCAACTTTGACTATTCAACGTATCTTAAATCAAGATAAACAATTAATTAATAGAAACATGACTTATGCAATCGTTATGATAGTCTGATAGAATCGTTATGAACAAATTTCTATAGTCTCAGAAGAAGTCGTTATGATAACTTATGAAATCGTTATCACAACCATGTCGTTATAACTCCTAAAAGAATCGTTACGCTTACTTATAGAAACGTTATGATAAACAAGTCGTTACAACTTTCTAAAGGAATCGTTACGCTGACTTACAGAATCGTTATGACGAGCAAGTCGTTATAACTTTCTAAAGAAATCGTTACGATGACTTACAGAATCGTTATGACGAGCAAGTCGTTATAACTTTCTAAAGAAATCGTTACGATGACTTACAGAATCGTTATGACGAGCAAGTCGTTATAACTTTCTAAAGAAATCATTACGATGACTTACAGAGTCGTTATAATGAGCAAGTCGTTATAACTTCTGAAGGAGTCGTTACGATAACTTACAGAGTCGTTATAATGAGCAAGTCGTTATAACTTCTGAAGGAGTCGTTACGATAACTTACAGAGTCGTTATAACATCGACTTGTTTGACACAACAAGGTTATTCAATCTTACAAGTAAATCGTTGTACTTGTGAGGAAATCGTTACAGTTAATGAAGGAATCGTTATAGCTCTTCTGAAAATAATGTATGTAAGTACTTACCACAAATGCTTGACTTTCTTTGGGTATTTCCTGTGCTTAAGGCTAAATAAAACATAGTTAGAAAAACTTTTGACAGTGTTTTGTTTATCACCAAAATAAGCATGTAATTAATTTAAAAGTACATGGGGATGGACTGTTCATCATTGTCAACTGGGCAACAAGTGGTATCAGAGCGAGTCTCTTCGACAAAGAAAGGATCCAACGATCTGAAGAGTAAAGATCCATGGCAGCCCAAGGTCACAACGAAGGTTAGTTTGTCAACTGACCACCATTGTTCGATGGAGAGGATTACACATACTGGAAAACAAGAATGGAGTACTTTCTGCAATGCCATGATTATCAGATATGGTCCATAGTAGAAGAAGGCGATCTTCTGGTCACAAATGAGAAAGCTCAGTGGACATACGATGATAGGAAGAAGATCTCGCAGAACTGTAAAGCAAAGAGTATTATGTGCTGTGCCCTTAGTAAAAAGGAGTTCAACCGAGTTTCAGCCTGCAAATCCATAATGGAAATGTGGGAAAAGCTCAGAATCACCTATGAAGGCACAGACAAGGTGAAGGAAACAAGAATAGACATTCTTGTAGCACAGTACGAGAGATTTCAAATGCAATCAGGTGAGTCCATTACCCAAATGTTCAGTAGATTTATAGATATTACAAATGGGTTAGCTGGACTAGGAAAGACTTATGAAATGGGAGATATGGTCAGAAAGATTCTTAGATCTTTACCATCCTCGTGGACCCCAAAGGTAACAGCCATTGAGGAAGCTAATGATCTAAAGAGAATGTCTTTAGAAAAGCTCATTGGGTCCCTTATGGCTCATGAGATAAACATGGAGAGATTAGGAGAATCCTCCAGCAGAAAGAAGCAGTCAAATGTGCTCAAGGACAATGAGAATTCATCAGAAGAATCACTCGACAATAGTGAAAGCTGTAAGGACAGTGATGAAGATGAAGAAGCTATGCTATCAAGGAAATTGAAACACATTCTAGCCAAAAAGAAGAAGTTCCAATCTGGAAGAAGACATTTCAAGAGAAATAAAGACTTCAAGAAACCAGATGGGAAGGATCAGAAGAAGGGAGAGCCCATTTGCTATGAGTGTAAAAAGCCAGGACATATCAAAGCTGAATGTCCAAAACTCAAGAAGCCTGAATTCAAGAAGAGAGAAAACTTCAAGAAATTCAGGAAATACAAAAAGAAAGCAATGACAGCTGCGTGGGAGAACAGTAGCGACTCAGACAGTGAGTCGAGTTCATGCAGTGATGAAGAAGAAGCCAATTTGGCCTTCATGGCAAATACCGAAGATAAGGTTAACACTCGAAGATCCAAATGGTATTTGGACAGTGGGTGCTCAAGGCACATGTCTGGAAACCAGAAGCTATTCACTCATCTTCAAGCTGAAGAAGGAATAGTTACCTATGGAGACAATGGGAAAGGCACAGTGATTGGTAGTGGTTCTGTGAGCGACAAAGGAAAGATAGTCATTGAAGATGTACTGCTTGTCAAAGGGCTGAAACACAATCTCATCAGCATCAGCCAGCTTTGTGACAGAGGTCATCAGATTCAGTTTCAAGAATCAAAGTGCAGCATATTGAAGAATGGAGCAGTAATCTTCGAAGCCAATAGGGAGAAGAACCTGTATGCGCTTCATCTTGAAGAACTCAAGGATCAGAATGTTTGCCTGGCAGCAAATAAAGACCAGTCAACTGAACTGTGGCACAGAAGACTGGGACATTGCAGCATAGATGGCATGAGAAAATTGCTAAAGAAAAATCTTGTGGAAGGTCTGCCAAAGGTTAGTGCAAAAATGGAAGGTGTCTGTAGATCTTGTGCTAAGGGAAAGCACACCAAGAGCTCCTTCAAGTCAAAAACGGTGGTAACCACCTCAAAACCCTTAGAGCTCCTTCATATGGATATATTTGAATGAGGACTACCAGTCTTGGAGGAAAGAACTTTAGATTTGTCATAGTCGATGATTACTCAAGATTCACATGGGTATCATTCCTAGAGCATAAAGATGACACATTTGAAAACTTTGTCAGTTTCAGCAAGAAAGTCCAGAAGGATCAGAAGTTCAGCATTGTTTCTATCCGATCAGATCATGGTGGTGAATTTCAGAATGAAAAATTTGCTAAGTTCTGTGATGATCAGGGGATTGAGCATAATTTCTCAGCACCAAGGACACCACAGCAAAATGGAATTACTGAGAGAAAGAATAGAACTCTATTGGATATGGCAAGAACAATGCTATTGGAATATGATCTGCCAAGGTATTTTTGGGCTGAAGCAGTCAACACAACAAGCTACATTATCAACAGAGTAATGATTAGGCCAATCCTAAAGAAGACTGCATATGAACTGTTCAAAGGAAAGAAACCAAAGATCAGCCACTTCAGGACATTTGGATGTCATTGCTTCATCCACAACAATGGAAAAAGGGACATTGGTAAGTTGGATGCCAAATCAGATGAAGGCATCTTCATGGGGTACACCTCTAAACCCAAAGGCTATAGAGTATTTAATAAACGCACTTTATTAATTGAACAGTCTGTACATATTATTTTTGATGAAACTAACCCTTCCCTGAGAAAGGAAGAAGATAGTGATAATGATGATGCAGATGAACTGTCCAAGAAACTAAAGAATACATCAATTGAGGACAAGTATGATCCACCTCTGGAAGACATGCAACAAAAGGAAATTACACATGAAAATCTTCCAAAGGATGGAGATACAAGAAAGATCACCCACCTGAGAATATTATTGGTGATCCATCTATTGGGGTAAGAACAAGAGATAACATGATATCCTGTGATTATTTAGCATTTATTTCTCAAATAGAGCCGAGGACAGTCAATGAAGCTCTTGGTGATGAATCTTGGATCTTGGCCATGCAAGATGAACTAAATCAGTTCAAGAGAAACCAAGTAAGGTCACTTGTTCCTAGACCATCATACCATCCAGTTATTGACACCAAATGGGTGTTTAGAAATAAATTGGATGAGGCTGGTGTGATCTTAAGAAACAAGGCCAGACTGGTAGCTCAAGGCTATTCCCAAGAGGAAGGCATAGATTTCGATGAAACCTATGCACCTGTAGCTAGACTTGAGGCTATTAAAATATTACTTGCATATGCATCAGCATTAGACTTAAAACTATTTTAAATGGATGTCAAATCTGCATTCTTAAATGGTTTTATAAAAGAGGAAGTTTATGTGGAACAACCCCCGGGTTTTGATGACACAGAATTTCCTAATCATGTTTTCAAACTTCATAAAGCTTTATATGGATTAAAGCAAACACCTAGAGCCTGGTATGAAAGGCTTAGTTCTTTTCTTTTAAACCATGGTTTCAGTAGAGGTCAAGTAGATAGCAATCTATTTGTAAAATCAAAAGTTAAAAGCATACTACTTGTACAGATTTATGTAGATGATATTATCTTTGGATCTACTGATGAATCCCTTTGCAAGTATTTTGAAAAGCTTATGCAGGGAGAATTTGAAATGAGCATGATGGGAGAGCTCACTTACTTCCTTGGACTACAAATCAAACAAGGAAAGGAAGAACTCATATCTGCCAAGCAAAGTACACAAAAGAACTCTTGAAGAAATTTGGATTCGATAATGTCAAGCCACTGTCAACACCAATGAGTACATCAATAAGGATGGACAGTGACAAAGATGGTAAGAAAGTAGATCAAAAGGTCTACAGAGGTATGATAGGTTCACTGCTTTATTTAACAGCTAGTAGACCCGATATTCTATTTAGTGTATGCATGTGTGCTAGGTATCAAGCAGATCCTAGAGAATCACATTTAATCTCTGTGAAAAGAATATTTAGATATTTAGCTAGAACTCATGATTTAGGTTTGTGGTATCCAAAATCTTGTGAAATTAATTTAGTAGGATACTCTGATGCTGACTATGCTGGATGCAAAGTAGATAGAAAAAGCACCAGTGGTTGTTGTCAATTTCTTGCAGGGTGTTTGATATCCTGGTCATCAAAGAAACAAAATTCAGTGGCACTGTCTACAGCTGAAGCTGAGTACGTAGCTGCTGGAAGTTTCTATACACAACTCCTATGGATAAAGCAACAACTTGAAGATTTTGGATTAAATATCAAATCGATTCCACTATTGTGTGACAACACCAGTGCTATCAATCTCACAAAAAATTCAGTCCAACATTCAAGGACCAAGCATATTAAGGTTAGATATCATTTCATTCGTGATCATGTTGCAAATGGTAATATTGAAATATCCTTTATTGATACAAACGGTCAGTTAGCAGACATTTTCACAAAAGCCTTACCTGAAGAGAGATTCACATCTCTTAGAAGGGAATTGGGCATGTGTAATTTGTGAAAAGATTTATGTTTAAAACAGGCATATAAGTTTTCAGAATTAAGTAAAAATTTCCCTCCATGGATTTAAGCAAAAGAAATTCAAATTATCTTTCCTGGCCGCTCTTTTATTAAAGTCGGTTTGAATAGTCAAACTCTTTTGTCGTTTTCTGCCGCCTTTTGGCGCCTCACTTTCCACAAAGCATTTATTTAATTACAAAAATTGATGTGGGAATGATTCACCTCCCATCTTCTACCTTTTTTCCCTCTTTCTTCTAGTTGCCTGAGCCGATGCCCTAACGATTCGGACATCGACTCTCTGCAAGTTTGAAGCTCTTCTCTCCTTCCCGCGACAAATTTCTTGAGGGCTTTCACTCCTTCTTCCTTCTCAACCCTCCAGAAACCCTATTCATCTGATTCCATGGCCGCATCCATCATCTCCAGAAGTCTTGGGGGCTACGGCACTGAGTTCCTTACTCCTGAGAAGCAGGAGAGGTTCACGTTTGTAAAGACCAAGGTTTATGGGAACAAGGCAGTGGATGTAGCTGATCTCGAGAAGAACGGGATGCACAGTGTTGTGGCAGCCATGAGCAGGATGAAGTGGTCAGTTATTTCAACCTTCTCTAAGGTAAGCCATCCAGACCTCGTGAAGGCATTCTATGTTTGTTTGAAATCAGAGACAGATGGGTCTGTGACGTCTCCAGTCAAAGGAATCCCCATAAAGATTGATCATGATCTTCTGAAGATGTTGTTTGATGTGAGCACAACCGGTCACAGTAGAGTCCACACTGTGGATACAAAGGTCAAGGGTCTCGGAATTATTGGACCTGAGTATCGTCTGAGAGATGGGAAACTAGATATTAATTAGTTGAATGCTTTCAACCGCCTCCTCCATTTCATAGTTTGTCAGATTTTGGTTCCTAGAAGTGCAACATTCTCCACTTGTACCAAAGCAGACTCGGATATGATGTTCTGGGCCATACAGAACAAGGACATCAACATGGCCGAAGTAATGATTGAGAGGATGAAGTTTGCCCGTGATCAGATTTGGGATACAAAGAGCAAGCTTAATGTCTCTTTGCCCTATGCCCATTTGCTTACCAAGATCTTCAAACACTTTAGTGTTGATCTATCTGGGGCAGTAGTTGAAAAGATGGGCCAAGCAATTAGGTCCAGAAATCTAAGGAAGAGTGGGTTCTCAGTGGTTGGTGGAGTTTGGTCTAAGACCTCTGTGGCAGAGGGAGATGCCATTATAGGGGATATTCCAGATATTCAGGAAGAAGTTTCAGAAGCATCAGCAGAAGTTGAGCTAGCAGTACCGAAAGTTGTTGTATCAGAAGTTCAAGAGGCAGCAGGACCATCTGAACTGGTAGCTCAAGTAGCAGGGACAGCAGAGCTAGCAGGGTCACCTGTAGTGGCAGTTGAATCTCAACCTCCAGAAGCACCAGTAGGAGAAGCAGTGGTAGGTGCAGCAGATCCTTTGCCCACCTCCATTGTTGCCTCTATCCTTAGAGAGGTGTTGGATTCTATTCATTCCACCCCAGTCACTCTAGAGGCTGGTGGAAATCCAGAGGAAGAGGTTGTGGCATCAGGCCACATTGAGGAATCAATTGCAGCAGAAGTCATTCAGGAGGAGCAAACAGTTGCTCCTGAAGACATTGTTATGGAAGATGCTCCTACTGAGGGGGAGCAATTAAAGGATGGACCAGCAGAAGCAGCACAATGTGATGAGCCTATGGGCAGTGTGCCTGCTGAAGAGAATTTGCCAGATGCTCAGAATGATGGAACTCAGGGGGAGGAACATGACAATCCCCCAGATAATGATGCTAGAGATGGGGAGACAGCCAGCTCCTTAGAATCAGATGATGATCAGCAGCCTCCAGCTTCAGAGGCAAGGCAGAAAGGAAAAGAAGTGGTTTCCAGAGTTCCACTCTTAGCAGATACTCCATTGAGAGGCAGGTGAAACAGAAAATAGTCATAAATTTGAAGCCTGTTATTGAGAGATTGGATGCTCAAGGTACAATCTTATGCTCTCTTCAATCAGATGTTAGTTCCATTTTCATGAGCCAAGCTTCATCTTCCAAGGAGATTTCAAGTATCAGAAATGCCATGAAATGGTTCAACAAAGAGATGGGCAGCATGAAGACAATGCTCTCTGAGATTCTGAAGGTGGTTGGAGCTCAAGTTCCTCCTCCTCCTCCACCTCCTGCAGCTCAAGTTCCAGAATCAGGGCCATCAGGGCCATCAGTTCCAGTGTCCGGGCCATCAGGGCCAGCAGCAGCAGCAGCAGCAGCAGAGGCATAGGTCAATGAGCAAGGGCCATCTGGGCCAGCTGAGCAGGTTGAAGGGCCTCCAGGGCAAGCTGAGAAGGTGTCAGGGCCATTGGAGTCTGAACCTGTACAGAGTTTGGCTGAAGAAGAAGTTTTGGTTCCTGAGCCCCCAGCTCCCACTTCTTCGCAAACACCAGTTCCTCCATCCCCACCTTCATCCTCCACAACACCTCCTGCTCCACAGACATTCAAGAAACCTCAACCTAGACCCATCTCCTCACCAACACCCTTTCCTTCTCAATCCACCTCCTCTCCTGCCTCCTCTACTCATATTCTTCCACCTCCACCTATCTTTGAGGTCCCTCCAACATCCTCTGCTAGAGCCTCATCTTCCTCTAGTCCCTCCCTTGGACCAGATGTTGACATTCATTCTGCTTCTGACTCCTTCCTTCATCCTTCTCCTCCACCCTCTTTCATCACTATAATCTCTGAGATAGCTCAACTTGACTCTCCCTTTATTGAAAAAGTAAAGGATGAGTTTGAGGAAGCCATTCTCAGGTCAGTCCTGAAAGTAGGGGATCATATCCCTAAGGCAGACTCTTCTAGTTCTGCCCCTAAAAAGAGAAAAATTTCTTCCTCTTTAGCTATTATTTCAGAACCCAGATATCCTTCTCTGTGGTTCTCTCTCACAGTGGACGACCTTCAGAAGGTTGTTTTTGCTACCATTGTAAATCTTCCATTTCTTAATCTTTCTAACCACCTCAATGTTGTTTTACCCTTCACTCCTCTCACCAAAACAGAGAAATCCAAAATCTTCTCTGTTGCTCACTCTAAAATAGAAGAGCAGTGGGGCAAAGGGCATAAAGATTTGTTCAAGAAATATCTTCTTGCCAACTCTTCCAGATTCCCTCCAAGGGACCATTCCCTGATCCTCTCAGAATGGTTCCAGATCCACCACAAGGATTGTTGGGGGTCCTTCATCCAAAAGGAAATCAAGATGGTCAGATACTTTCTTCTGTTCAACAACTTCGATATGTCCATCAACTTCTTGAAGTTCAGCTGAATCAGTTCAAGCAGGCCATCAAAGTTCTAAATACGGACATTGCCCACACTGAAGCTGTTTAGGTAGACTTTGCTACCCTCCAAGTGCCTGATGAGATCCTTCTACCTCAGATCCATTTCCTTGTAATGGAATCCTCTGTTGGGTCTATTATCTTTGAGCGTTTTGCCAGAGTGATGGGAAGAATCAAGGTACAGAAAGGCTTCCTGGTTGCATTTCACAGATTTCTCTTTAGAGAATATCACCAGGGCCATGTCAGTGCTAAAGTTCTAGCCCCTATCCTGTCAGAATGTGAGAGGTTGACACCCTCAGAATGGACTAGATACTATCCCTTATCTGCTCAGCAATTATCTGATTTGAATGAAGCTCAAGCCAGAGAAGGAAAACCTGTTGTTTCTCCTACCACATTCTTGGACATGAACTCCATTAACCTTGTGACTGATCCCCTCAAAGTTTGGGAGGAAAGATACAAGGTGTATGTAGCTCTACGCCAAGCTCTAAAAGAGAAACAAAATTTCTATCCTGTGTCCATGGATCAGTTCCTTACCTGTGCCAGCTTTGGGACTGTTCACTTCCTCAAGCTGACCATGGATAAGAATTCTTATACTGATCTCCTCTACAAGCAGCTCAAGCTTCATCTCCAAAGGATGGCTCCCTCCATGGGACCAGCCTAATCTTTATCCGTTGGCGTCTTTAAATTGTATTTTGAAGAGCAGGAAGAACAGGCATGGGAAACCATTTCTCACTTTGCCTCTCTTTTGTCTCCTGCTTACTATTTATCTGTACCTCCATAGTCTTAATGAAATATCTTTGTTTGTGTGCTCCTATATCTTTTCTCTTCATTCTTTGTCTCAGATTATCTTTTACTTAATGACAAAAAGGGGGAGAAAATACTTAGCATGTCTGAAATACATTCTGCAAATGTTCAGATATTTTTATCCATGCTTATTGTTAATTTTGTCATCACCAAAAAGGGGAGATTGATGATCAGTATGTCCCCATGTAATTTTAATTACCTATTTATTTTTATTATTTTTGGTGATTAACAAAATTCCTTCAATAATTTCTAACATATATTTCATAAGTCTTAAGTACAGGAAATATACCAAGGTCACACAAACCAATGTTGGTAAGCATTACCTCTCTGAAGCTTTTATCTTGTCAAGATCATATTTCTCTAAGTCCACATCGACTTCTGTTGAAAGTCACAACGACTTCCTTTAGTGCTATAACGATTTGAATTCATAACGATTTCTTAAGTGTCTGAACGACTTCTTTACTGTGACATCGTTTGATTACAAACAAATCGTTCTCACAACGATTCTATAAGTCATCGCAACGATTTCTTCAGAACTCGTAACAACTTGCCCGTCGCAACGATTTCTTAAGTTATCATAACGATTTCTTTAGAATTCGCAACGACTTGCTCGCCGTAACGATTTCTTAAGTCATCATAACGATTTCTTTAGAATTCGCAACGACTTGTTCGCCGTAACGATTTCTTAAGTTATCATAATGATTTCTTTAGAATTCGCAACGACTTGCTCGCCGTAACGATTTCTTAAGTCATCATAACGATTTCTTTAGAATTCGTAACGACTTGCTCGCCGTAACGATTTCTTAAGTTATCATAACGATTTCTTTAGGGTTCGCAACGATTTGCTTTCTGCAACGATTTGTTTAGTGTTCACAACGATTTTTCATTGAACACAACGATTTGCTTTCTGTAACGATTTGTTAAGTGTTCATATTGATTTCTTCATTAAACACAACATTTGCTTCGCGCAACGATTTCTTTAGAACTCATAACGATTTGCTTCGCACAACGATTTCTTTAGAACTCATAACGATTTGCTTCGCGCAACGATTTCTTTAGAGCTCATAACGATTTGTTAAGTGTTCATAAGGATTTCTTCGTTGAACACATCAACTTGCTTTCTATAACGATTTGATCTCTATAATGACTTGTTGGTATTCATAACGATTTCTTCAGTAAACACTTGATCATAACGATTTCATAAGTCATATAGACAACGACTTTATGGTTTATATCGACTTGACATTTATCTTATCTCTTAAATCGTTGAATAGTCAAAGTCTTCTCTTATCTGTCTGAATGTTGCATTTAATGAAGACAGAACATATCTCTGCATGCATGCAGATGATATCTTTTCATTATCGTGCATATTCTGTCAACATCTCATAAAACAAGATATTTGGCATTGCTATTTTGGTGAATATTCACATCAACGCTTACTGGCAACAAGAGACAGCCTAGCTGTCTACTGTTCTAGCATTTAATATGTGCAGGTTCCTAAAAGACATTCTGTTATACAACGTTGGACCATATAGATGCCAGAAGACCTTATCTCTTTGCGTGTTCAACTGGATAAAAGATTGTAGAAGCTTCCAAGTTTCCTTCAATCTAACGTTTACTTGGACAAGAGACAACGGATACTCCAACGACAATATTTCAAATTGGAGATTTAAATACAAGACAGAAGAGAAGAATGATACGTCACCAAGTGGAGAACAAGCATCTCACACACAAGCATTCAAATTCTTCTGCAAGAAGTCTAGAGCCAAGAATCTCATTCCTCATCATCTTTAGCTCTTCGCTCTCTGTGCTATAATAGAATTTCTAAGAGAGCCCGTGTAGTTCTGAGAGTGTGCCTTGTTTAGATCTTTTGCTCTCAGTGCTTGTTGCTTCAGATCTTGGCTTGTAAAAGCTTGATCTAGGGGCTTAAATTCTTTCTAGTCTCTTTGTGGTGTTTCCCTTCGTGTGTGAAGGAAGACCTGGTGGGATCCAGGGTGCTGTTTCCCTTCGGTTGTGAAGGAAGACCTGGTGGGGTATCCAGGGTGTTGTTGTTCCCTTCTGGTGTGAAGGAAGACCAGCTGAGCTGGGTGTTGTAGTGTCCATAGGGGGACTGTACCCTAGTTAGTGGAATCCTGAGTTGTTGCTCAGGGACTGGACGTAGGACTCCTAAGGAAAGGAGGTCCGAACCAGGATAATTCCTTGCGTTGTGTGATTGATTCTTTGTGGGTTTATTGTTCATACTAACTGTTACTAACCAACATCGAAGATTGTTTTTGTGTATATTTTTACGTACAGGTGTCACCTAGATAGATTTTTTAAGGACCCATTCACCCCCCGTCTGGGCTTGTCAATTGGGCAACATCACCCATCTCATTGTCAATTGTTTCGTCTCACATGAGAATTGTCATTGAATTTGTTTACTGAACCATTCTCGTACATGTTATAGCTTGGAACTGTTCCTATCGTTATTGTCATGAGTATTGCATGTTAGTATCTTACCAGTTAAATTGTTAATTCACGTAAAGCATGCCCATACCATGAGATATAAATCCTACTGGGTGCTAGTGTAACACCCCAAAATAATATTTATAAAAAATTGAGAAAAAGATGATGATTTTTTATTGTTAAATATAATCACTTTCATGAGATATAATTATCTTTAATTTAGGATTATTTGTATATTATTAATATAATTCCAGAGTTGTCTTCAGAGGTACACACTCCGACAGAACATCACCGGAATTCGGTAATGAAATTGAAATCTGAAAACACCATTAATTTTCAGAAAAATGTGCTGGTTCTAGAAACGTAAATGTTCTGAACTATTGACGCACATATATTAAGATTAAGTCGACACAATGATTTTTAGGGTAATTTTTACTGGATCAAAAATTAATTTCAAAAATTAAACTAGAATCACCATAATTGGTAAAACCTTTCAATTAACTTATGTTTGAAATTTCAACTTGATTGGACATCATTTGGATACAAACATATAAGGACAAAAGGGCCAAATGAATTATTCCCTATTTACGTAAACCATTTATTGGAATACTTTTGCTTACGTAGTCTGGGCTACGTAAGACTTTTTACCCTTTGTGTAAATAGGCTACACGTACGATAGTACGTGTTAGAGGGGTAAAACCCCATGGTAAAATGTGGCTATGCTGTAAGGTTGGGGATATTACGACAACATGTGTATGGCCACGTGCCATACATGCATGAAGCCTGGGCAACTATATAAACTCTCCCTTAACCACCCTTGTGGGTTTTTACTCACTTGCTTATTGTCGTGTACTGCTGCTGCTTCTGCTGTAGCTAGTACTGCTGCTCCTGCTATAGCTGCTACTGCTGCTCCTGCTATTGCTTCTACTGCTATGACTTCTCCTACTGCTACTCTTGCAGTTGCCACTGCTACTGCCGTTTCTTTTGTCAAGGAGAAGAGAAGGACCTCCATATTTTCTTGAGTCATGTAGGATTCTCCTTCCTTTTTGTAATCTTCTTCTGTTAAAACCTTGGAGTTTAAGTGTCTACCATGATCTAATTACCTTGACTTGTATTCAGAAAAACCACCAGGAATGTTTTATTTTCCCACTGTGATCATGTTTTAGCTGATGCTCATGTCTCGTTCATGTACACTTGATGAGAACTTTCTACTAGATGCAAGGAAGATTCTCTTAAAAGAGTTATACATGCAAAACTTTCCTTTCATAAGTTTTTCCACACCACCCATGCTGTGAAGATTTTCTCTTTGTTCTATCCTTTTCCTCATGAAAGATGTGTCTAGAAATGTATATAAGATCCACTAGATGTTGTTTGATCCTCTATGGAATAGTAGGAACTCTTAGAAGAGTATCCTAAGTTGATTTTAAACCATTCTAGAAAGAATAACCTACGGCTGTCGACAGACAGAACCTAGCTGTCGACAGGTACCTTGCTTCCAGAACCCAGAATTCCAGAACAACCAGTGGATGTCGACAGACATAATCCATCTGTCGACAACTACTAGTAGCTGTCGACAGCTAAAGGCCAGATTCCAGAATACAGTTCTGGAAGGACCAGTAGTTTTCGACAACCACTCTATGGCTGTCGACAACCACCAGTCTGTGATTTTAACAAGAACCATTCTTTTTCTAATCAAAGGTGACACACTTTTGTATTGTCCAAACAAGTTGTTTTTCCTCATTTTCTTGGATTCTAAACTATTATACCACTGAGAGGAATCATTTACTCATCATCTATATCAACTATGGATTATTCTTGGACACTTCCAAGTATGATTGTTTCTTACATGGATACATCTTCCTGAAGTCATTAGCATTGACTCCTAAAACCCTATTACATGTGAGATTTTGAGTACCTATGTGCCATAGTTGAATGTTTAACATAAATGATTTGTGATGACAACTTTGGGTCGTTGGACTCAATTGAGATAAGTGCCTGTGCAAGTGGGGCTGTTCCAGTCCCGGGAGGAGCACCCCAATTCGTTTACTGGCCGTACGGAACGATAATGGATCTACTGGATGTTTGGCATTGCATCATACTTACTTGATTGGTCATCATTTGTTCAGTCATGAGTTAAATATGGATTCCCTACTTGAACCAGAATGTGATTACTATACTAATTTCTCTTCTAAAAAGCTTTATTCAGTACTTTTTTTTATTTTATAAATGTCATCTACTTATTTGAGTTTACAATCATCCTTGATATTCAGTACTACCACCATTCAAGTATGTTGTTTGAACTCTTTGAATGTCACAATCTTTTTGATAAGAAGGGTGAATTCTACTGGGCGTAATTGCTCATTAAATCTTACTTTTTCAGGTGAACAGGATGAGCCTAGCTCTTAAGGGTGTGTGCTGAGCGGGACAACCAATCCCTAGAATCCCATAGATTACCCTTTTGAAGACTGTACTTATAAATGGAAATGTTATTATGTTTTATTTTTCCACTCCTCCTGTGGACTTTAACGAGGAGTGCTATGTATGTAAAAACTCCAATGTAATGGAGACAAAATTTTATATAATCAAGTTTCTACTTCTTAAAGTCTGTTTTCTGTCATTTTCTGATAAAGAGTTGTTTATTGGGATGTGACAGTTAAATTGGTATCAGAGCATTAGGTTCCGTAAACTTAGGAAATGACCAGTGAGTTGGGGTAGAAATCTGGGATTAGTTATGAAGGTAATAGAAATTTCTATATATGTATATACACTTAATTTGTTATTTGTTACAGAATGGAAATGAATGCTCAAGAGCAGTTACTGACTGCAATGGAACTACTCCGACAAGATGTGGAGTTACATGCTCAGGCCTAGAGGGAAGCACATATGCAAGTGAAGGAGGAAGTACTGAAGCTAACCACTGTCACATTTCTGTCAGGGAATCCCCGTGCTTCCTTAGAGTTTATGACTCAAATAATGAACAATTTGGATAGCCTGAACTTAGGACATGACATGTTGCTACATCATATTGAAGGATATTGGGAGGTGCTATCTGATGCAGCAAGGGAACTGTATCATGGGCCTGAGGGAGATCAGCAGCCATATGTGGAATTTGCCACACAAACCTGAATCAAGCTAGGAAATTTAGGAACTTACTTTTGCTAACCTCTCCTTTTGAGAATAGTGAGTTTGTATGTATAACTTCCCATGTATATATGTAATGAGAGGTTAAGGATGATGAAGATGGTGATGTAAATGTTTCGGCTTATTAATGAAAAGTATGTATGTTATGTAGTAAAAGAAAGTTTGTATGTGATGAATGTATGTATTAGTTTGGGTGATTATATTAATGTATGAATTGTTGGATGTCTCAGATATTTCTCTAAAAGAATCATGGAAGGAGGCGATGCAAATTGGAAAAATATGGAAAGCACCATGCATGACTTGACACGAGTAATGAGGATAGTGGCCAAAAACAATACTCATAATGGAACAAACCTGTTTAAAGATTTCCGAACTTTAGATCCTCCAAGATTTGCAGGTAGCACGGATCTTGACGAGGCCGAAAATTGGATAAAGGATATTGAAAGAATTTTTAGGGCGATCCGATGTGCAAAAGAGGATAAGATACATATGGAAACATTTCAGTTGGATCGCTATGCTTGAGCTTTGTGGGAGGTTGTAGAGTCTACTCTAGAGGATCCAAATCAGATAGGTTGGGAAGAATTTGAGTATCTAAATCAGATAGCAAGCCCAGAGGGGGGGGGGTGAATGGGATTCTTAAAATTTGATTATCTAAACCTGTCAACAAAAATGTTCAACACAAAACACTACGTTCGACTGTTAGTGTTAGTAATAAAGAAAAGATAACAATCACAAATAGGCAATCACACGACACAAGGATTTTATCCTATTTCGGACCTCCTCTCCAAAGGAGTCCTACGTCCAGTCCCTGAGCAACAACTCAGGATTTCACTACCCAAGGGTACAGTCCCCCTCAAGGACACTTACACATCCAGCCGTAGCTGGCCTTCTCTTCACAACCCGAAGAGGAAAACAACACCCAGATTCACAGGCCTTTCTTCAACACGAAGGGAACACTCACCACCTATTTCCTAGGTCTTCTCTTCACACACGAAGAGGAACTTCTCAGGAAAGTGAGAAAACAGGCGAAATGCCCCTAGACCAAGCTTATAGCAAACGCTCGCTCTGAGGCAGTGACTGAGAAAGATAGATGTCACGCCCTGCCAATTTAGCAGCGGAATAAATCGGGGAGACGTGAGCAAAGTACATAGTAGAGTAAAATGTACAACATTTGAATGAATCAGAGCATCTAATGAACAATAATTGAAATAAACTCTTCATTTCATTGAAATTCACTGAGACTATTACAACCACTAATTCGGAGCCAATACATAGGGCTCAATGACATCATTACATATGAAGAGAAAATCTAAAGTAAAAACTACTAGACTCCAATTGTGCTAGGGTAACTTCGTCATTTGACTTTGGGTCGCTCATCACTCGGGTCCTATCCCATTGGTGTGTACAACATCATCGTCTATCTTACTTGAGACACAATAACAAATAACGAAGGGTGAGCGATAACGCCCAGTAGGACTTAAATCTCAAGATCAAACAAGCTTTAAATAATTAGCGCTTTAAAAGGCAGAGTAACTAATGATAGAACAAGTCATGTAAAGTCGAGAAAGTAATAGCACAAGTAACATGGTTCAGATAGCAGATGAATCAAGTATAGCACGATGATTAAAGTCAAGTCACGATGGAAATGATAACAACACGATGGCAAATAACATCAACGTCAAACAATAGCAAGCAACATGTATAGAAATGAGAGAGAAAGTAGTTGGCCATATAGAGAGTAAATTGCACTTTGATTGATTTTCTCATCAATCAAAATAGTATAGCACTATTGATTAACTTCTATCAATTGAAATAGTAATGGCACTTTGGTTATCCGTAGATAGCTGAGAGAGAGAATATAGCACTTTTGTCGTCAATAGACAACGAGAGAATATAGCACTTTTGTGTTGATTGTCTTAGATTAATCTTGATAGTATGGCACTTGGATATAATGCCGACATCCTGATCATTTAACTCCCGCAGGCAAATGGCACTTTCGGGCGCTCTCCCCAAGACCAGATCGGGCCCTATTGCGCTGGCATTGGTTATGTTGTTTATCTTTAGACAATCAATTAATGGCCAATAGAGAGTTCCAAGAAGTAGATGAGAATACTAGATGAATAGACGAGATAGTAGAGAGAGTGTGAATAGACGAGTGAGTAGAGTATAGACGAAAACTACAGGTTAAAGCACATAAAATGTCGAGTAAACGGGCAATAGTAGCAGTTGCACAACACGCGCACTTGGTGTTGGCAGTCTGGTGGAATTTACTACCTTCCACTGGCCATGTTACGCACAGGTCCAGAGGTCTGGCGTGATTCAAGATAAGAGCGAACTTCTAATAGCCGTTTGGATCATGTTGATCCCTAAAGGGTATCATAGGTGTTAGGGTACAACCGGCTCGTCGACCATGTGGGAATCCATGGACAGAGGAGACTTACGGAGGCCTTGAACAAGGATTCACTTGTCTGGCGGAAGGAGTATTCGACGGAGAGTTTGTCCAAGTCAAGAGAGAGTGTAAATATAGAAACAAGTGCTCGACGTTCTAGAAGAATTCTAGAACAATGGAGCGTCGATATCGGTAATCCCAAATCATCGCGAGAAAACATAGACAAGTATATATTGAAATATGGCAATTTAATAACATAAATTACCAGATACATTATGAAATATTTTCATGCCAAATTAAGCCATAATTGGATGGTTCAAAGTGTGTGTAAGTGTCATGAAATTGTAGATAGAAAAGATCATGTGCATATATTTTAATCACACATAAATATTTAAATTATAACAAGTGTAATTTTCTATGTGTATGACTGTCAAACAAGGGTACAGGCACTGTGGATAGTCAAGACTTGCTGAGACAGGGGGTTTCATGCAAAAAACTAGATTGCGACGTACCCTAATGAGGGTCGCGACGGGGTCAACTGAGATGATGACGGGGTCTTGTACAAGTCGCGACGGGCTCATGGGTTTAGGCAGACAGATCGCGACGGGATCGCATGAGGGTCGCGACGGCTTAGTCAGGTTGGGCAGCAGATCGCGACGACAGACCCTGTTGAGATCAGATCGCGACGGAAGGCTCTGTCGCGATGGCCTTGTGAACGCAGCTATCGAGCCGTCGCGTTCACAGGTTCTGGGCCCCGAGTTTGATAGGGAAAGGACATTACATTGGATTACGGGCCAGAACTTACCTTATTTGACACATAGTCATTCTGAAAATCATAACTAATGGTACAAGCGATGAAAAATCATGAAATTAATTGCGAATTGTTAAGACATGCATGGGTACTTGCAATAAATAGGAATTGGAAAACAAATAGGGTTTCAACATGCTTTGGTCATGGTATTCATGAAGTACTTATAATAGTACATAGATGAGATCAATGAATTAATTCACATGATAGGATGGATGGAAATTTAGAGCTTTCAGGGGCAAAAGAAGCCTAACATCCATCAGTTCTTACAGTAAAAATCTCATGGCATGAGGATGAGTATACATGAAAATATGAATTTAATAAGAGGGTTCAGGGTCATGAAGTTCACAGAACTTTGAAAATTGAGAACTAAAGATTTGCTCGATGGAAAAATATGAAACTAAAGGGCTTTGGTTCCTGATAGATGAAACATCCTACAGATAAATTTTCATGGTTTATGCTCGAGAATGCCTACCTTTAGTCGTTTTACTCTTCTAAGACTAAAACTTGAAGAACGGGTTTGATGGCTTGAGAGCTCCTTCTCCCCACGAGCTCTCCTCCTTGGCCTCTCCTCCTGGTCTAGAAACCCTTGGCAACTAGCTAGGGCCGGCCATGGAGGTTTAAGAGAGTATTTATGTCTCTTGTGTTTCTAATTCCTAATAGGACTCTAACTCCTATTTAAATCCGAGATTTCCTATTTAATTCCTCCTTTCCATGCTTGCAACCTCCCAATTGGGTTAGGAGAGAGATAATTTAGTGGGCAATCTACTTGGGTAGGGTTAGGAATCCTATTCCAACTTAATTTACTAATTTTAATGCATTAAATACATCTTTTCTATTTAAGCAATATTTTAGTTACGAATTTAGGGTATTTTCCTATTATTCCCCTTTTAAAAATTCCTCTTTTGGCCCACTAATTTCTAATGGGTCTATTTCACAAAGTCCATCACTTAATAGAATTTAACTTATGGGAATTTCCCTTTTTAATTGGAGAATAATAGAGTTTTGGATTTTTATTACATTTTCTCATTTGAATTTATTCATGGCCATGAGAGGTCGATTGATCCAATTTCTTATGATGGATTATCAATACATATTGTTAGAGTCTACCCATCATTTGATTTTTAATTGTTAATCCACTTGGCTCATATAATAATGGGTTTTCTGAATTTTTCCTTAATTACAATAATAAGTCACCTACATTCTAAAACTCGGTCCGAATTATTTTTCTATGCCCCAATTCTTAATGGGTCATTAAGGAATATTATTTAAAGTATAACTTTTATTTTTACAAAATTTTTATATACGTTTTTACGCATGTGATAATGATGCGTATCATTTAACTAGTTTAATTTTTAGTAATTGACAAAATATCCAATTTATCTATAATTTTAATTAATAAAATTTCTGGGGTATTACATCCTCCCCCACTTAAAGAGAATTTGGTCCCCAAATTCCATGACTCCTTCAATTAAATATGAATCATCATACTATACTAAGAGTATTAATCGAGACGAGTTTAGATTTACCTTCCATGGTTCTTACTTCGTCATTTGGACTAGGTATTGCCGAAGCTTCGAGTGTATCCTTATGTGTTGATTTTCCATAACGTTTGTCTTTCTTGGGGCAATTCCTAATCTTGTGGTCTGAGCTTCTACATCGGAGACACTTCCCTTGATTCTTCCAGCAATCTTTTGACATGTGGCTCGCCTTATAGCAATTCTTGCATCGACCTTCGTGATTGAGAGTTAAACGCCTATCATTTTTATTGTTCTGTTTACCCTTACCACTGTTTAGTCGCTTTCTTTTTGTCATAGAGTTGAGATCTTTCACACTAGTAGCTGATTCTTCTAAGAGTGGACAGTCTCGCAGCTGATGTCTCGAGTTGCCACAACGTAGGCATGCACCAATTCTTCGCCAACACTTCTTGGCCACATGACCCGGCTTGTAATAATGAAGGCAGATAATCTCATCGTTACGATTCACTTGCTGGTTGGCCTTCTTGCCATGGTTATATCTTCTCTTCCCATTCTGGTTGGTCTCCGTTTTAATCTCCTTAGTCATTTCCAGAGCTCTTTCTAGCAGTTGAGCGGCTTGCTGACATGCCAGAACTAGCCTCTTAGTTGGTCTCATGTCGGCGTCCATTAAGAGTTCCTTCTTCTCACGAATCCTCTCGGAAAAATATTTGGTGTTGAAGAGTTCTAAAAATTCATCCCACTCTATATTGATGTTGGGTAATTGACGACTGGCTGCTTCCCACCAAGCTCTAGCATCGCGGTCGAACTGGAAGGTTGCCAGAAGGACTTTCTCCCGCTCTGAACATTGCATAACTCTAAAGATTCGTTCCATCGCCTTCACCCAATTTTCGACTTCATCGGGATCCAGAGTTCCATTAAACCTAGGGGGATTTATTCATTGAAAGTTCCTATATAAGTCTCCGGCCCCATTTCTTGCTCTTGCTTGAACTACGTTGTTAAGGGCTTGAGTCAACCCTTGTATGGTCCGTTGTAATTTGTCCATTGGTGCATGCTCGCCAGCCATCTCCTCTAGTCTCTTGCGAGCAATAATAATTTGTTAATTTCTTCTTAAACTTAGGGTGTTGGTACGTATAGTTAAGCTCCTAGCATAACCTGAAGCTTTACCCAATCTCTCACATAGGTATGGTGGTTGTCTTAGACACGTGTTATGGCAGTTCACCTAGAACATCCAAGGACCTAAAACATCCTAATAAGGACATCCAAGGCTCTGATACCAACTGTCACGCCCCGCCAATTTAGCAGCGGAATAAATCAGGGAGACGTGAGCAAAGTACATAGTAGAGTAAAATGTACAACATTTGAATGAATCAGAGCATCTAATGAACAATAATTGAAATAAACTCTTCATTTCATTGAAATTCACTGAGACTATTACAACCACTAATTCGGAGCCAATGCGTAGGGCTCAATGACATCATTACATATGAAGAGAAAATCTAAAGTAAAAACTATTATACTCCAATTGTGCTAGGGTAACTTCGTCATTTGACTCCGGGTCCCTCATCATTCGGGTCCTGTCCCATTGGTGTATACAACGTCATCGTCTATCTTACCTGAGACACAATAACAAATAACGAAGGGTGAGCGATAACGCCCAGTAGGACTTAAATCTCAGGATCAAGCAGGCTTTAAATAATTAGCGCTTTAAAAGGCAGAGTAACTAATGATAGAACAAGTCATGTAAAGTTGAGAAAGTAATAGCACAAGTAACATGGTTCAGATAGCAGATGAATCAAGTATAGTACGATGATTAAAGTCAAGTCACGATGGAAATGATAACAACATGATGGCAAATAACGTCAACGTCAAACAATAGCAAGCAACATGTATAGCAATGAGAGAGAAAGTAGTTGGCCATATAGAAAGTAAATTGCACTTTGATTGATTTTCTCATCAATCGAAATAGTATAGCACTTTTGATTAACTTCCGTCAATCGAAATAGTAATGGTACTTTGGTTATCCGTAGATAGCCGAGAGAGAGAATATAGCACTTTTGTCGTCAATAGACAACGAGAGAATATAGCACTTTTGTGTTGATTGTCTTAGATTAATCTTGATAGTATGGCACTTGGATGTAATGCCGACATCCTGATCATTTAACTCCCGTGGGCAAATGGCACTTTCGGGTGCTCTCCCCAGGACCAGATCGGGCCCTATTGCGCTGGCATTGGTTATGTTGTTTATCTTTAGACAATCAATTAATGGCCAATAGAGAGTTCCAAGAAGTAGATGAGAATACTAGATGAATAGACGAGACAGTAGAGAGAGTGTGAATAGACGAGCGAGTAGAGTATAAATGAAATCTACAGGTTAATACACATAAAATGTCGAGTAAACGGGCGATAGTAGCAGTTGCACAACACATGCACTTGGTGTTGGCCGTCAGGTGGAATTCACTACCTTCCACTGGCCATGTTACGCACAGGTCCAGAGGTCCGGCATGATTCAAGATAAGAGCGAACTTCTAATAGTCATTTAGATCATGTTGATCCCTAAAGGGTATCATAGGTGTTAGGGTACAAATGGCTCGTCGACCATGTGGGAATCCATGTATAGAGGAGACTTACGGAGGTCTTGAACAAGGATTCACTAGTCCGGCAGAAGGAGTATCCGACGGAGAGTTTGTCCAAGTCAAGAGAGAGTGTAAATATAGAAACAAGTGCTCGACATTCTAGAGGAATTCTAGAACAGTGGAGCGTCGATATCGGTAATCCCAAATCATCGCGAGAAAACGTAGACAAGTATATATTGAAATATGGCAATTTAATAACATAAATTACCAGATACATTATGAAATATTTTCATGCCAAATTAAGCCATAATTGGATGGTTCAAAGTGTGTGTAAGTGTCATGAAATTGTAGATAGAAAAGATCATGTGCATGTATTTTAATCACACATAAATGTTTAAATTATAACAAGTGTAATTTTCTATGTGTATGACTGTCAAACAAGGGTACAAGCACTGTGGATAGTCAAGACTTGCTGAGACAGGGGGTTTCATGCAAAAAACCAGATAGCGACGTACCCTAATGAGGGTCGCGACGGGGTCAATTGAGATCGCGATGGGGTCTTGTACAGGTCATGACGGGCTCATGGGTTCATGTAGACAGATCGCGACGGGGTTGTATGAGGGTCGCGACGGCTTAGTCAGGTTTGGCAGCAGATCGCGACGACAGGCCCTGTCGCGATCAGATCGCGACGGAAGGCTCTGTCGCGATAGCCTTGTGAACGTAGCCTATCGGGCCGTCGTGTTCACAGGGTTTGCGCCCGAGTCTGACAGGGAAAGGACATTACATTGGATTGCGGGCCAGAACTTACCTTATTTGACATATGGTGATTCCGAAAATCATAACTAATGGTACAAGGGATGAAAAATCATGAAATCAATTGCGAATTGTTCTAGACATGCATGGGTATCTGCAATAAATAGGAATTGGAAAACAAACAGGGTTTCAACATGCTTTGGTCATGGTATTCATGAAGTACTTATAATAGTACACAAATGAGATCAATGAATTAATTCGCATGATAGGATGGATGGAAATTAGGGCTTTCAGGGGCAAAAGAAGCCTAACATCCATCAGTTCTTATAGTAAAAATCTCATGGCATGAGGACGAGTATACATGAAGATATGAATTTAATAAGAGGGTTCGGGGTCATGAAGTTCACAGAACTTTGAAAATTGAGAACTAAAGATTTGCTTGATGGAAAAATATGAAACCAACTTTGGTTCCTGATAGATGAAACATCATACAGATAAATTTTTATGGTTTATGCTCGTGAGAATGCCTACCTTTAGTCGTTTTACTCTTCTAGGGCTAAAACTTGAAGAACGGGGTTGATGGCTTGAGAGCTCCTTCTCCCCACGAGCTCTCCTCCTCCTTGGCCTCTCCTCCTAGTCCAGAAACCCTTGGCAACTAGCTAGGGCCGGCCATGTAGGTTTAAGAGAGTATTTATGTCTCTTGTGTTTCTAATTCCTAATAGGACTCTAACTCCTATTTAAATCCGAGATTTCCTATTTAATTCCTCCCTTCCATGCTTGCAACCTCCCAATTGGATTAGGAGAGAGGTAATTTCGTGGGCAATCTACTTGGAGTAGGGTTAGGAATCCTATTCCAACCCAATTGACTAATTTTAATGCATTAAATACCTCTTTTCTATTTAAGCAATATTTTAGTTACGAATTTAGGGGTATTTTCTTCTTATTCCCCTTTTAAAAATTCCTCTTTTGGCCCACTAATTTCTAATGTGTCTATTTCATAAAGTCCATCACTTAATAGAATTTAACTTATGGGAATTTCCCTTTTTAATTGGAGAATAATAGAGTTTTGGATTTTTATTACATTTTCTCATTTGAATTTATTCATGGCCATGAGAGGTCCATTGATCCAATTTCTCATGATGGATTATCAATACATATTGTTAGAGTCTACCCATCATTTGATTTTTAATTGTTAATCCACTTGGCTCATATAATAATGGGTTTTCCAAATTTTTCCTTAATTACAATAATAAGTCACCTACATTCTAAAACTCGGTCATTAAGGAATATTATTTAAAGTATAACTTTTATTTTTACAAAATTTTTATATACGTTTTTACGCATGTGATAATGATGCGTATCATTTAACTAGTTTAACTTTTATTAATTGACAAAATTTCCAATTTACCTATAATTTTAATTAATGAAATTTCTGGGGTATTACAATAGATCTACAATAATAGAATCTCTCATATCACAAGGGCTCCCCAAAACTAACAACAATGAGGCTCTGGAGAGCAAGAGCTACAAAGGTTGGAGTGGAAAGAAAGAAGCTCTTTCGCTAAGACTCTATTGCGAGATTTCTCGATGAGATTTTTGAATACTTTTTAGGAACTCTCTTCTTCGTTTTTCCATTGTCTTGCCATGAGTCTTCAGTCTTGTATATATATATCTTCTCTTGCTGAATTAGCCGTTTAGATGTTCGTTGTCTCTAAGCTTTAGTGAACGTTAGACTGCATGGTTCTCCTTATTCTTCAACATGTATGTTGCAGTCAACAGTCCTTTATGTTCCATGCACGTAAAGAGAAGATCCTTCTTGATATCCTTCAGCTTCTACTTTGTCCAACATTGTATGGGGTTGTGCTGTCAGAGACCTGCACACAATAAATGCTAAATCATAGACAGCTATGCTATCTCTTGTTGTCAGTCAACGTTAGAATCCATGTAGTAAGACATTTCACCAAAATGGAAATGACATTCTGCTATATAAAAAGTGTTTCATATAGAAGCATGATAATAGAGGATATCCAGATATGCATCGTGCAGAGAAATGTATAGTCACATTAAATGCATGGATATTAGAGAAACATGTGAGAGGACTTTGACTGTCAAGATATTTGAAACTTATTTGAATATCAAGTCGTCGTAATCCATGAAATCGTTATGAGTACGACTTATGAAATCATTGTGTGAATAAGTCGTTGTTTATGTAAATTGTTATTCATCCATAAACAAATCGATGTGAACACAAGTCATTATACAATCATAACTAAATCGTTGTAGAGACAAATCGTTATGAGAGTATAAGCAATTCGTTGTGAGCAAATCGTTATAACCAAATCGTTGTGAATGAATCGATATAACCAAATCGTTGTGAGAAAATCGTTGTTTCACTTATCAAGCCGATGTAGTGACCAAATCGTTGTTTGCTATATCGAATCATTATGGCGACCAAGTCGTTGTGTAACTTATCGAATTGTTACGGCGACCAAGTCGTTATGTAACTTATCGAATCGTTGTGAAGACCAAATCGATGTGAAATAGAAATCATTGTTCTCTTGTCAAATCGATATGAAAGCAAATCGTTATGAGACCAAATCGTTGTTCTCACTTAACAAATCATTGTGAGAGCAAATCGTTGTTCTCACTTGGAAAATTAATGTGAGAGCAAATCGTTGTTCTCACTTGGAAAATTATTGTGAGAGTAAATCGTTGTTCTCACTTAGCAAATCGTTGTGAGAGCAAATCATTGTTCTCACTTAACAAATCATTGTGAGAACAAATCGTTGTTCTCACTTATCAAATCGTTGTGAAACCGAATCGTTATGAGAGCAAATCGTTGTTCTCACTTATCAAATTGATGCGGCGATCAAATCGTTCTACTCACTTAGCGAATTGTTGTGAGATCTAAATCGTTATAAAATCGAAATCGGTATGATACTTATTAAATCCTTGTGAAAATGAAATCGATAGAAGTGTGGAAATCATTATGATTCTAATGAAATCGTTATAACACATACGAAGTCGATGTGTACTTAGAAAAATTACCTGCTCTGCACTTCAAATGCTACATGGTAGGAATACTTACAAGTTTTGCTTGATTTTACCTGATTTATTTCCTGTGCCTAAGCTTCATAAAAACTTGTTAGATCATGCTTTATTTGAGTTATGTTAATCACCAAAATATGTATATAATTCATGAAATTATATGGGGATGAACTGATCATCAATCTCTCCCTTTTTGGTGATGACAAAACATAACATAAACATAAAGGTTCTGAAATAAATCTAAGTAATTTTGTGGAAATAGAAATGAGAAATGTATTTCAGAATGGTTATTTTTCTCCCCCTTTTTCTCATTAAGCAAAACGATACCATAATGAGACAAAGAAAGAGAGAAAGATAAAGATGAGAGCAAATGAAAGTATTTGTATTACTCTTGAGAGGGTACATGAAGGTAGAAGGTGTTGAGCAACTACCCCTAAGTCTTTAAATAATAATGATTTTGCTATGACAAATCTTTAAATATATATTTTTTTCTTCTACCATGAAAAATCCCTAAATATGTATTTTCCATAATATAGATATATCACAAAATTTCTAGATAGATTCAATGCCCAAAATTTTCTAAGGCACAGACTATCTCTATAGCCTACTGAATGTCTTTTACACTGTATTCGACTCATTCAGAAGCTCAGTCACAAGTCTTGAAAATCTTTCTAAGTCCGCAACATTACACTGTATTCGACTCATGACTTTGACTCATATAGTCAAATATCTTTTACACTGTATTCGACTCATTCAGAAGCTCAGTCACAAGTCTTGAAAATCTTTCTAAGTCCCCAACGTTACACTGTATTTGACTTATGACTTCGACTCATACAGTCGAATGTCTTTTACACTATATTCGACTCATGACTTCAACTCATACAGTCGAATGTCTTTTACACTGTATTCGACTCATGACTTCGACTCATACAGTCGAATGTCTTTCACACTGTATTCAATTCAAGACTTCGACTCACAGTTAAACATCATTCGACTCACCACCTCGACTCATAGTCTTACACTACATTCGACTGATGGTTGCTCTATTGTAGTCGATTTACATAGTTCCTACTGTAGTCAAATCATGCTTACTTCTAAATCGAATTACCTATTCTACTGCATTCAACTACACTGTTAGTTGTGCACTTGTACCTTTGTCAGTTCTATCTGTCAGGAAAAATTTCTATTAGTTCTTTGTTGAATCTTAAACTTCTTAAGTATAAAATCAGTGACAAATTTCATGATCATTAATTTAATATATTTCTTCTGACGAAATTCAGTACATTCGAAATTATGCGAAACATTCTTTGCAATTTATTTCTAGCCTTACAGTCTTAGTGTCCTTTGCCTCAGTCTATATCTTCTAAGAGACACAAAGCATTTATGTAAGTTTCAGACGCATGGCTTCTGACCATCTCACCTACCACTGACAGACCCATACTTTACCTGTTTGTCTGTCTGCTTTATTTTCTTAAATGACTAAGAATACTAGGTTCCATATTGTTTGTTGTACTCCACTGACCCACCTACCACAAAGGTATGGAGATGCTTTTGTCTTTGTCTTGTCCTTGCTAAACAGGCATTTATTGGAGCACATGTTTGGCATGGGTGCTCAGCTCAAGACTTTAAATAACTTACCTTCTAGCTATGGCAACTGCTCCTATTTCTGAAGACCTTGGAAAGAGACAAAATTCATGGCCCTTCGGATAAAACTTCCAAGATCCAAAGGATCCCCAAGACTATCTCCAAACGGCTAAGAACACAACAGCCATCTTACTCCAACGGCTATCTTCTCCAAACGGCTAGTTTTTAAAGACTAAAGATGAAGAAAGCTCTTGAATAAAGACACACAACAAGGCATAGTGTTCAACACAATTCCCTGAAAGCTCATCTTGCGTTCTTCAAGCTCTCTCAAAGCCTTCCTGCTCAAGTTCTTATTTGAGAGAATCTCTTCAGAAATTCCTGTTCTGAAGATTTGTCTTTTGGGTGGCAACTGTAATTGCTTTTACTTCAAAGTCCACCCAAGTAGCTTCAGCTAGGATTTAGATTGATCTCCTTATCTTTCAATCCTGCTGGAAAGTGTGTGTTCTGTGCTTATTCTTGAGGCAAACACACAAGAGTTTCTTCCTTCATTTCTGTTGTAATTTTTGTAGAAGTTTGATTCTGCATTGCCCCTCTTGTGAAGGGAAGACCTTTGGTATAAGACAGTCTTGTTTACCCCTGTTTAGGGAAGACTTGCTTTGGAGCAAGTGGGTGTTGTAATTTCCTCTCAAGGGTGAGAGAAGGCCAAGTTGATTGGCAGTTTAGTGAAAACTCAAGTGGTTGGCTTGAGGACTGGATGTAGGACTTCCATGTGGGAAGGACTGAACCAGGATAAATCTCTTGTGCCTAGACCTACTGACCATCCAGTTATTGGAACCAGATGTGTTTTCAGAAACAAAATGGATGAATCAGGGGTAATTACCAGGAACAAGGCTAGACTTGTTGCTCAAGGATACTCCCAAGAGGAAGGCATAGACTTTGATGAAACCTATGCTCCAGTTGCTAGATTAAAGGCAATCAGAATTTTATTAGCATATGCTTGCTCTCTTAATATTAACTTATTTCAGATGGATGTTAAAAGTGCTTTTCTGAATGGTTTTATAAAAGAAGAAGTGTATGTTAAGCAACCACCTGGATTTGAAGATACTAAAAATCCTAATCATGTTTTCCGTTTAAAGAAAGCACTATATGGCTTGAAGCAAGCTCCAAGAGCTTGGTATGAAAGACTAAGTGCTTATCTTATATCACATGATTTTACAAGAGGAAAAGTAGATAGTACTTTATTCATAAAGAAATTTCCAAATGGAATCCTAATTGTACAAATCTATGTTGATGATATTATCTTTGGTTCTACTAATGAATCACTCTGCAAATTCTTTGAAAATCTAATGCAAAGTGAATTTGAAATGAGCATGATGGGTGAACTGAATTACTTCATTGGCTTGCAAATTAAGCAAACCAAAAAAGGGACTCACATCTGTCAAACCAAATACATATCAGATTTGCTTATCAAATATGGCTTTGACAAATGTAAGCCTTTAGGTACACCTATGAGCTCAGGCATTAAGCTAGATAGTGATCCTCTTGGTAAAAAGGTAGATCAAAAGATCTATAGAGGAATGATAGGGTCACTGCTCTATCTTACTGCAAGTAGACCAGACATAATGTTCAGTGTTTGTTTATGTGCAAGATTCCAAGTTGATCCTAGAGAATCTCATGTTCATGCTGTTAAAAGAATTTTTAGATATCTTATAAATTCAAGTAATCTAGGTCTATGGTATCCTAGATGCTCAGAATTCAAGTAAATTGGATATAGGGATGCTGACTATGCTGGATGCAAATTAGATAGAAAAAGCACCAGTGGCACTTGTCAACTTCTTGCAGGATGTTTAATATCTTGGTCTTCCAGAAAACAAAATTCAGTAGCTTTATCCACTACAGAAGCTGAATATATTGCAGCTGGAAGTTGCTGTACTCAACTGTTATGGATCAAGCATCAATTGGAAGACTACGGTCATCAGCTTCAAGAAATCCCAATGCTTTGTGATAATACATCAAATTTGACAAATTGAATCAACCAATCCAGCACTCAAGAACAAAGCACATTGAGGTTAGACATCACTTCATCAGGGAATGTAAGTAATCTTGAATATTGTTTCTCTTGAAATTTGTTTCCACAGAAAATCAATTAGTAGATTACTAAGCCCCTACCTGAAGATATACTTATATCTATTAGAAGAGAAATAGGTATGTGCAATCCTGATTAAAATTGACCAAATTATCATGCTTGAAAAATGCTTGTGTATATTGTCGGTGAAAAAGTATCCTGAAAAATTTCTATGTCCCAGTCCTTCGACTTGTGCATTCGATTCATGAAGAGTCGAGGCATTCGACTCATGTAGAGTTAAGGCAATCGACTCACTTAAGTTTCCATGAAACGTCGCTTAATATTTAAATTCCGTAACTGACAACTAATTAAGGCGCGTCTCTTCATGACTTAACGATCACATCCTTCCATCACGTCCGTTCAGCCTGAGATGAAGGGACTGTTTTCCTCCAACTTTTATATAAACAACTCTTTAACCCCTTTAGAAAGCACCCGTTTGAAATCTCTCTTCGACTCCTCTGTCCTCATCCGTTCTTCGCGCCTTCCTGCTCTCCGGCGAAGGACCTCCAGAAGCCCTATGTGAAACTTCATCCTCTCGAGAAGAAGGTAGGTTCTTTACCTTGTTTCGAGTATATCTTCTCCTTCTTTGAAGGTTTTCTAAGTCTCCCTTTCGTCTATTGTCTAGATGGCATCTCCTAGGGCTCAAGTTTCCGTCCAACTCACTTCTGACCAACTCCAGAGATTAGCCAAGATCCCCATCTGTTCTGGAAAGTCGGTTGAGTTCTCCCACCTGAGTGGAAACCTAGCTTGGGTAGAAGAGACCCTCACTGCAATGGGATGGACCAAGCTTTGTCAGATTTCTGAACCGTTTGTGGCCAGTGCAGTCAGGTCATTTTATGCTTCCCTAAAAGTTTCGACTGGTAACACTGTAGTGGGCTATGTTAAAGGAACTAAAATCACTATCTCTGAAGAATATCTAGTGGAGCTTTTGGATTGTCCCAACTCCGGCCACTGCCTTAGTGAGTTTATCCCCTTAGAGAAGCAAAAGTTGGGGATTATTGGGAGTCTGGGGACTTTGTGCAAAAGAGGCTTGCAAGTAAATGAACTATCAGCAGAGAAGAGGCTAATCCACTCCATCATCTCCAATATCATTACCCCTAGAGTAGGAACCCATTCCTCAATCACAGCTAGAGATGAGAACCTTCTCTTTTGGGCCATTCAGAGGCATAGAGTCAACCTCCCAGTAGTTATCTTGGAGAGAATGATAGCAGCAAAAGACTTACAAGAATCTCTCCCTTATGGATCCTTGCTTACCATGATTTTTAAGAAGCTCTCTGTGGATCTGTCTGGAGATGTGCCCATGAGCACCAAGGAGAAGATTGGGCTCATTACTCTCAGAAGGAGTCACTACTCCTTGGTTGGAAAGAAGCAGAACTTATGGTATAAGGACTCAGTCCCGAAGTGTGAGCATGAAGTTTATCCAGATAAGCCCCTAGTCTCTTTGCTCACCCAAAATATTCCTGCTTCAAGTATTCAAATTGAAGCCCCAGCAGTTCCAGCAATCCCAGATGTTTTTGTTCAGCCTCATGAACCCATTGTAGAGCAAGTTGCCCAACCAGTTATCCCTCCTGAAGTACCATCTGAAGATGCTCTGCTTCCTGCCTCCTCCTCTCTTCCTGAGCAAGATGCTCCCTCTGAGACTGTACATGAAGTCTTAAGAGATCTCAGAGGTAAAGGGATTTTATCTGAAGATGTTCCTGTTTCTCCAATGGAACATATTTTTGAAGAGAGAGAGCCCTCCTACTCCCCATCTCAGTTTGAGACCCGACCAAGGTCTCAGGGGGAGAGTAGCAGCAGTCTTAGCACCATTCTAGAGCTTGTCAGAACCCAGCAAAAGAATCTTTCAGTCCTCCATATGCAAGTTGAAGTAATATATGTCAAGTTTGATAGTTTGGCTGATGAGGTGAAGCAGATTAAAGATCTTATGCTTCAGTTTGTGTGCTAGCAAGGCACTCGCAGGCCAGCAGGGCCAGCTCCCTCTCAGCAGCAAGAAGAAGTACCTTCTGCTCAAGAGCCGCAACATCAAGATCAAACCCAAGAAAAACTTCCTGAAAATCAAGAGCTTGAGCAAACAGTAGAAAAGGATCAAGAGATCCAGGCTGGCCAGCAGCACATGTTTGATGAAATCCAGCAGCCCCTACACCAGCAACAACAAGTCTCTGAGCCTCAGTTAGCAGTGGTGGTTTATCAACCCCCTAAAGAGCAGCAGCAGCAGCAAGAGTCTGTGGCTGATCAACAGCCAGCAGTAGCAGCAACAGAAGAAGAGGTGTCCCTAGGCAATAGGCCCCTTGAAGCCTCTCTTGAGGTCCACACCTTCAAGAGAAAAGTAAAGAGAAGGCTGATCAAGAATGGCAATCCTATCCTTCCTTCTCCATCTTCCAGGCCTAGCTCACCAGCCCCTCCAGTTGTTAATCCTCCAGAAGTTACTCCTGCAGCACCCTCATCCACTGCTCCCTCTACCTCAGTTCCTGAGGTATCCTCTTCAGATATGCCTTCCCCAAGCATCCCACTAGATCCATCCTTGAAGGATATCCAATTCTCCATCTACCCCTTGCAATACCAACCCAAGCCACTCAAGGAGGTAGCAATAACCCTGTCCACCCAACCTCCACAGTTTTATTCATCTCTGCCAACTGTTCCCAAACCGGGTTCTCAGAAAACCCATTTGCAAATAATTGAAATGGTTCCCAGCCTCCAACTACCAGCTTCCCGTGGTCCCAAATTGGGAGACAAAGCAGCTTTACTTCTTCCTCCATTTTGGTATGCCTTTGTCTACCATTCTCCTTAGTTCATGACTCTATTCAGAGAATACCTTCAAATTAAAGCCTTTCTTGAAATCCATAACATGCCAGGTTTTACTTTTGAACACTGGCTTCCAACCTTAATCAAAACTTCCCAGGTTTCCATCTCTGAACTTCAATTTGTTTCTCAGAAGAGTCACTGTCTGACTCTTCAAGAGTTTGTTGATCTCTACCCTGAGGAAGCCATGAGATTTCAGGAAGCCCAATCCCGGAACCACCACCTCAAAATCTATACACATATCTCCCTCCAGTTTCATGACCTCTTTGCCACTCTTCTTAGAGATTCTCAGGCCAAATATACTGCAATGAAAGCCTTCAATTTTGAGAGGTTCAAGCTTAGTCTGCATGATGTCTCAAGAGGCCAATATGATATGCTCATCAGAGGTCAAAGGCAAGTGGTTCCTTCAATGATAGCAGCCTTGTTACCTGATCTCCATCCACCCATTGTAGGAGCTGTTTTCTATAGAGGCCCCTTTGCTGATACCCTCTATAACAGATTCCTCCGGATTTCTACAAGATTCAAGATCAAGTACAAGTCCAAGCTCAGTTTTCAGAGGTTCATCCTTCTTC
Organism: Colocasia esculenta; assembly: GCA_014218235.1. Taxonomy (NCBI): domain Eukaryota; kingdom Viridiplantae; phylum Streptophyta; class Magnoliopsida; order Alismatales; family Araceae; genus Colocasia; species Colocasia esculenta. The sequence continues at coordinate 52,411,863 of CM024764.1, read as the reverse complement.
ACATACCCAAATTTCAGAAGAACCTTCTTGATCTCCAATTAAGTTTTGCTGAGTCTGAACGGTTCACTCCTGATCAATGGGAGAAAGCTTATCCAGATCGTCATGCTCAGTGCCAGAAAATGAAACTCACTCTCAATGAGTATCACTCCAAGAGCCTCCTAGACCTGAGAAAGCACATAGGCCTCAAATGGGCACACAGATATTTATACTACTATCAGGCCAAGGATGCAGCTCTCTCGATTGGTCTCCACTGGAACATCACTCTCCATGAGTTCCTCTCACTGGCAGTTACTAAGAAGTTCACTCCCCTTCAGATCAAATGTGTCATGGATCCAGAAAAGGCTAGCCTCAAGCGCGCTTTTTACAGAAGGCGCCACATCAAGTCTCTGAAGAAATTGACTTTCACCAGTCCAACCTACAATGTGGACTCTTCAAAGTTTGACCACATTTTCCCCACCAATGAGCTGAAGCTTTGGAACCTTATTGAGCCATTCCTGGCTAAGATTCCCCCTGCTCTCTATCTCCCCAGCTCTACCAGAACTTAAAAACATTGTGTTGTTTATCCTTTTTTTCTGTAATTTGCTTCAATGTTTGCTTCAGCCACTTATTTCTTTTTCTGCATGAATGAATTTACTGCTCTTTATCCTTTTTTTTTTACATTGTCTGATTGCTATCCTTTATGTTAATGCCACAAAGGGGGAGAAAAGAAAAGGTAGCTACTCAGTCTTTCAGTCTTTCTCAAAATATAGCAGAAATTTATATGATATATCAGGCTATCAGCTACCATTTAAAGATTTTTTTTGTCATTAACAAAAAGGGGGAGAATTGTTGAGCAACTATCCCTAAGTCTTTAAATAATAATGATTTTGCTATGACAAATCTTTAAATATATATTTTTTGCTTCTACCATGAAAAATCCCTAAATATGTATTTTCCATAATATAGATATATCACAAAATTTCTAGACAGATTCAATGCCCAAAATTTTCTAAGGCACATACTATCTCTGTAGCCTACTGAATGTCTTTTACACTGTATTCGACTCATTTAGAAGCTCAGTCACAAGTCTTGAAAATCTTTCTAAGTCCGCAACATTATACTGTATTCGACTCATGACTTTGACTCATACAGTCAAATATCTTTTACACTGTATTCGACTCATTCAGAAGCTCAGTCACAAGTCTTGAAAATCTTTCTAAGTCCCCAACGTTACACTGTATTTGACTCATGACTTCGACTCATACAGTCGAATGTCTTTTACACTGTATTCGACTCATGACTTCGACTCATACAGTCGAATGTCTTTTACACTGTATTCGACTCATGACTTCGACTCATACAGTCGAATGTCTTTCACACTGTATTCGATTCAAGACTTCGACTCACAGTTAAACATCATTCGACTCACCACCTCGACTCATAGTCACTACATTCGACTGATGGTTGCTCTATTGTAGTCGATTTATATAGTTCCTACTGTAGTCAAATCATGCTTACTTCTAAATCGAATTACCTATTCTACTGCATTCAACTACACTGTTAGTTGTGCACTTGTACCTTTGTCAGTTCTATCTGTCAGGAAAAATTTCTATTAGTTCTTTGTTGAATCTTAAACTTCTTAAGTATAAAATCAGTGACAAAGTTCATGATCATTAATTTAATATATTTCTTCTGACGAAATTCAGTACATTTGAAATTATGCGAAACATTCTTTGCAATTTATTTCTAGCCTTACAGTCTTAGTGTCCTTTGCCTCAGTCTATATCTTCTAAGAGACACAAAGCATTTATGTAAGTTTCAGACGCATGGCTTCTGACCATCTCACCTACCACTGACAGACCCATACTTTACCTGTTTATTTGTCTGCTTTATTTTCTTAAATGACTAAGAATACTAGGTTCCATACTGTTTGTTGTACTCCACTGACCCACCTACCACAAAGGTATGGAGATGCTTTTGTCTTTGTCTTGTCCTTGATAAACAGGCATTTATTGGAGCACATGTTTGGCATGGGTTGCTCAGCTCAAGACTTTAAATAACTTACCTTCTAGCTATGGCAACTGCTCCTATTTCTGAAGACCTTGGAAAGAGACAAATTCATGGCCCTTCGGATAAAACTTCCAATATCCAAAGGATCCCCAAGACTATCTCCAAACGGCTAAGAACACAACAGCCATCTTACTCCAATGGCTATCTTCTCCAAACGGCTAAAGATGAAGAAAGCTCTTGAATAAAGACACACAACAAGGCATAGTGTTCAACACAATTCCCTGAAAGCTCATCTTGCGTTCTTCAAGCTCTCTCAAAGCCTTCCTACTCAAGTTCTTATTTGAGAGAATCTCTTCAGAAATTCTTGTTCTGAAGATCTGTCTTTTAGGTGGCAACTATAATTGCTTTTACTTCAAAGTCCACCCAAGTAGCTTCAGCTAGGATTTAGATTGATCTCCTTATCTTTCAATCCTGCTGGAAAGTGTGTGTTCTGTGCTCATTCTTGAGGCAAACACACAAGAGTTTCTTCCTTCATTTCTGTTGTAATTTTTGCAGAAGTTTGATTCTACATTGCCCCTCTTGTGAAGGAAGGCCTTTGGTATAAGGCAGTCTTGTTTACCCCTGTTTAGGGAAGACTTTCTTTGGAGTAAGTGGGTGTTGTAATTTCCTCTCAAGGGTGAGAGAAGGCCAAGTTGATTGGCAGTTTAGTGAAATCTCAAGTGGTTGGCTTGAGGACTGGATGTAGGACTTCCATGTGGGAAGGACTGAACCAGGATAAATCTCTTGTGCAATTTTCTGTGTGATTGTTTTCCGCCAAGTTCACACTTGAATCACACACACCACACCAAGTACTAACTCATCTACTTAGTGTTGTGTTTTTTAGAAGAATTTTGAAAAGTTAGAAAGTCCTATTCACCCCCCCTCTAGGACTGTGAATCTGCCATTTCGATCCAACAGAAGGCAGGAGACAGAAGAGAGGCATGGTGAGAAATGACCTCCCAAGCCTTAAGTTCCTGCTCTTCAAAATACTGCCTAAAAACACCGCAAGCGATGGAGTAGGAAGGCCCCATGACGGGAACCATCCTCTGGAGATGAAGAACCCGCTGCTCTTCTAAGAACAAAGCATAGCGATCTCTATCAAAGGAAACTTTATAAAAACTAGTTTTCCCAAAATTGGCGCACGAGAGGAACTGATCAAGTGAGACAGGATAAAAGATCTGCTTCTACTTTAAGTCAATTCTCATGGCTACATAAACCTTGTATCTCTCAACCCAGATAGAAAATGGATCTCGAACAAGGTGAATGGAGTTCATGTTAAGGAATTCAACAGCTGAAATAGGATGCTTATTTTCTCTAGTTTGAGAGGCGTTGAAATCTTCAAGTTGCTGAGCAGACAGAGGGTAAAATCTGGCCCATTCTGCTAGAGACAACCTCTCACATTCGGACAAGAGAGGGGCAAGAACATCTGAATTTATATGGCTCTGAAGGTATTCACTGAACAAAAATCTATGGAAGGCAACGAGATTGCCCTTCTGCACATGTATTCTCCCCATGACTTTGGCAAAGCGCTCAAAAATGATGGAGCCAACATCGGAGTCCATAACCAGAAAATGAAGAGGAGGGAGAAATACTACATCAGACAACTGCAAAGTGGCAAAATCCACTTGAATGGAGGAGGTGGCAGCCACATGAGATCCAAGATTATAGATAGCTTGCCGAAATTGGCCAAGCTGAACTTCAGGCAAATTATTGAGATAGCGATAGTCGTTGAACATCTAAAAATACCTGATCAACTTGATCTCCTTTTGAACAAAGGGAGCCCAGGTGTCCTTGTGAAGAATCTGTAACCACTCGTAGGGAGATAAGGGGTGATCCCGGGTGGGGCTATGTAAAATATGGTTCAAACCGAAAAACCGAACCGACCGGTTCGGTTCGGTTTCATGAGTCAGGTGGTTCGGTTAAGTTTCAGGGTGGAAAACCGAAATGAACCGAATATAGATATATAATTATATAAATAATAAAATTATACAAAAAAATAGTAGCACAGTGGAGGGCAGCGTCGCGCGCCCTCCACGCGCCACCAGAAAATGATGGTTGTCTTTTTTTTTTTAACGCAGAAAAATGCCAGAAAATACCAGAAAATGCCAAAAAAATAGAATTTCGATTTGAACCGAACCGAACTGGTTCGGTTCGGTTCGGTTCGGTTTTCCTCCAAAAATGGAGGAAACCGAACCGAACCGAACTGTGCACACCCCTAATCCCGGGAGGGAATCTGGCTGACCTGGCGAGCAGAAATTTATTGTACAGGGTCTTGTGGCCTTGAGCCCATTGCTCTTCGGATTTGGCTTTAGCCATTGAAAAGATTTTAGAATTTTCAACTTTGGAAAGAGAAGAGAAATGGAGAATGACATTTAGATGGTTGGTTAGATTTAGGTGTAGAAGTCCCAAAATGGTGGCAAAGGTGGTTTTCTGAAGGAATTCACGGAAGGGGGGCTTGTTTTTATTTTCAACAGTAAGAGAAAACCAAAGGGGTGGAAAACAGGGTTCAGAAGAAATGGAATGAGTGAAAGTAAGTCTTCTTTTCTTAGGGACAGGGCTAGAAGTGCCTGTCCTATGAATGTGAGTGCAAACTTTCAAAACTGAGCAGAGAATAGCTTCTTCAAATTCATCTTTGATGGCCCTGAGGAAGGGGGCATCAATTTGAGCACTTTCTGGAATAATAGTTATAAAAGAGGGAGGAGTAGGAGGATGAAGGAAGGAATGAGATGTAGAAGGAGGAATATCAGATGGTCTAGAGGAAGAAGGACCAGAGGAGGAGGCTCCAGCTGATGAGGAGGCTGGAGGAACCTCAAAGGAAGGAAGAGGAGGAATGTGAGTGGAGGAGACAGGAGATGAGGAGGACTGGGAAGGAAATGGTGTAGGAGATGAAATGTTTCTAGGAAGGGGTTGTTTGAAGGTGGTAGGTGCTGGAGGTGCTGTGAAGGATAATGGTGGAGAAGGAGGAGCTGGAGTTGGAAGAGGAGAAGAACTAGGGGGCTCAGGGGCTATAGCCTGGTCTTTTGCTCTGGAAGGTGTAGCCTCTGAATTCACTGGCCCGAGTGCCCCAGACACATCCTCTGCTGCCCTGATGGCCCGGACTTCTCTGCATCAGCTGGCCCTGAAACTTCCACTTCTTCAACAACTTTTGGCCCGGATGGCCCTGCTGGTTCTTCAAAATTTGGCCCTGATGGCCAATCTTCTGCCACAATTGATGGCCCTGAAGTCCCAGATTTCTCAACATTCACTGGCCCTGAGCTGCTGGCAGGAGGTGCAGGAGAAGGAGTAGGAGGGGCAGGCGTAGATTGCACCCTCAAAAGATCTGAAATAGCAGCTACTGATTCCTTGATGCTGCTGAGCTCACTTCTCACCCATCTGAAGGCATTTCTGACCATGCCCATTTCCTTAGCTGCAGTGCTCTGGCTTATGAAAATTGATGCTATATCAGATTGCACAGAGCAAAGAATTTTACCTTGTTCATCCAATCTATCAATTATGGGCTTCAGATTGATCTTCAATTTCTTCTGCCTTAGCCTCCGGTGTGGCTTCCTTGTGAGGAGAGGGATCTCAGGAGCTACCTCTTTCCCTATTTCACTTGCCCTAGCAACAGGCTCCACATTTGCAACATTTATCTCTTCATCCGAGGTGCTTTCCACAACACCTTCTTGAAATTGATCAACTGGGGGGTTAGCAGTGTGCTCCCCCTGAAGCTCCGCTTCCTTCACAACTGCATGCTCCCCCTCAACAGGAGCATCCTCCATCAATACATCCTCATTGTGGCCTGCTGCCACATCTTTAGCAACTTGATCACAAACCATTTCGGGCTCCCCCTGAGTGCTGGTGATAGAGTCCAGCACACCTCGAAGGACTGATGCTACCATTGAGGTGGGGATGACAACCTCTTCAGCCTGCCCAACGGGCTCAATATGCTCTAGAGGAATGTCCTCAATCCTGCTACCACTGACTGTCTGAACCTCAACACTGACCTCTGTTGCTGCTGCTGTGGATTGTTCCTCTTGGACTACTGGCATCTCTGTCCTGGCATCTGCTTGCTGATCTTGAACTACTGGTGCTGCTGCTGCTTCTGCCTGAGCCGCCTCTTCTTGGACTTTCTGGGCTTCTACAATAATGGCCTCACCTTCAACTGCTGAGGTTTTTGTCCACACCCCAGCTACCAAGGAGAACCCACTTTTCTTCAAGTTCCTGCTCCGAATTGCCTAGCCCATCTTCTCAGAGACTTCACCATTTAAACTGATGTCGTGGTGCTAGAAAATCTTGGTTAACAAATGGGCATAAGGAAGGGACACATTCAACTTGCTTTTCTTGTCCCAAATCATTGCCATAGCAATCTTCATCCATTACATGATAACTTCTGCCAAGTTGATACCTTGGTTCTGGATGGCCCAGAACATCATATCGAAGTCCGCCTTGGTGCAGGTGGAGAAGGTGGCACTCCTAGGCACCAGAATTTGACAAACAATGAAATGCAAGATCCTGTTGAAGGCGATCAACTGGTTGATATCTATCTTTCCATCCTTCAGCTTTAACTCAGGACCAACTATTCCTAATCCCTTAGCTTGAATGTCAACACTATCTACCCCGCTGTGACCGAAAGTAGAAACTCCAAAAAGGGATTCCAACAACTCATAAGTGATACTAATCTCGGTTCCTTTGACCATGGATGTCAAAGACCCATCTGCCTCTGACTTCAGACAAACATAAAAAGCTTTCACCAAGTCCGGATAACTTGCCTCTAAAAAAGTTGCCATCTGCAACCACTTCATTCTTTGCATCACTGCCACTATGTTATGCATGCAATTCTTCTCTAGATCAGCTACATCCACTGCCCTGTTGCCGCACAACTTCGTCTTCACAGAGGTGAACCTTTCCTGCTGCTCTGCGGTGAGGAAAGCAGCCCCATAGCCCACAATGGTGCCGAAAACTCCAGAAACGGCCATGGATTCAAACAGAAAAAGGTTCTAGACGATCGTGAAGAGGATTGGAGCAAAAGCCCTCAAGAAATTTTTCGCGGGAAGGGATGGATGCTTTGAAATCTCACAGAATCGATGCCGGAGTCGATAGGGTTTATCGTCTCAGGCGAGTCGAAAGATATGAGAGAGGGAAATGAATCGTTATGACACAGATTTGCGGGATTTAAGAGATAAAGATAAAGTGCCTTTTGAAGGAACAACGCCATAAATGCAGAAAACGACAAATAGAGATAGGTTCGAGATGAATAAATATTTTTAAATTAACGAACCGTCATAGATATGTATGAAGCAAACGACTTTTAAAAGAATTTGCTTAATTTTAGGGGAGAGAATAATTGTTATTATGAAATTATTGTTATTTCAGTTATATACAGATAAATCTATCACAGTAAACACATGCCTAATTCCCTTCTAAGAGACGTAAATCTCTCTTCAGGTAAGGCCTTTGTGAAGATATCAGCTAACTGATTTTGAGTATCTATAAAAGAAATATTTATATTCCCATTAGCTGCATGATCTCGAATAAAATGATATCTAACCTCTATATGCTTTGTCCTTGAGTGCTGAACTGGATTTTTGGTGAGGTTTATTGCACTGGTGTTGTCGCATAGCAGAGGAATTGTCTTGAAGTGCAGTCCATAATCCTCAAGTTGCTGTTTAATCCATAGGAGTTGTGTACAATAGCTTCCAGCAGCCACGTACTCAGCTTCAGCTGTTGACAGTACTACTGAATTTTGCTTCTTTGAGGACCATGAAATTAGACATCCTGCAAGAAATTAACAACATCCACTGGTACTTTTTCTATCTATTTTGCATCCAGCGTAGTCAGCATCAGAATATCCTACTAAATTTACTTCACATGATTTTGGATACCACAATCCTAGATCATGAGTTTTAGCTAAATATCTAAAAATCCTTTTGACAGATATTAAATGAGATTCTTTAGGATCAGCTTGATATCTATCACACATGCATACACTAAATAGAATGTCTGGTCTACTGGCAGTTAAATAGAGTAAAGAACCTATTATACCTCTATAGAGCTTTTGGTCTACTTTCTTACCATTTTTGTCACTGTCTAGCCTTGTCGATGTGCTCATTGGTGTTGACAGTGGCTTGGCATTTTCAAATCCAAACTTCTTTAGTAGTTCTTTGGTATACTTGGCTTGACAAATATGTGTTCCTTCTATTCCTTGCTTGATTTGCAATCCGAGGAAGTAGTTGAGCTCCCCCATCATGCTCATTTCAAATTATCCCTGCATAAGCTTTTCAAAATACTTGCAAAGAGATTCATCAGTAGAACCAAATATTATATCATCTACATAAATTTGTACAAGCAATACATTTTTGGCTTTAGACTTAATAAATAATGTGCTATCTACTTGACCTCTGATAAAACCATGGTTTAATAAAAATGCACTTAACCTTTCATACCATGCTCTAGGTGCTTGCTTTAAACCATATAATGCCTTATGCAACTTAAAGACATGATTTGGAAAATCGATATCATCAAAACCAGGAGGTTGTTCTACATAAACTTCCTCCTTTATATATCCATTTAGAAATACGAATTTTACATACATTTGAAAAAGTTTCAAACCCAATGTAGATGCAAAAGCAAGTAAAATCCTAATTGCCTCAAGTCTAGCTACTAGTGCATAGGTTTCATCGAAATCTATGCCTTCCTCTTGAGAATAGCCTTGAGCTACCAGTCTGGCCTTGTTTCTTGTGATCACACCAACTTCATCCAATTTATTTCTGAACACCCATTTGGTGCCAACCATAGGATGATCTGATGGTCTCGGAACAAGGGACCACACTTGGTTTCTCTTGAACTGATTAAGTTCATCTTGCATGACTAATATCCAAGATTCATTAGACAGTGCTTCATTGACTGTCTTAGGCTCTATTTGAGATACAAAAGCTAAATAATCATATGGAATTACATTACCTCTGGTTCTTACCCCAACCGATGGATCTCTAATAATGTTACCCAACGGATGATCCTTCTTGTATTTCCATTCTTTTGGAAGATCATCATATGATATATCTTTTTGTTGTAGTTCTTCCAAGGGTGGATCTTCCTTGTCCTTGATAGATGCATTCTTTAATTTCTTGGACAAATCTTCTGCATCATCAATATCACTATCTACTTCCTTTCTCAAGGGTTAGTTTCATCAAAAATAATATGTATTGTTTGCTCAATTAATAAACTTTGCTTGTTAAATACTCTATATCCTTTGGGTTTAGAAGCATACCCCATAAATATACCTTCATCGGATTTGGAGTCTAGCTTACCAATATCCCTTTTGCCGTTATTGTGGATGAAGCAAGGACATCTGAAGGTTCTGAAGTGATCGATCTTTGGTTTCTTCTGCTTGAATAACTCGTATGCTATCTTCTTCAAGATTGGTCTGATCATTACTCTATTGATTATGTAGCAAGCTGTGTTGATGGATTTGGCCCAGAAGTACCTTGGTAGGTTGTATTCCGATAGCATAGTTCTGGCCATGTCCAATAAAGTTATGTTCTTTCTCTCAGCAACTCCATTTTGTTGTGGTGTCCTTGGTGCTAAGAAATTGTGCTCTATTCCTTGATCATCACAGAACTCAACAAATCTTTCATTCTAAAACTCTCCACCATGATCTGATCGAATACCAATTATGCTATATTTCTTATCCTTCTGAACTTTCTTACTGAAGCTAACAAAGCTATCGAAAGTGTCATCTTTGTGTTCCAAGAATGATATCCATGTGAATCTTGAATAGTCATCCACTGTTACGAATTCAAAGTTCTTTCCTCCAAGACTAGTAGTTCTCATTGGCACAAATAGATCCATATGTAACAGTTCCAATGGCTTTGAAGTTGTTACCACTGTCTTTGACTTGAAGGATGATTTAGGGTTATTTCCTTTTACACACGGTTCACAGACGCCTTCCATTCTTGTGCTTACTTTGGGCAAACCTTCTACTAGTTTTCTCTTGATTAGCTTTCTGATTCCATCTAAACTACAATGGCCCAATCTTTTGTGCCAAAGCTCAACTGAATGATTTTTGCTTGCTGCAAGACACACATCTTGATCTTTCAACTCTTCCAAATGAAGTACATAGAGATTCTTCTCTCTACAGGCTTCGAATACAGTTTCACCATCTTTCATGATACTGCATCTAGACTCTTGAAATTTGATCTGATGGCCTTTGTCGCATAGCTGGCTGATGCTTATCAAGTTGTGCTTAAGTCCTTTTACACATAGTACATCTTCAATAAGGATTTTTCCTTGACTGCCAACTGATCCGCAACCTATCACTGTCCCTTTTCCATTGTCGCCATACGTCACTGTGCCTTCTTTAGCTTCAAGGTGGGAGAACTACTTTCTATTCCTTGTCATGTGCCTTGAGCACCTGCTGTCCAGGTATCACTTAGATGCTCGAAGGCTTCCCTACAATGAAAACACTAAACTTTAGGTACCCAAGTTCTTTTGGGTCCTTGCTGGTTAGTTTCCTCATTTTTCCTTTTAATTATCCATTTTATGTGTTTAGTTGGACATGTTATTTTAATATGTCCTAATTTGTTACAGTGGCTACAACAAGATGTTTTACTTAATTTTTCAGTTTGAATATATTTAAAGTTAGACTTGTATGCAGTGTCTTGTTTGGCTACAAACTTGGGTGTTGGATATATTTTAGGATGCACTATTGTTTCCTCATTATCAAGAGGGGTGTATCCTAAGCCATATTTCTTTTTCCCTGACCTTCTAGCTCCTTTTAGTATTAATGTTGTTTTTCCATTTGTAAATTTTTCTAATGTACTTGATAACTGTTCATTTTCTTTTGTTAATGTGTTAATTTCTTGATTTAGTTTACTTACAGTTTCTTGGTTTTCCAGATTAGCTATTTGATTATTTTTATCTTTTAAATCTTTACACAATAATTCATTTCTTCTTTTTAGTTCAGAAACTTATTTTTCTAATTGCTCATTTTCAGATCTTAGATTTGAATTAGTGTTTTCTAAACAAGTTTGATTTTTTTAGTAGTTTTTAGTAGTTTACAAACATCTTTGTATTTACTATACAACTCATTAAACACATCCTCTAAACTATCAGAATCAGATTCGTTGTAGGAATTGAATGATGAGTCAAAGGTTACCCTATCCTCGATGTTTGCCATGAAGGCCAGATTGGCCTTTTCTTCTTCTTCTTCTTCTTCTTCTTCTTCTTCTTCGCTTGAGCTTGACTCACTGTCTGAGTCGTTGTTGTTGTCCCAAGTTGCTGCCATGGCCTTCTTCTTGAATCTTCTGAGCTTCTTGGAGCTGTCTTTCTTTCTGAACTCCATTTTCTTTAGCCTCGGACATTCAGCCTTAATATGCCCAGGCTTCTTACATTCATAACAGATGGGTTTAGCTTTCTTTACATCTTTGACTTCAGGCTTCTTGAAGTCCTTTCCCTTCTTAAAGTATCTCCTTCCAGATTGATATTTCTTTTTGCCCAATATGTGTTGTAGTCTTCTGAATAGGAACACTTTCTCAACATCACTACTTCCCATACTTTTGTTATCATCTGATTCTTCACCAGATGTATCTTCTGCTGTCTTGAGAGCGTTGGTGTGTTTCTTTCTGCTTGAAGACTCTCCTAATCTTTCCATGTTGATCTCGTGGGCCATGAGTGACCCAACAAGCTTTTCCAGGGACATTCTTCTTAAATCATTGGCTTCCTCTATGGCAGTTACTTTAGGAGTCCATGATGCTGGTAGAGATCTCAAGATTTTTCTTACCATGTCTCCCATTTCGTAATTCTTTCCAAGTCTATCCAAGCCATTTGTAATGTCGATGAATCTGCTGTACATTTGTTTGATTATTTCTCCTGACTGCATCTGAAACCACTCATACTGAGCTACTAAAATATCTATTCTGGTTTCCGTCACTTTATCTGTGCCTTCATAGGTGATCCTCAAATTTTCCCACATCTCCATAGCTGATTTGCAGGTTGAGATCCTGTTGAACTCCTTCTTACTAAGAGCACAACATAGTATGCTCTTCGCTTTGCAGTGCAGAGAGATCTTTTTCTTGTCCTCATCTGTCCATTTGTCTTTATCATTGGTGACTAGGAGATCTCCTTCTTCTACAATAGACCATATTTGATAATCAAGCCCTTGAAGGAAAAATTCCATTCTAGTCTTCCAGTAGTTGTAGTCTTCACCATCGAACAACGGTGGTCTGTTGACGGACTGACCCTCGAAGTGACCTTGAGCTGCCATTTAATCTTTTCTCTTCAGATCGTTAGATCTTCTTTGTCGAAGAGACTTGGCTCTGATACCACTTGTTGCCCAACTAGCAAGCCCAGAGGGGGGGTGAATGAGATTCTTAAAATTTGATTATCTAAACATGTCAACAAAAACGATCAACACAAAACACTACGTTCGAATGTTAGTGTTAGTAATAAAGAAAAGATAACAATCACAAATAGGCAATCACACGACACAAGGATTTTATCTTGGTTCGGACCTCCTCTCCAAAGGAATCCTACGTCGAGTCCCTGAGCAACAACTCAGGATTTCACTACTCAAGGGTACAGTCCCCCTCAAGGACACTTACACATCCAGTTGCAGCTGGCCTTCGCTTCGCAACCCAAAGAGGAAAATAACACCCTGATTGACAGGTCTTCCTTCAACATGAAGGGAACACTCACCACCTGTTTCCAATAGGTCTTCTCTTCACACACGAAGAGGAACTTCTCAGGAAAGTGAGAAAACAGGCGAAATGCCCCTAGACCAAACTTATAGCAAACACTCGATCTGAGGCAGTGACTGAGAAAGATAGATCTACAATAATAGAATCTCTCAGATCACAAGGGCTCCCCAAAACTAACAACAATGAGGCTTTGGAGAGCAAGAGCTACGAAGGTTGGAGTGGAAAGCAAGAAGCTCTTTCGCTAAGACTCTATTGCGAGATTTCTCGATGAGATTTTTGAATACTTTTCAGGAACTCTCTTCTTCATTTTTCCGTTGTCTTGCCATGAGTCTTCAGTCTTGTATATATATCTTCTCTTGCTGAATTAGCCATTTAGATGTCCGTTGTCTCTAGGCTTTAGTGAACGTTAGACTGCATGGTTCTCCTTATTCTTCAACTGGTATGTTGCAGTCAACAGTCCTTTACGTTCCATGTACATAAAGAGAAGATCCTTCTTGATATCCTTCAGCTTCTACTTTGTCCAACGGTGTATGGGGTTGTGCTATCAGAGGCCTACACACAATAAATGCTAAATCATAGACAACTATGCTGTCTCTTGTTGTCAGTCAACGTTAGAATCCATGTAGTAAGACATTTCACCAAAATTGAAATGGCATTCTGCTATATAAAAAGTGTTTCATATAGAAGCATGATAATAGAGGATATCCAGATATGCATCGTGCAGAGAAATGTACAGTCACATTAAATGCATGGATATTAGAGAAACACGTGGGAGGACTTTGACTGTCAAGATATTTGAAACTTATTTGAATATCAAGTCGTTGTAATCCATGAAATCGTTATGAGTATGACTTATGAAATCGTTGTGTGAATAAGTCGTTGTTTATGTAAATCGTTATTCATCCATAAACAAATCGATGTGAACACAAGTCGTTATACAATCATAACCAAATCGTTGTAGAGACAAATCGTTATGAGAGTATAAGCAAGTCGTTATAAGCAAGTCGTTGTGAGCAAATCGTTATAACCAAATCGTTGTGAATGAATCGTTATAACCAAATCGTTGCGAGCAAATTGTTGTTTCACTTATCAAGCCGATGTAGTGACCAAATTGTTGTTTGCTATATCGAATCGTTATGGCGACCAAGTCGTTGTGTAACTTATCGAATCGTTACGGCGACCAAGTCATTATGTAACTTATCAAATCGTTGTGAAGACCAAATCGATGTGAAATAAAAATCGTTGTTCTCTTGTCAAATCGATATGAAAGCAAATCGTTATGAGACCAAATCGTTGTTCTCACTTAACAAATCATTGTGAGAGCAAATTGTTGTTCTCACTTGGCAAATCGTTGTGAGAGCAAATCGTTGTTCTCACTTAGCAAATCGTTGTTCTCACTTAGAAAATTGTTGGGAGAGCAAATCGTTGTTCTCACTTAACAAATCGTTGTGAGAGCAAATCGTTGTTCTCACTTATCAAATCGTTGTGAAACTGAATCGTTATGAGAGCAAATCGTTGTTCTCACTTATCAAATTGATGTGGCGATCAAATCGTTCTACTCACTTAGCGAATCGTTGTGAGATCGAAATCGTTATAAAATCGAAATCGGTATGATACTTATTAAATCTTTATGAAAATGAAATCGATAGAAGTGTGGAAATCGTTATGATTCTAATGAAATCGTTATAACACATAGGAAGTCGATGTGTACTTAGAAAAATTACCTGCTCTGTACTTCAAATGCTACAGGGTAGGAATACTTACAAGTTTTTCTTGATTTTACCTGATTTATTTCCTATGCCTAAGCTTCATAAAAACTTGTTAGATCATGCTTTATTTGAGTTTTGTTAATCACCAAAATAGATATATAATTCATGAAATTATATGGGGATGAACTGATCATCAAGTTCTTCCACCACTGATTGAAAAAGGAAGTTTGAGACAAGAAATGCCCCTAAAGTACAACAGTCCACCAAGAAAACAGGAAAAGCTCCAGTTGGGAATAAAGATGTTGGTCAACATTGTCATCTCAGTGGACACAAAATCGAGAATTGTTGGCGTAGGTTGGGTGCTTGCCTCTAATGTGGAAGCAATCAACATCGTATTCTTGAATGTCCTATGATGAAGAATGTACCAGCAACCCAAAATCCCTGAGCCAAACAAGGACTTCTGCAAGCTATTCAAGAAGTAGAACCTGAATCTCCGCAAGAAGGCAGACTCGTTGAAGGTAAACTTTTAGTGAACTCCAAACCTGCATATGTTTTATTTTGATTTAGGAGCTACTCATTTCTTTATCAGTCAAGAGTTTGCTAGATCTTTAGAAATACCATCAGTTCCACTACCTGTACAATTAGAAGTGGCTACCCCTCTTAGCAAGGGTAAGAAACTCAAAGAATATTACCCTGCTAGTCAAATTTTAGTTAAAGAATACAATTTTCTGGATGATTTGATATGCCTTGAAATGTGGGAATATGACGTAATCCTTG
The DNA here is from genome assembly GCA_014218235.1 of Colocasia esculenta. Classification (NCBI taxonomy): domain Eukaryota; kingdom Viridiplantae; phylum Streptophyta; class Magnoliopsida; order Alismatales; family Araceae; genus Colocasia; species Colocasia esculenta. The sequence continues at coordinate 52,396,676 of CM024764.1, read as the reverse complement.
GGGCGGACTAGTTGTCTAAACATCATGTGATTTTGGATTGTCATTTAAGGCAAGTAACCTTTTTGGATAAGGAGGTTTCCTTAATAACTTTTAATAAACCTCGTGTAAGAAATATACACATAATTATATTTGTAGTCAAAGCATGCAAGTTGGTACAAAAAGGGTGTCAAGGATATCTGGCCTTCGTGACAATAATGAATCAGAATACTACAAGGTTGAAGGATATTCCAATAGTAAAAGATTTTTCTGATGTATTTTCTGAGGAACTACTTGGATTACCACCTAGTAGAGAAGTAAATTTCTCAATTGAATTGGTTCCAAGAGCCACACCAATTTCAAGAACACCTTATCAAATGTCAATGGAAGAATTGAAAGAATTAAAAATGCAATTGATGGAACTAACGGAAAAGGGATTCATTAGACCCAGTACATCACCTTGGGGTGCTCTAGTATTGTTTGTTAAAAAGAAGGATGAGACTTTGCGATTATACATAGACTATAGATAGTTGAATCAATTAACAATTAAAAATAAATACCCACTTCCTAGGATTGATGATCTATTTGATCAACTATTGGAGCCCAATATTTTTCAAAGATTGATCTTAGATCCGAGTATCATCAATTGAGAATTCAGGAAGGAGATATTCATAAGACAACTTTTCAACGTAGATATGGGCATTACGAATTTGTAGTGATGTCATTTGGACTGACTAATGCACCTATTGCCTTCATGCGACTAATGAATGATGTATTCAGGTCATATTTGGATCAATTTGTGGTTGTATTTATTGATGATATATTGATTTATTCTAAGAGTGTGAAAGAACATGAAACACACCTTCAGGTCACTTTGCAGTTGCTACGAGATCATAAGGTGTATGCAAAATTTAGTAAATGTGAGTTCTGGTTGGAACAAGTAACATTCTTAGGACATGTCATTTCTAGAGAGAGATTGTTAGTAGATTCCTTCAAAATTGAGGCTATTTAGAGATAGGAGCAGCCTAAAAATATTACTGAAATTAGAAGTTTTCTGGGTATGGCTAGCTATTATCGGCGATTTGTTAGAGATTTCTCCAGAATTGCTTCACCTCTTACACAATTAACTCGGAAGGGAACTACATTTGATTGGAATGAAAGCTCTGAACATGCATTTTAGAGATTGAAAGAGTGATTGTCATCCGCACCAATTCTGGCCTTACCAGTAGAGGGAAAAGCATTTGAAGTCTTCACAGATGCATCAAATATCGGGTTAGGATGTGTTTTGATGCAAGAAGGAAAAATTATTGCCTATGCATCTAGACAATTAAAGAACCATGAGAAAAGTACTCGGTACATGATTTGGAACTAGCAGTGGTAATTTTTTTTCCCTAAAGCTCTGGAGACACTATTTGTATGATAATCAATTCATAGTGTACTCTGATCACAAGAGTTTGAAATATTTTTTCTTACAGAAAGAGTTGAATATGAGACAAAAAAGATGGGTGGAATATATCAAGGATTATGATTTTAAGATTGAGTATCATCCTGGAAAAGGCAATACTGTAGCTGATGCTCTCAGTAGGAACCCCATGACAGAAATATTTCATTTACAAGTCAAAGAATGGACACTTTTGGAAGAATTCTCTACACTGAATTTGAAAGTTGAACCACAAGAAGATAAGGTTATGATTGAAAACCTGAAAGTGCAATCTGATCTGTTAAGGCAAATTGGTGAACAACAAGACAATGACCCCACATTGGTAGAAATTAGAGAAAAACTAAATTTCAGAGCTTACTTTAATGAAGATTCTCATGGAAATCTTCAGTTTCAAAACAAATTATGCATACCAGATGATTCAAAAATTAAGAAACAAGTATTAGAGGAAGCTCATCGGGCACATTATACCATCCATCCGGGAGCTGTCAAAATGTACCAAGATTTAAAGAGAAATTTCTGGTCGTGTAACATGAAGCAAGACATTGTGGATTTTATTTCTAGATGCTTAATATGTCAGAAAATCAAGGCTGAACATCAAAAACCAGCAGGAAAATTAAAACCTCTTGAGATACCAAGGTGGAAGTGGGATAGTGTTGGCATGGACTTTATTGTAGGATTACCCAGAACACGTAATTGATATGACGTGATATGGGTGATAATTGATCGACTCACAAAGTCAATTCATTTCCTGGCTATTAAGATAAAATGGTCTGTCATTGTATTAACGGCCTTGTACTTAAAAGAAATTGTTCGGCTACATGGAATTCCAAAGGATATCATTTCTGACAAAGATGCATGATTTACTTCACACTTTTGGAGGGAACTACAAGATGCACTGGGAACTAAGTTGAAATTTAGTACAACATTTCATCTTCAAACTGATGGCCAAACAGAACGGGTGAATCAAATTATTGAGGATATGTGTCGTGCCTGTGTGTTAGAATTTGGAAATGACTGGAGTAACCATTTAGCAATCATGGAATTTGCCTATAACAACAGTTATCAGTCTACAATTCAAATGACACCATTTGAAGCTTTATATGGCCGACAATGCAGATCACCACTATGTTGGATTGAATTGAAGGAATCACACATCCTTGGACCTAAAATGATACAAGAAACTACAGAAATTATAAAGGTAGTACAAGACCGAATGAAAGCTGCTCAAGATCGACAGAAAAGTTATGCTGATCGACAAAGAAGAGAGCTGAAATTTCGAGAAGGAGATCATATTTTTCTCAAAGTATCACCCTGAAGAGGAATCAAGAGATTTAGAGTTAAAGGAAAGTTTAGTCCAAGATATATTGGACCATTTGAGATATTAAGAAGAGTTGGGGAAATGACGTATCAACTAGTATTACCACCCCAGTTGTCCAATGTACACGACATCTTCCACGTGTCAATGTTACGGAAATATGTTTATTATCTAGAGCATGTTATTGAATATTAAAATCTGGAATTACAAGGAAACCTAGCGTATGAAGAGAAACCTGTGCAAATCCTCGACCGGAACATTAAGCAACTTTGAAACAAGGAAGTTCTATTATTAAAGATTCAATGGAATAAGTGAGGACAAGAAGAAGCAATAAGGGAACTAGAAGATGGTATCAAAACCAAGTATCTAGAGTTGTTTATAGGTCAGTATCACTTATTGTTAATTTTTTATCAGTAAATTTGGAGGACCATTTTTTTTTTTTTAGTGGAGAAGAATTGTAACACCCAAAATAATATTTATCAAAAATTAGAAAAAGATGATGATTTTTATTGTTAAACATAATCACTTTTATGGGATATAATTATCTTTAATTTAGGATTATTTTTATATTATTAATATAATTCCAGAGTTGTCTTCAGAGGTGCGTACTCTGACAAGGTGTCACCGTCAGTAGCGAAATTGAAATCTGAAAACACCATAATTTTTAGAAAAATATGCTGGTTCTAGAAACGCAAATGTTCTAAACTATTGACGTACAAATATTAAGATTAAGTCGACACAATGATTTTTAGGGTAATTTTTACTGGATCAAAAATTAATTTAAAAAATTAAACTAGAATCACCATAATTGGTAAAACCTTTCAATTAACTTATGTTTGAAATTTCAACTTGATTGGACATCATTTGGATACAAACATATAAGGACAAAAGGGCCAAATGAATTATTCCCTATTTACGTAAACCATTTATTGGAATACTTTTGCTTACGTAGTCTGGGCTACGTAAGACTTTTTACTCTTTGTGTAAATAGGCTACACGTACCATAGTACGTGTTAGAGGGGTAAAACCTCATGGTAAAATGTGGCTATGCTGTAAGGTTGGGGATATTACGACAACATGTGTATGGCCACGTGCCATACATGCATGAAGCCTGGGCAACTATATAAACTCTCCCTTAACCACCCTTGTGGGTTTTAGCTCACTTGCTTATTGTCGTGTACTGCTGCTGCTTCTGCTGTAGCTAGTACTGCTGCTCCTGCTGTAGCTGCTATTGCTGCTCCTGTTGTAGCTTCTACTGCTACGACTTCTCCTGCTGCTACTGTTGTAGTTGCCACTGCTACAACTGCTGCTGCTACTGCTGTTTCTTTTGTCAAGGAGAAGAGAAGGACCTCCATATTTTCTTGAGTCATGTAGTATTCTCCTTCCTTTTTGTAATCTTCTTCTGTTAAAACCTTGGAGTTTAAGTGTCTACCATGATCTAATTACCTTGACATGTATTCAGAAAAACCACCAGGAATGTTTTCTTTTTCCACTGTGATCATGTTTTAGCTGATGCTCATGTCTCGTTCATGTACACTTGATGAGAACTTTCTACTGGATGCAAGGAAGATTCTCTTAAAAGAGTTATACATGCAAAACTTTCCTTTAATAATTTTTTCCACACCACCCATGCTGTGAAGATTTTTTCTTTGTTCTATCCTTTTCCTCATGAAAGATGTGTCTAGAAATGTATATAAGATCCACTAGATGTTGTTTGATCCTCTATGGAATAGTAGGAACTCTTAGAAGAGTCTCCTAAGTTGATTTTAAACCATTCCAGAAAGAATAACCTGCGACTGTCGACAGACAGAACCTAGCTGTTGACAGGCACCTTGCTTCCCGAACCCAGAATTCCAGAACAACCAGTGGATGTCGACATACACAATCCATCTGTCGACAACCTCCTGTCGACAACTACCAGTAGCTGTCGACAGCTAAAGGCCAGATTCCAGAATACAGTTCTGGAAGGACCAGCAGCTGTCGACAACCACTCTATGGCTGTCGACAACCACCAGTCTGTGATTTTAACAAGAACCATTCTTTTTCTAATCAAAGGTGACACACTTTTGTATTGTCCAAACAAGTTGTTTTTCCTCATTTTCTTGGATTCTAAACTATTATACCACTGAGAGGAATCATTTAGTCATCATCTACATCCAACTATGGATTATTCTTGGACACTTCCAAGTATGATTGTTTCTTACATGGCTACATCTTCCTGAAGTCATTAGCATTGACTCCTAAAACCCGAATTCGTTTACTAGCCGTATGGAACGATAATAGATCTACTGGATGTTTGGCATTGCATTATACTTGCTTGATTGGTCATCATTTTGTTCAGTCATGAGTTAAATATGTACTCCATACTTGAACCAGAATGTGATTACTATACTAATTTCTCTTTTGTACAAGCTTTATTCAGTACTTTTTTTTTTATAAATGTCATCTACTTATTTGAGTTTACAATCATCCTTGATATTCAGTACTGCCACCAGTCAAGTATGTTGCTTGAACTCTTTGAATGTCACAATCTTTTTGATAAGAATGGTGAATTCTACTGGGCACAATTGCTCATTAAATCTTACTTTTTTAGGTGAACAGGATGAGTCTACCTCTTAAGGGGGCGTGCTGAGTGGGACAACCAATTTCTGGAATGCCATAGATTACCCTTTTGAAGACTGTAGTTATAAACGGAAATGTTATTATGTTTTCTTTTTCCACTCCTCCTGTGGACTTTAACGAGGAGTGCTATGTATGTAAAAACTCCACTGTAATGGAGACAAAAGTTTATATAATCAAGTTTCTACTTCTTAAAGTCTATTTTCTGTCATTTTTCGATAAAGAGTTGTTTATTGGGACGTGACAGCTAGTGCACTCACACCTGCTTTCCTTAATATTTCAGGTGATGATTATGAGGAACTAGAGAATGACGGGACATGGGAAGAGTGATGAGCTTCTCAAGTGTACCTATCTTGTCATCCATCGAGATTAGAGTCCATAGAGTCTGTAATAGTTAGGTTTACTTTTCTTGTTGTCATATGTACTTTGAAATAAAATAATGAGCCCTATGTTTGGCTCTGATTAGGTAAGGTTTCAAGATAGTTTGTTGGAAATGAAATAAAGAGTATTTGGCTGGCATTATTATCGTCTTAAATCTTTCGTTATACTTAGATGTCTCTATCTGAATTACTCGACTATGATACTCATACTCGTATCGCTCACACTCTCAACATTTATTTCCGCTACTAAATGTCAAGGTGTGATACCCTGTGTCGGCACGTCCAGCGTGACGTCTCATACGTCGAGCACCAATCAAGCAGGAAGTGAGAATTGCATACGACGGAGTCGGGACCTATCTGAGATAATGAAGTGGTGGGCCCGTCATCCCCTCTCAGGCTCCTTGATCGAAAGGACCCTCTTGGTCACATAGGGTTGACCTCTCCATCTCAACTATAGTCCGATAATAGCTTGTCGTCTCTCGGCATTGGGCACAATGATTGACACCCTAGACTTTGGATGGTGAGAGAGCCACCCGTGTCATAAAACATAAACGGAAATGAAATGGGAATTTCAGATGCAACATCATGTTTTAATTTACAAGTATACTGATTATTAAATTTATGGATAATTTTAAATATAAATTTAATAATTTAGTAGTATAGATAATTAACAACAATAAATAAAAATATGTCTTCTACCTTATCTTCTCCATCACGTACTTTATAATGACATGTATTAAATGAAGTATGACAAGATCAAATTAGTACAGTAACATCATATAGTTATATATAATGATTGAGTAATACATAGTCGACATTATATGTAGGTATGGAGACTGCCATATAAAAAACTACCATATATGATGGAATGAGAGAGCGATCACTAACCACTAATTGAGACAAAGATAGATGACATTTTCATATTGATTGGAGGTGGAAGATGTTGAGTTAAAAATTTAAGAGTCAAAGTTTTGAAGTTGGAGAGTTTTTATTGTAAAAATATTATATATAATATATATTAAAAATTATCAAAAGTCAAAACAAAAAAATAAATGTGGAATTAGGTGTCTAAGCATCTGCATCTTATAAGAATTCGAATATTTATTTCTGCTTCCGTTAAATTATCAGATTTTTTTTTTCAGAATTTTAAATCTTGTAAAAAGTGTGAAAATGGATGGACTAAACGGAAAACAAAGATCTATTGGCAATTCTAATACATGTTCATAAGATAGGTATACAAAATTACAAGTATATATAACTTAAGATATGTTTTTATAAATTTTGACTTTACAAAAGATGTTGATGTGAAAAAATCTCGAAAAGAAAACTTTTCGAAGTGGTGGCACATGGCTCTCTCGTTCAAGTGTAACATTTGGTGTTTGCACCAGTTGGACGGCCTGTAGATGTGCTCATCCTTATAGTAAGACGGACTTGGCAATCAAGTGAAAAATGTATTGACTACGAGTAGGACTGCAAAAAAAATCTAAATATGTTATTATCCAATTTGATTTCGATAAAAATTATAGAATACGAAAACTTATTTAACCATCAATATCAAATCGATTCGAATTCAGATATTTTTGATAAGTTGTTAAAATTGGATACGGAAGCAACAATTTTCGTATCCGATTATCAATTTTTGAATTTGATATTAGATTATATTATATATTGTTTGAATCTATTTTCATCCAAATTTTAAATCTGATTTTTTGAATCTATTCATATTCAATAATATTTAATTTGTGAATTGAAATTTTGATAATTTGAGGGAAAAAAATTCGATCCGATTTTGATATTTTTTGATAATTTTTATCGGAATAAAATATGAAAATAACATGACCCGTTTACAACCCTAATTACGAGAGTAGATTTGTTATAATATCCCTTGTTTATAGACATCTTAGACGTTGAATGGAATAAAACATGAGAGATCTCAAATTCGAATTCGGAAGAGTCGGATATTTGCTTGTGGTTTTGACCACTAAACTATAATAAAATAAAAAAAATTATGAGAGCGAATCATGGTTGGCCCCTTTTTTTTAAGTTTTTTTTTCTCTCCACATCTGACACATTTAAGAGGTCTAAATAATATCTAATTGAGATACAATTTTAAACATAAGTTTATTAAGAGATGATATAAATTATGATAATTTTAGTTTATTTTTTAAAATTATTTTTTTGTTCAGTAAAAATTATCTTAAAAATCGCTAGATTGACTTAATCTCAATATCTATATATCAATGGTTCTTTATATTTTTAGAATCAATATATATTTTTTGATAATTATGATGAATTCAGATTTGACTTTATTTTTAGAATCAGATGTCGTCCTATCAAGATACGCACAATCAAAGTCATGTTAGAATATGATGACTTTGTCGGCGACTAATCGCCAGATTTCGACTACTGACGACCGACGAGTCGTCGGATTTCAACTACAGATGACTGACGAGTCGTCAGATTCCTATGGATTGTCGGTAAAATCTGATGACTCTATTTAGATTGACGAGTATTTTTATCAAATAAGATATTAATTTAGATCTTATTAAGTTAGTGAATAGAGTTGATTTATATGATATGCATAGAACATGTAAAATAAATTTAAAAATATTAAAATAATAAAAAATTAAAAAAGACTTCATTTGAATTAAGTCGACTCAAACCGTTGCAATATAATATAGTACCATCCAATCTATAATAATATTAAATTACGAATACCTCTTTTTAGCAAAATCTCATTGGTGATGGAAGGATGTAATTAAATAATATGAACTTTAATTGACATCCACTTCGTATACCTATTAGATAATTGTGTTGGATTGAGTTAAATGATTAAATAGAGTTTCTTATATTTTCAATATTTTTTATGTGATATTCTTAAATTTATTTATTTTTTTAAATTTATTTATTTAAAATATTGATAAAATTATAAAATAAAAAAATCAAATTGATTATTCTTCCACCGTATCTTAATAATACAGTACGATATAGATATAATACTGTATTACGAAAAATAAGACACGATCAATGTGCGCGATACAACGAACTGTGGAGCGAATATAATAGCAAATGAGCCAGTACAGCAGATCGAGGTGGACGCGTGCGCCGACGCCTGCCGCACAAAGAAGAAGAAAAGCCAGTCCCCGACCGGGGCAACCCCAAATGGATGCTTAAACCCGATCAACGGAAATGTGCGACACGTCTCTCATGACACCTCTTGTCCAACGCACCTCCCCCCATCTGGAATTGTCCATTCTGCCCATATCAAATTGAAAGTTTTTCTCAGATTAAAGTAAGTAATATGTATAGATACCCTACATCAGTTTTAGACATTTATGCTAATTAAAGAAAGTAATATGCGTAAATATCTCTCTTGCGGAGTTATTTTTTAGTGGTCGTTTTAAAATGTCATCGTGATCAACATTGAAATAAATTATGTAGAAAGTAGGAAATTCTTTTTTTTTTTTTTCTGAACTCAAGTTCTAAGATATACGTTAGATAGATTTAACCATTGTGAGTTCACTCCTTCCTTACGTACAAAATGTTCTACTCTATTGGGTGTCTTGTTAATGGCGTTGTCGCGTTATAAAGCCTTAAATACTGCAGTTTTAAAACATGAGCCAATCAGTGCCATTTAGTTTTTATTTCGAGTTTCAAACTGGAAGGATGGTGAATTGAAATATTAACAAGCATATGGGTATGGCACTTTTTATGACAACAGTGTGATACCGAAAGGGGATCCATCCCATCCCACGGCCACGGGTTCGGCCGTTCTCCGTGATCGGATCCTCGAGGTCATATCTTGGATCTCAAAAATTTTGGAAGAAAGAAACTAAATGGGGAATGGACTTCGATCTATATTAATTTTCTGATAATAAATATGTATTACGAAAAGATCACTTGATGATTTCTTTGTGTTATATTTTTGTGTCGTACTTTCTTACCACACCTTTACTGGAACTCTTTATGAGATGGGCACAATGTGTCGATATCATAGTGACCATTGAAAAAAAAGCCAAAGTGCAGTTAACAAAATCTAATGAATATTTCTTATTTCGCAAACTACCCACTTCAGATGATAGAGCAAACTAAAGTGACTGACCCAGGATTCCCCAACTTTGTGACCTCTTCTTCCATTTGAGAGATAGGAACATCAACCAATCATCGATCACGCTACGCCTTTCACAAAGAAGAAGCCAACAAGGAGAAGTGGACAAATGCGCTAATCCTTTGAAATCCCCACGCAGGCTCACGTGAATAAGCATGATCTCTTATCAACAACACTGGGAAGTTAGTTCCAATCATACAAGACACGGGAAGTCAAATAAGGAAAGCATCTATTTGCAAAGCTCTCTGGTTCTGTCTCTGTACTAATAATACTCGTACTAGAATAAATTGTTTATTTATTTACACAACAAAGCAATACATATCATAGTATCTAATCAACTAGTGCATTCAAGAGCGCAGAGAGAGAGAGAGAGAGAGAGAGAGAGAGAGAGAGAGAGAGAAGAGAGAAGAGAGAGAGAGAGAGCTCACAGCTCTGCAACAGCTCATTGCAGCAGCAAGAGGGAACCAAACCACTGGAAACCCGTCACTCCAAAATTCCCAAAAACGCAGGAGGAGTGAATAATGGGAGGCAGAAGATCTGAAAATTCTGACCTTTACATCTGTTCTTGCTGGCGTCCGGCGAAGCACAAGCTGTTTGATTTGTCGTCTTAGTTCTTCTTCCTCACGGTTCACAGAAGATGCCAACAGTAATTAATACAATCTCCAGCTTTGATACAAACAACCATGATGTAGGAACCCATCTCCGGGTGGAGAATTGCAGCGGAGATGCATAGCCGGGGCAACTATGGCGTTGCCGCCTGATTCATGATTTGATGGACAAGATCTCAACCAAGGAGGACCATGTGCCGGAGACGGCGAAGACTATGCCCAGGATCATGATGCCCAGGTCGAGGGTGATCCCCCAGAGGGCCATCTCCTCCCTGAACACCTTGAGGTGGAACCAGGCCGGCAGGACGAAGCCCAGAACGCAGCAGACGCTGCTGCCGACGAGGGCGAGGAAGTCGGCGAAGTTGGGCACGAGGAGGGCGACCAGGGTGACCCCCAGCACCAGCGCCCACCGCAGCCACAGGCAGAAGCGCTTCCCGGCGAAGGTCCGCTCCACCACCTCGTGCACGGGGTTCATCATCAAGGGGAAGGTGAAGAAGAGGTTGATGCAGAGGCCCAGCTGGACGAGCTCGGTGAGGAGGCCCTTGCCGAGGTTGGTGGTGATGATGTCGCGGGTGTCCTCGCCGAAGGCGAAGTAGCCGAGGACGCCGAAGAGGGCGTACATGAGGGAGATGATGCCCATGGAGATCCCCAGGGTGCGCCCGAACTTGGCCTTGTCGGCGGCCTCCGACTCCAGGGGCAGGACCATGCCGATGCCCTCGAAGGCGTAGACGGCGACGCCGAGGCCGTAGAAGACCACGGAGAGGCCACCGAAGGCCCGCAGCGGGGGCTGCCGCTGGAGGTAGAGGGCCACGTCCTCCACCATGACGACGCCCATGGCGCCGATGTCGACCACGTCCGCGAAGATGCTCAGGGGGGCAAGGTGGGTTAGGGTTTTGATAGAATTGAGGCCCAATTGGAAAGGGAACATGCCCCAGATGTAGAGGAACTTGGGCTGGAGGCCAAGAAAGAGGTGGCCGGCGCCGGATAGGAGGAGGGAAGAGGACGACGAGGATGAGGAGTCGCCGTCATCGCTGCCGTTGTAGAGGTGGGCGAGGGTGTTGGCGATGAATATGAGGTAGCTGACGCAGAAGCCGGCCTGGCTGAGGACGATCATGGCGTCAACGGCGAGGCGGCCGGCGGGGCCGGAGACGGCGAGGCCGAGGTCGCCGAAAGAGGCGATCTTGGAGAATCCGACGTCGAGCTCGAGCTTGCGGCGGGTGCGGACGAGAAGCATCATGCAGTGGTAGGTGAGGGCGGCGACGACGAGGAGCATGAGGCTGCCGGCGACCCAGCCAGTGCGCTTGAAGGCGTAGGGGAGGCCGAGGACCCCGGCCCCCACGATGGCGATGAACACGTTGGCAAACGTCTTGGGCTGCGACGACAGCGGCCGCCCCGCGTCCGGGTGCCCCGGCAGCAGCAGCGGGCTGCTGCTGCTCGCCTCCTCGGGCACCTGCAGGCCATGGGAGGAGGACCCCCTTTCCTTCTCGAACCCCATGAGTGAGTGAGAGAGAGAGAGAGAGAGAGAGAGAGGAACCGGCAATGGCAGGTGAAGAAGAGAGAGGAGAAGGCGAGCTAAGGGGATAGGCCGTTCCAATATATAAAGCCAAAAATTATATTTTTATTTTAAATAATTGGTGGTAGACATATCTTAATATTAAAACTATTATGTACGAAATGACCCTAACACCTCCATTGCACTTACAATGAACTTGGCATTATGGTTGGTTTTAATTCATTGAAGTGACGTCACTACTCTGAGGTTGGGGTTTTTTTTTTTTTTGGGGGGGGGGGGGGGGGGGGGTTTTGTCTGTTTTGGAACCAACAACCACTAGAATTATGGGAAGCTGGTCTTGCGGTTTAGGTTGTTCATTTGTGAAACGTTGAGTGATCGTAGAGGCGATTACGTTTGTACCAACAAGATCCTGGTCGGTGCATCGCCAACAGATTGGAACTAGCAGCGGGTATATGTGAGATTTTTTTTTTGACAGAGTAATGAAAGGTGTATCATTCATTCATTTAAACAATACAGAGCAATATAAAAGAAGAAACAAATCCACACATAGTATTCAAAGCTCAGCCTTAGTTGCTAAAATTCATACAAAGAATATAATCAGGACATCACAAAACAAAATAGGACAATCAAAGAAGTTTTCTTTGTTGGAAAGACATTGTTGCTCAATCTTTTTGGGATGATGACTGCACAATCCTCTTATCGAACTAAGTTGTTTGAAAAGCAATAACAGAGAAAAATAAAGAGAGGTCGGATGATAGCCTCTCACAAGGAGAGAGTTAATAGTACTCTAAACTAACGAATCTCTTTGAATGATGGAACTATCTTTATAGATCAAATACCACAACACTCCAAATGATCACGACGAATCTTGATAAACAACTAACTTGTCCTAAAAATCACCAACAAGGGGATGACAAGTCCGAGGAGGTGTGGATGGAGGGACAAAGATTTCACAACAAAAAAATGTAGGGTATTTCAATATAGTTACTCTAACAGAAAAAATTGAAAAGCTCTAATATTATTAAGTGGGATAAAGGTAATACACAAAGTAGAAGAAGAGAAACTAGATACTGAGATCCTTCGGCAGTGACTGAACATGATTTCCTTCCCCAAAAGAAAGGACAAAAATTAGGAAACAAAAGACTCTATCACTACAAGGAAAAGCGGCATTATCAACGGATATTTCCAACGGAAATATTTCATCGGTAATACTGTCGGAAATTCTGACAGAAAAATTTATGTCGGAAATATCCATCGAAATTTTCGACAGAACTCAACACGTTGGAAATGCTGACGAGTTTCCTTTCATTAGAAGAATCCGTCAGAAATGTCGATAGATATTCCGACGGAACCCCATTTTCCCCTCCCGCCTTCCTCCTTAAATCACTCACTCACTCTCTCTCTCTCTCTCATCACCTCTGAGGACCGATGCCTCCTCCTCCTCTGCCTTGCGACCTCCGGGGACTGACGCCCCTGCCTCCTCCGTCGTGACCTGCACTGCCGCCGCCGCAACCTGCACCGCCGATCTTAGGTACCCTGGCTCCTCCCCTATGCCCCCTGCCGCCGCCCTCCTGTCGACCTCCGCCGCTGCCCCTCCCCCACCTGCACTATCGCCACCTTTGGACCTTGTCGAATTCTTGTCACCAATAAGCCCTCTCTCTCTCTCTCTCTCTCTATTCAGTTTAGATGGGAGCTAGGAGGGGTGGTGGGTTTGGGAGGGGGGGGGTTCCGATGGGGGAATAGAGAAACAAAGAGATAGAGGGAGGAGGGTTCAATTGTGGGGAGCGAGAGACAGGGAGGGAGAACCACCGTAGGGGGGAATCCCCTCCCAGTTGGGGGTGTGTGCGAGCAGGAGAGGGGAGGGGGTGTCCCGGGGTGGGGGATTAGCCAATGATGTTGGAGGGGGGGGGGGGGCAGTGGCTTTTTTTGTGTGGGGGGGGGGATTAGAGCCGGTGGTGGGGGGGGAGGGTGTTGGGGTGGGGTGGCCTGTGGTGGTGGTGGTGGTGGTGGAGGGTGTTGGTCTGATCCTAAACCCCGATCCAATATGGAATTCCATGTCTTACCACCCTAGCATAAGGGGTTCCTTCACTATAAAAGAAGTAAGCTTGTAATATATGTTGCTTCCTCCTGATGGTTAAGCTTTTAATTCTTCTTCAAATATGAGGGAATGTTTCACAATATTTCTTGGGTTTGACTAAGCATAATTCATACTGATGTTACATTAGGCTCTGTGGACATTGGTAACAAAAAATATTGATCCTATGAAACCTGGAAAAGGATCTATCTATTTTTAGTAATATGTATGTTCATTCACCACTCAACCTTTAAGATATCTTTCCCAAATTGTACAAGGCAGAGTCTGATGATACATATGCAGATAAAATATGTATTTTGATTGCATAAGGCAGAGTCTGGTGACCAAGCCTATACCTATAATATATTTCCAAGTACTCAGGGGTATAATATATTTCCAAGCTCATAAATGTTAAAAAAGAAGTTATGAACAAAAATGAGATTATCAGAAAAAAATCACTTCCATCCTTATTTGGCCTTCCACATTGGGTGCATATTATCAAAAAAGATCGCCACCAAAACTTTGTAGTGATGCATCCTTCACATGCACTTTTACCAACCGCTGCTATATGGTTTCAGTGACGGTCTAATCTATCTATAGTAGCAGTTATAACCGTCACTAAATAACATATTTCTTGTAGTGAATGTTGAACACTGATTTTATTGATGCCTAAAGTACGTGCATATGGTAGTGTCCAGAAATCATATCCCCCAAGGATCAAGTCATCTCTAATGAGGTCAACAAACAAAAAATCTATGCTATTAACTGTCTGCACAAAATATTTGAAAGACACAATAATTAAGTAGACAAAAGATAATTGAAACACAATAAAGATGTGTGGTGGCTGTTTTCTGCCACCTAAGCCCATTGCGTCAAGGCCCATCAGCGCCTTCCCTTTTGACGTGGCCTCCTCGCAAGGTCCCACGCCTCCGTACTAATGGGATAAGAGGGGACCCACGCGCCAGTCACCCATACCGAAGCATTGCCGAGCTCTTCAGCGGATGGCTTCCGAGCAGGAATGTTACTCCTGCTGCGCGGAACAACCCTGGATACCACCGAACAGCACGTTCGATCCCCCATGCGGGTCACCTGCTCGGAAGGTGTGTCCAAAGGCTGCCGAACAGGTTCTCTGGCTTACGCCGCGGTTATAACCGCCCCAGGTCACGCGCCCCATCTTCAAGAGGTATGAACTGCCTGGCATTCCAACGGGCACCTGAGCGCATAACTCCTCCCGTTATGCGCGCCCATCAAGGCTCCTTTCTAGGCACGATCTACCAACGTTACGCACGTTCGCCTTGGCACCAACGCCTATAAAAGTACAGGTACAAGACCATGCACTGGGATGTTCTCTCTCACGCGAACACACCCTTACGCATTCAAACCCCCTGCCTTACAAGCCTCTCACTGACTTAGGCATCGAAGGGTTTTCCCGGTCTTCACTGGGCCCCCTGATCCAATTCTGGTTTTGCAGGCTTCCGTCCGCACTGGCGTTCGTCTTCCCCGTCTTCTCTAGTGGAGGCCCGTTTGGCTCCGGCCCAAACAGGAATATACCACCACATTTGGTGCCGTATGTGGGAATGACACAGCCATGGCTCGCGGACGATCCTCTCACCAGAATGCAGGAAGTAGGGCGACCAGATCTCGCCACTCACAAGTGAATTCTCCTCGCCAGTCTACTCCTGTCGACGTCAACATCGCCCCTGCGGGAACCAACAATAATGACATCCCCGCGCCGGCAGTCGCCGCGCCGGCAACTACTCTTGAAGTAGCAGAACTCCGGGGGCAGATGCAGCAGTTAACAGGTGTTTGTCTTGCCCTGCAGGCTCAGCTGGTTGGACCACCAGCCTCGGCGCCCCCCCTACCGCGAGAGCGGCAGGTGGTGTCGTCGCATCGGCGTTCTCGCATCCTCCCGACGCCTCAAGAGCAGCAGGCAGATTCACCGCGCCGGTCGCATTGAGCTCCGTCTGAGGAACGGGCACCGGAGCGCCGCGGGCGTTCACCCCGTCGCTCTGTTGCCTCCCCCCATCTGCCGCGATCGGTCGTAGGAGCCAACTCCCACGAGTCCAGACGAGGGGGCCCCGCCAATTCCGAACAGGAGCTCGCCAGGCGCCTGCGGCGTGTGGTCGACCTCGAGCGTCGCGTGGACGCGATGGTCCAGTGCGCAGAGGGGAAAGCTCCAGCGGAAGATGACCTGGACTTCCGCTCCCCTTTCAGTAGGGAGATCCTGGAAGCTCAGGTTCCTTCCAAGCTCCCTTTGCCCACCATCGCACCCTACGACGGCACCACCGACCCGACCGACCACATCCACGGCTTTGAGTCGCACATGGTGTTTCATGGAGCATCAGATGCGGCCAAGTACAGGGCCTTCCCTGCAACCCTCAAGGAGACTGCCAGGGCCTGGTTCGAGACCCTCCCTGCGGGCTCCATCACCTCCTTCCGCCAATTGAAGAAGTCCTTTCGGGACAACTTCCTTGGCGGAAGGTCGCAGCCGCGAACGGTAGCTTCTCTCCTGGCCGTGCGCCAGAAGAAGGGCGAGGCGCTCTGGGACTTCGTTAAGAGGTTCTGAACAGAGGCGCTTCGCATTTCACGCCTGGACGTCCCTCTGGCAACCAGTGCCCTTATTCAGGGCACCCGTGACGGCTTTTTGCAGAGGACCCTCGGCGTCCAGCAGCCCGCCACCCTTGCCGAGCTGCTCTCCATCACACAGTGCCACGCGGCTTGCGAGGAGAGCCTAGCAGCAAGTAGGGCTGAGCAGGGGGAGCAGTCGGATAAGAAGAGGCCTTCCGACAATGGTTCCGACCGTGATCAGAAGAAGGGACGACGCAACGGTGACTCTCCGCGCCGTCCACGCCCCTTCACCAACTACACCCCCCTCACTGTGGCACCCGAACAGATCCTGGCGGAGATCAGGAACGAAGCATATGTTTGGTGGCCACAGAGGATGTGCTCCGACCCCCGGAGGCGCGATCAGAACAAGTACTGTCGCTTCCATCGCGACCACGGCCACGACACCTCCGAGTGCCGCCAGCTTAAGGACGAAATTGAAGACCTTATCAAGCGTGGCTACCTTGGACGGCTCGTGCACCGAAATGAGGAGCGCCCCAGACGCCGAGAGCGTACTCCCGAGCAGCCGATCAACAATGAGCCCAATGGGCAGGAGATCAACGTGATCGCGGGAGGCTTCGGCGTAGGCGGAGAAAGCACTCGAAGCCGACGCGACTACGCAAGGCAAGTGCATGTGGTAGATAGGCCTTCGACACCTCGGCCGGCTCCATATCCCACCAGTCCTACACGCGCACAGCCCGAGGAGGCTATAACCTTCTCGGACGAAGATCTTGTAGGGGTTACAACCCCACACACCGATGCGTTGGTCATTTCGGCCACCATCAATCACTGTAATGTGCGCCGGATTCTGGTGGATAATGGAAGCGCCCCCGATGTCTTGGCTTACGATTGTTTCGTCCTCATGGGCCTGAAAACCGATCAACTTGCCCCTGTAAACTCGCCTCTGTTTGGCTTTTCGGGAGTTTCGGTCCAGCCCATGGGAAGAGTCCGCCTCCCGATCACTTTAGGGACGGCTCCAAGGATCGTGACCAAGATTGTGGACTTCTTGGTCATCAACAACATGCCTGGATACAATGCCATCCTCGGTAGAGGTCTGATCGGGCGCATCAAAGTAGTACCTTCGTCACTCCATCAGAAGATGAAGTTCCCAACCCCGAGCGGGGTCGGCGAAGTGCTCGGGTGTCAGCGCGAGTCTCGCCGTTGCTATGTCCTCTCTTTAAGAGACAAGCAACCACTCGCGGACCCAGCCCCGTCAGCATCCGACCAGCCTTCCACCAGCCAAGGAACGCCTGCTGAAGATTTAATCCCCGTCCAGGTAGACGATGACCCCGAACACGTCTTATACCTTGGCGCCTTGTTGATAGAGGCCGAGCAGCAACTCTACACAGCCTTTCTGCTGGCCAATTTGGACGTGTTCGTTTGGTCTGATGATGAGCTTCCGGGCATTCCCCCGGAGGTAATGGTACATTGCCTCCGTCTGGATCCCCGGATTCCACTAGTTCAACAAAGGAGGCGACCTGTGAACCGAGAACGGCAGACCGTGATTCAGGATCACGTAGTCAAAAGCCGAATTGTTGGGCTCCTCCGAGAAGCCCAATACCCAAGGTGGATCTCCAACGTGGTCCTCGTACGCAAGGCCAACGGTAAATGGCGTGTGTGCGTTGACTACAAGGACCTCAATAAAGCAACGCCCAAGGACAATTTCCCTCTGCCGCGCATTGATCAGGTGGTGGATGCTACTTCCGGTCACGAGCTTCTCAGCTTTTTGGATGCCTACTCTGGTTACCACCAGATCAGTGTGCATCCCCCGGATCAAGACGCCGCGACGTTCGTCACAGACCTAGGCTTATACTGTTTTACCAGAATGCCTTTCGGCCTAAAGAATGCTGGCGCAACTTACCAGCGGCTGGTCAACAAGATGTTCGAGCAGCAGATCGGGCGCAACATGGAGGTCTATGTTGATGACATGCTGGTCAAGACGCTTCCGAGCATTGACCACCTTTCTGACCTCCAGGAAACTTTCGCAACTCTGCGAAAGTACAATATGAAACTCAACCCTGCCAAGTGCGCGTTTGGTGTTCGGTCGGGCAAGTTCCTCGGTTTCCTCATGTCAAACAGAGGAATAGAGGCAAACCCGGAGAAAATCCAAGCCGTGCTTGAGATGAGCAGTCCGAAGATAGTGCGCGACGTCCAACGTCTGACAGGGCGTCTTGCGGCACTAAACCGGTTCATGTCCCGAGCAGCAGAAAGAAGTTTTAACTTCTTCAAGTTGCTCCGAGGCCCTAAAAGCGCCTCGAAGCAAGGGGGGCAAGTACGGTGGACTGATGAATGCGAGGCTGCCTTCACCGAGCTGAAGGCATATTTAGCAGCCCCTCCTGTTCTCTCAAAGCCTGTGCTCGGGGAACCTCTATTCGTGTATCTCTCGGTTACCGAACACTCCATCAGCGCAGTCTTGATCAGAGAAGAAGGAGCGGCGCAGCATCCGGTGTATTATATTAGCAGGGTCCTCCAAGAAGCTGAAAGGAGGTACCCCCGAGCAGAAAAGCTTGCCCTTGCTCTCGTCACGGCTGCCCGGAAGCTTAGGCCCTATTTTCAGGCCCATTCCGTCACGATTCTAACCGATCAGCCGCTGAAATCCATCCTTCAGCGGCTGGAGGCTTCCGGCAGGCTTGTTAAGTGGGCGATAGAGCTTGGTGAGTTCGACATCAGCTTCCGACCGAGGACGGCGGTCAAGGCACAGGCGTTAGCAGACTTTGTTGCAGAATGTACTCTCCCGGCCGAGCAGGATCCTCCGTTGGCGGATGAACCCCCATGGGAGCTCTACGTCGACGGGTCCTCTTGCATTACAGGGAGTGGAGCTGGCTTGGTCCTCACCTCCCCGGAGGGGTTAGAGTTCCAATACGCCCTCCGTTTCCGCTTTCCAGCCTCCAACAACGTGGCTGAGTACGAAGCTTTGCTGTCTGGTATCCGCATGGCTAGGCACCTTGGAGCCATTCGGCTTAGGGTCTTTAGTGACTCCCAACTGGTTGCCAGTCAGGTAAGCGGGTAGTTCGGAGCGAGGGAACCCCGCATGGCTCGATACCTTCAACAGGTCAAGAGCCAAGCAGAGGGCCTCCTACACTTCGAAGTCATACACGTCCCACGGGAGCAGAATGTGCGAGCCGATGCACTTGCCAAGTTGGCGTCCTCAGGTGACATCGCTCCTTCTCGCTCCGTGTTTATTGAAGAGCTCGCCTTACCGAGCACAGAGGTAGATGCTGCAGCCATAGAAACGGACCCACCAACTCCGAGTTGGATGGACCCTCTCTTGGCGTTCTTACTCCGGGGAGAGCTTCCGCCCGAACAGGGCGAAGCTCGGAGAATCAGGATGCGTTCTCAGCATTTCACCCTCGTAGAAGGTAAGCTGTACCGATGGTCCCTTTCAAGACCTCTTCTGCGTTGCCTCAACCCTGAGGAGGCCCTTGCGGCCATAGAAGAAGTCCACGAGGGGCTGTGCGGAAGCCACCTGGGGGGCAGAACGCTAGCACGCAGCATTATCCGAGCAGGGTTCTGGTGGCCTTCTCTTCAGAAGGATTGCATGTCCTTCGTCAGGAAATGTCCAGAATGCCAAAAGTTCGGAGAGCTCATCAAGCAGCCTGCCGAACAGCTTCACAGCTTGTTCGAGCCGCGCCCTTTTGCCAGATGGGGCATTGATATCTTGGGTCCCTTCCCAGAGGCCCAAGGGCGAAAGAAGTTTCTGTTTTTAGCCATCGATTACTTCACCAAGTGGATCGAGGCCGAACCTGTTGCCACAATCACCGAACAAGCCGCGTGGAAGTTCATCTGGAAGAACCTCCTCTGCAGGTTTGGCGTTCCAAGGGTGATCACCTCCGACAACGGGAAACAATTTGACAGCACCTTCTTCAAACAAAAATGTACCAAGCTCGAGATCTACAACCACTTCATCTCCGTGGCCCATCCCCAGGCTAACGGTTTGGTTGAAAACGCCAACCGAACCTTGCTGCACGGGATCCGCACAAGAGTGGAGGCTGCAGGCGGATCATGGATTGACGAGCTCCCTAACGTTCTTTGGTGTCACCGAACGACAGCTCGGGTAGCTACAGGGGAAACACCTTTCCATTTGGCCTACGGCTCGGAAGCTGTTGTACCTCTGGAAGTAGCCCTTCCCACCATTCGAACAACTCGCTTCGATGAAGCCGCCAATAACCGTGCTCTTCGGGAAAACTTGGACATGCTCGGCAAACGACAGACGACGCCAGCATTCGCCTCGTTTCTTATCAGCAACGGCTCGCACAGTATTATAATGCGCGAGTTCGGGAAAGGCGGTTCAACGAGGGAGATTTGGTTTTGCGCCGCTGCTCGACTTCGGACCCCCGAAGAGCAGTCGGCAAATTTGCCATCAAATGGGAAGGACCTTATCAGGTCACCCATGTCCTCGGGAAATGCTCATATAAGCTAACTACCCCTAGTGGCGAAGCCATTCCTAGGACTTGGCATGTATCCAACCTTAAGGCTTATTATTTATAAAAGCCTTTTTTCAGCATCCTATTTCTCTTCTCCCTGTTCCTATGGATACACAAGCGCTTAGCATACACCCCTGATCGGGACAACCTTTTCGGTTCCCAACGATCTGCGCTGTACATGCAACGCTTATAAAACCGGCGGATTTCCATCCGAGCAGGAATGATGATGAAAGGAAGGAGATAGAAAAAGAGATGCCATAGTCAGAGCATAAAAAAGGGAATCTTCATTTACTGATCCTTTTTACATATAGGCCTCATTGGCCACGATTACAAAAGGAAAATATAAGAAGGACATGGAGTGGAGAAGACTAAGGAGCCTGTTCGGAAGGGCCAGCACCTTCATCCGAAGAAGGCATCCGCCCAGATTGGAATTGTGCGAAGCGCACATCATCCAAGCGAGCATCATTAGTACGGCGACGGCACTCCCGAACAGCGGCCTCGAAAGCTTCTCGGGCACGTTCGACCCAAGATAGCCGCTCCCCGAAGTCCTTCCCAGCGTTAAGGCCTACCCTGTAGCAGCGGGCCCCGTACTGCTCCAGATCCTCCTGATAGTCCGATCCGGCCTTGTAATCTGCTACGGCACGGGCCCCCGCATCCGCGACTGCCTTGGCAAGAGCGTCCTTCTCGGCCCGGGCCAAGGCGACATTCAGCTCCGAAGCTTGGAGGGCAGTTTTGAGGTTCTTCACCTCCTCCTCCAAAGTCGCCTCACGAGCCTTATGTCTCGTCGTAAGATCCTCGTAGAAATCCGTCTGCGCTTCATAAAGATACTTCTGCTTCTAGGCCCGAACAGCCAGGGCCTTGAGAACACCTAACGACGTGGATACCCCATCCACAAGAGCCTCCAGGTCAACGTCGCTCGTGCCATCATCCTCCTGGCCCTCTGGATGGTATCCTTCTGTTGGCATCTCCGGAGTCTTCTCGGCTAGTCGATCAAGGTAAGAGGCAGTGGGGCTAGGAGGCAGCTTCCTTGGCGACTCTTCAATACGACGAAGCGTCGCCTCCAGCATAGCCACCGAGGGCACCTCGGGGAGTCTTCTGTGCAGCACTTCTGTCAGAGGCCTATCATCATCCCTGGAGATTTCGTCCTCAGCCGCAGCAGTGGCAGACGGGACTGGGGCGACGTCAATCACAAGGTCCTTCGGCTGGCCCGAGACGGAGGTCATGGCAACAGTGCTCGTCGAAGCCGACGCTCGATCCGCCCCAGCAGCCTCCGACCTTATTGCCGGCCGCACCTTCCCACCGTCTTCAGTGGCGGATACGGCAAAGGCTGTGGCGCGGCCCTCCTCGCCACTCCAGGAGCTTGAGTGCTTTCCTCCCTGAGGACGGCTGCACTCTCGCCGACTACAATATCCTCAGCAATCACCTCGGCTGCATCCTCGCCGACTACACAACCTTCGGTGACTACTGAGGTGGGGGGCAGGATTTCTCCACCTCCCTGTGGATCATCCCCCCTCGGAAGAACTGCCTCGCCAGCACCGGATTCTGCTGCCGTCGCAGGAGTGAGAGTGTTGACCTCTCCCACTCCTCTCCCTGAGTCCGTAGCGACCGCCTTGTCCTCGGCACTGAGCTGCGTGCCCTCATGTGACGCACCATCCTGCCCGGCGCTTTCTTGATCAATGCCTTCACCAGGCAGGCCTTCTTGGGTCCCGTGCACCGGCGACTCCACCCGCCCTCCAGAGTGGTCCGACTCGTCGCTGACCATGATCAGACCCAGTTCGGCGGACATCTTCATGACCGCCTCCGAACGGTCCACAATTGGAGTCACGGGCGTCCTCGAACGTTGGCGAGGTCCTCGAGCCAGCAGAGGCTCAAGATCCTCCTCTTCTTCCTCCACTTCTCCGGCGCTCTTGGCAACGCGCGGCAACGTCTTCGTCGCCTTCTTCTTCTTACGAGCTCGGCGCTCGTCGGACACCTCCTCTTCGGAGGTACGATCTTTGGCACGCGACTCCAACCGGGCCGCCTTGCGCTTCTCCTTCTTCTTCGATTGGGGGAGAGAAGTCGCCTCTACAATAGCCGCCGTCTCGGGTGCCTCTTTCACAGCACCTCTTCTCACCATGGCCTTCGCCTTCTACGCGGGCCCCTTCGCGGAGACATCTTCGTCTATCCTTATCAAGTAAAGGCTAACGGGGATTGTCTCGGCATATTTTGCCATTTCCTTCTGGCCCCGACCAACAGCTACTTCTTCGGCATCTAGAAGAAACAGAAGAAGGGGTCAGAACCCATGCGTGTGGGAAAATGAAACACACAGCAGAAGACTTACCCCAGGCACGGCTAAGCTTGTATTTCACAAGCTTGTACTCGGTCAGGTATCCCTCAGCGTGGTTGACCCCGACCGTGTTCAGCGATTGGGAGACCGCGGCTGCCCCCTGAATCAAAAAAGGGGCCATGTCCGCCTTCCTCAGTGGCTCCACCACCCTCACAGGGAAGTCCCACTCTGGGACGGTCGGCCCCTTTTTTCACCCCATGAAGAAGAGACGCCCTGTCCACCCCTTGTTGTTGGACAGGCGGGGCGAGAAGTTGACCCGCATCCGGTTCGTACGGTGCTTCACGTACACGATCCCCATCCCGGACTGCGGGGAACAGGCCAAGCTGAATTGATTTCGGAAGATCTCTGCGGTTGCTTCGACCTTCCTTTTCTTGCATATGATGCAAAATACGAATATCGTCCTCCAGGAGTTTGGCGTCAGCTGAATAGGTGCCATCTTCCAGCTCCGGAGCAGCTCCTTCGTGATCTCCGGCATCGGCAGCCGGAGACCAGCCTCCAGCAGATCCAGCGAAAGCACGAAGCACCCCGGCCTCGTGGTTAAGTACGACTCGTCCTCACGCATCAGGACGATGTCGTACTCCTCGCCTATCCGGAAGCACTCTCGAAGACCTTCGAAGCTCCGGTACCTCGCCGCTTTCACTCCCACCGGTGGCATCCCGCTGGCTTCAACGATCTCCTTTCCCTTCTGGGCCATCACTAGGAGGCAAGGAACGCAACGCGCGAAGAAGAAGAAGTACGGGAGCAGAGGAAAGTGCGAGAGGGGAGATGGCAAGTGGCTCTAGAGGCAGCGGACTCTGGAAAATCTTTTGAAGGTGAAGACCCCGCTCTCACTTCCTCCCCTTCCTTATAAGGAAGGTGAGGCGCGAAATTCGAAGCGAGGCTGGAAACGGCGTTTACCTCCACTCCAAGTCTCTTCTCGAATGACCCGCGGGTGACCGTTCGAGCCTGGCATGTGACGTTCCGGGTTTGACACGACCCACGTTGTCATCATGAAAGCCTCATGTTCGAGGTGAACCCCTCTGTAACGGCGTCGCTACAGGTCTGTTCGGATCTCCAAGGACGATACCGCATTTATGGTGGAGATGACACCCGAGCAGGTCGCCGCCCTCAAGCGCTCCGGCTTCTGAGCCACTTGAGGGCGTGGGGGGCAAGTGTGGTGGCTATTTTCTGCCACCTAAGCCCATTGCGTCAAGGCCCATCAGCGCCTTCCCTTTTGACGTGGCCTCCTCGCAAGGTCCCACGCCTCCGTACGGATCGGATAAGAGGGGACCCACGCGCCAGTCACCCTTACCGAAGCATTGCCGAGATCTTCAGCGGATGGCTTCCGAGCAGGAACGTTACTCCTGCTGCGCGGAGCAACCCTGGATACCACCGAACAGCACGTTCGATCCCCCATGCGGGTCACCTGCTCAGAAGGTGTGTCCAGAGGCTGTCGAACAGGTTCTCTGGCTTACGCCGCGGTTATAACCGCCCCAGGTCACACGCCCCATCTTCAAGAGGTACGAACTGCCTGGCATTCCAACGGGCACTTGAGCGCATAACTCCTCCCGTTATGCGCGCCCATCAAGGTGCCTTTCCAGGCACGATCTACCAACGTTACGCACGTTCGCCTTGGCACCAACACCTATAAAAGTACAGGTACAGGACCATGCACTGGGACGTTCTCTCTCACGCGAACACACCCTTACACATTCAAACCCCCTGCCTTACAAGCCTCTCACTGACTTAGGCATCGGAGGGTTTTCCCGATCTTCACCGGGCCCCCTGATCCAATTCTGGTTTTGCAGGCTTCCATCCGCACCGGCGTTCGTCTTCCCCGTCTTCTCTAGTGGAGGCTCGTTTGGCTCCGGCCCAAACAGGAATATACCACCACAAGATGTATATAAAATACACCGTTGTTACTTGTCCACAATACAGAAACGGAAAAGGACTACATCCAGGAACAAGAGTGATGTGAATTGGAGATGAAATTGAACAACAACAATAAATGTTAAAGAGGAATGGAAAAAAAAAGAAAAAGAAAGAGAGACCCAACATCGATCAAAGCCACAATGATAACTAAAAAAAATAATCACAAGTTCATAACTGCAATTCAACGAGGAAATAATCAAATTAACGAAACACACAAGTTTATATTACCACACTCTCACAACATAACCAAATAAAATTGTCACTGTCAATGCACGATAACTAATACAAAGAGTAAACTTTCATCTATTGGCCATTACCCATGTCATATAAAAATTTCAACTTTGTCTCATGAATGGCATAATCTACAAAGAAGGTGTAGTAACAACCTTCTTAGAAGTATAATAACAACCTTCTTAACAGACAATGTCTCCAACTCCCAACCAATATGTTCACCATAATGCAGGTGAAAGACATCATAAATGTTTCCCATTTGTGTGCTTTGAAAGAAAAAAGAAAACTAGAGCAAATTGTTATCCATTATAGCCTTCCAAGGCAATTTGAATATCCTTTTAAAAAAGAACACCTAAAAACCCCCACTGCCAATGGGTCTGCCACAAACCCGAGGAAGCTTAATTTTCCCTTCATAAATCCCCAGAAGAAATGAGCAATTGTACATGAGTTAATCTCCTTGGTGTGAAAAGTCTAGGAAGGAAGATGGGCTATGTTACCGTATGTGTAACCAAGATCGACTCGTGCCGAGGTGACCAGACCTATACCTATAATATATTTCCAAGTACTCATGGGTATAATATATTTCCAAGCTCATAAATGTTAAAAAAGAAGAAGTTATGAACAAAAATGAGATTATCAGAAAAAATCACTTCCATCCTTATTTGGCCTTTCACATTGGGGGCAGATCACTTATTGCTAGACACATCCTTTCCAATGCGGAGGATTTAAGCTTTTCCCTTCTTCCAAACCCCCCCTCGTGCCCACAAGAATGTTAGGTGAGATTTTTGACTTAAGAGGGGCTACCGCCATTGAGGTGTGCAAGATATTTGTTTAAGGAGGTATTGTGCTCTGGGATAGGGTTGGGTGGGAGGGACCTTGAGGCCTCGAGCCCGAGACCTCCTACTTTCAAGCATGTTAAGTTCAAGTGGCTGAGCCACTCTAACATACAGAAAAAAAAATCCCTTTTCTCATATGAGGAAAGAAAAACAAATGGGGCTTTGACTCCAAGCATGATGATAAGAAACCCTATGTACCTATGCAATGTAAGATGGGGTATAAATAAGTCAATGCAAACCCTAATGAAATATGCATCCCAATTCAAATGGGATACGTGCGCTCCATGACATAGTAATGCAAATGGGTCTTTAACACCAATGAGGTATATACCCCAGTTTAGGAAAAAAATATTTAGTACAAACTCTTCCTTCTAGACATTAGATCCTTGATTCGAACTTAATTCAATAGGACATTATTATATGGATTGCTTTTAATTATTTATTTTCAGTTTAGTGATTAGTATTGCACTTCCTACTTTAATATAATTCATTTACATGTATGTGTGCATTTGGTTTAATATTGCACTTGTTCACATGTAATATTTTTTTTTCATTTTTCTTTCATATTTATGTGGTTTTTAAATTTGATCTATACATGTATAGTAATTTATCATTGTACACACCTCACGAGAGTGTGTTAAGCTTGTCAATGAACGTTCCCGCTCAAGACTTTGGGATTGATGTGCACGAGTCTTATTTTCAATGATGAGAACGTGTATATCTAACTCAAAGTCTTGAATTGTCCTGTTTTGGACAGTCTGTGAATGTTTGATCGTAGTTAGATGGTTATTTACTATATGTGTTTGTACAGTTGTTGAAAATTTTGGTTGCGTCTTCTCACTCCTCTCTGGTATACCTTTATTAATTT
Organism: Colocasia esculenta; assembly: GCA_014218235.1. Taxonomy (NCBI): domain Eukaryota; kingdom Viridiplantae; phylum Streptophyta; class Magnoliopsida; order Alismatales; family Araceae; genus Colocasia; species Colocasia esculenta. The sequence continues at coordinate 52,369,442 of CM024764.1, read as the reverse complement.
TGAATATTTTCTTAGCCACTTAGAAATAAGTGTTTAAGAAAATTTCTTAATCAATAAATATTTTTGGTATATCGGAGAGGTGTGGGGAGATACTGCCGAAATTTTCAGCAAAATGTACAAACATATAGTAAATGACCATCTGAGTGCGATCAAATATTCATGGATGGGTAAAAAGTGATAATCTAATTAATATGTCCTACCTATTCATTTTGACTTGCCCGAACGATGAAAGGGTGGATTGGGTTTTAACTCGTGAGATGACATTTAATCTGTGTAGGAAAAATGTCATATGAGAATCGGTCATGGATGTACCGTGGAATAGTTAATGGAGTTGTGACAGAGGAGTTTAAAGACGGAGTTGATAGTTTCATTCGGTTTGCATTGAGGAATTCATCAGTAGCAGTTGATCCAATGGGTAACATCCGATGTCTCTGTTCTACTTGTAAGAACAGAAAGTGGATATCGACATGGGATGTGCAACATCATTTGTATACGAGAGGATTTGTTGCCCATTATGAGTTATGGTCGTCTCATGGTGAGTTTGATATCCAGACGTATGAACCGGCCAACTTTACCTCCACAAGTATATACGTAGACATGGTTGTCGATGCTACTGGTCTGGAGTTCAATATTCACGATGACCAATACAATGAAGAAGTGCCGAAAAATACAGCTTAGAGATTTTATCAGTTACTTCGAGATGTTGATGAGCCATTATGGGATGGTTGTGAGAAGCATACACGGTTGTCTGCAGTGTAGCAGCTACTGAATTTGAAGTCTGAATTTCATATGAGTGAGAGTTGTTTTGATCGACTTCTCTTACTCGTCAAGAGTATGCTTCCTCAATCAGAGAGGTTGCCTGATGATTTTTACCGTGCGAAGAAGATGGTGAATGATCTGGGGCTTGGTTTTATGAAAATTGATGCATGTCCTAATCATTATATGTTGTACTACAAAGATGATGTAGATAAGACATCATGTTGTATCTATAAGCATGATAGATTCAAGCCTAAGAGAGGAGACAAGTTAAAGTAGAAGGATGTTCCATATAAATCAATGCGGTACTTTCCGATCACACCCATATTGCAGTGGTTGTTCATGTCCCCAAAGACAGCTGGACATATGACTTGGCATGCGGAAATAGTTCGTCATGATGATGGTGAAATCAGTCATCCTGCCGATGGTGAAGCTTGGGCTCATTTTAGCCGTACTCATCCTTACTTCTCAAGGGATCCACGCAACTTGCGGCTGGGTTTATGCACGGACGGCTTCAATCCATTCGGAGGCACAGTGGCATCTTACTCATGTTGGCCAATATTTTTAACATCGTACAACCTTCCGCCAGGCATGTGCATGAAGGTTGAGAATCTCTTCCTTTCATTGTTGATTCCTGGTCCAAAAAGTCAAGAAACAAATTTAGACATATATCTCAAACAGTTGATTGATGAGCTGAAATTGTTATGGTCAGATGGGGTTCTCACTTATGATGCATCCAGAAAACAAAATTTCAATTTGAAGGCTGCATTAATGTGGATAATAAGTGACTTTCTAGCATATGACATGTTATCTGGCTGGAGCACACATAGGAGGTTGGCATGTCCTTATTGTATGGAGGATTCAAAATCATTCGTGTTAAAATCTGGGGGAAAAGCATGTTGGTTCGATTGTCATCGTCAATTTCTACCAAGTGACCATCCTTTCCAAAAGTAGAAGGATTCATTTATGAAAAATACAATTGAATTGGATGAGGTAGATATGGAACGGGTGTCTGGTGGAAACATGGCGAGGCGTGTCTAAAACTTACCGACTGTATCACAACTGGGTAGTAGTACCAGACAAATCCCAGGGTTTGGGAAGGATCACAATTGGGTGAAGCAAAGTATCTTTTGTGAATTGCCTTATTGGTTAACACTTTTGATATGGCATAACCTAGACATCATGCATATAGAGAAGAATGTTTTTGATAATGTGTTCAACACAATTATAGATGTCAAAGGCAAAACGAAAGATAACGTCAAGGCACGAATGGATTTGAAAGTACTTTGCAGACATCCAGAACTAGAATTGCAGCATGTTAGAGGAAAAGTGGTTCAACTTAAAGCTTCATATATGCTTGGGGCCAGACAGATGAAGGAAGTGTGTCAATGGTTGAAGCAATTGAGATTTCCGGATGGATATGTCTCGAATATTGCCTGTTGTGTAAATGTCAACGAGGGAAAAATATACGGAATGAAGAGTCATGACTATCATGTTTTCATGCAAAGATTGATTCTAATTACTTTTCGTGAGTTGTTGCCGAAGCAGATATGGGGAGCAATGACCGAGCTGAGTCAATTCTTCAGGATTTTATGTGCATCAGAACTCAAACTTCATGACTTGCAAAATATCAAGAAAAATATAGTACAAACAGTCTGTAAATTAGAGAAGATATTTCCTCCAGCATTCTTTGATTCAATGGAGCACATGATCATCCATTTTCCATATGAGACTAGAGTCGGAGGACTAGTACAATTTTGATGGATGTATCCGTTTGAGAGGTATATCCTATGTCTCAATTTATTCACATTATGACGATCTTTTATATTTCATACGTATTCATTTGAATTGTTGTCGTAGGTGCATGCACGATCTTAAGATGAAGGTCCGTAACAAAGCACAAGTTGAGGGATCCATTACCCAAGCGTACCTTATTGAAGAGATATCGGACTTTTGTTCAATGTACTTTGACACGAAAATACGAACTCGACGCACTTAACCTCAACGTAATGATGATGGTGGAGATTCTAATGTGTCTGACCGACTCTCTATATTTAAGTGTCCCGGACGAGCATTTGGATATTCTTCTACTCACGCACTCGAAGACAGAGAGTTGGCATGCAGAGATCTATATCTTCATGAATTGCGTAGAACTAGACCCTTACATTGAGTAAGCCCTCAACGCTAATGTCTTTATGTATGTACCTCATTTGTTTGTAAATCACAGAACTTAGAGGTTGTGTTGCATTTTCATTTTAGAGAGTTTGACTCAGTCATACTGCAACGGAATCCACGTCTGACTGACGTGCAGGTTGAAAAGGAACGAGAGAAGCCTTTTGATACTTGGTTAAGATATCGAGTAAGTGTCTAAATATTTTGATGCGTAAGTGTTATGTTCTTATGCATAAGTTGTTCATAGTTGTCATTGTTTGTCCATTTTTTTTAATAATAGGTTGAACAAGACTTTATTACTGATTCAAGAGTACAAGAGATCAGTTATGGGCCCTCGAAGATTGTACGTGTCTATCCATGCTACATTGTGAATGGATATCGATTTCACATGAGAGATTATGGACGGAATAAGTCTACAATGAACATCGGCGTATGTGTGAAGGGAAGTGCCTACAATGAAAATGAAGTAGACTATTATGGCATTCTCGAAGAAGTCATTGAACTGCAATTTTTGGGACAAGGCAACCATGTATTTCTCTTCAAGTGTCATTGGTTCGATCCGACCTCTATTTGTAATGACACAACATATGGGATCGTCGATGTCAAACATAAGTCCAAGTTGAGTACGTATGAGCCATTCATTCTGGCGGCACAAGCCCAACAAGTTTATTATTCGAACTATTCGTCTCTCAAATTGAGAGATTGGTGGGCTTCTTGTGGAGTGAAAACAAAGCTATTCCATGAGTATGAGCTTCTCCCGACTGATATAGAGCTCGAAGATGTTAATGACAATTTTTTCCAATCAGACCGGAGTGACGCACGAGAGTTTGCTTCTTCTACGCAGTTCAGTGTAGATGATATAAATGAACCAATTTGCTTATATAAAGATAACGAAGAGGAAGAAATTGACCCAAATGCCCTTGACGATCATGTTGTTGAGCGGGAGTGTGGAGTCTGATGAGGAGGAAGAGAGGACCGATGATGAGGACGAAGAGGATGACGAAGATGACGCTGAATTAGACATATCTTCAGCATCTGATGATGAATATAGATAATATTATAAAATTTTGTAAGAACTGAGTGGTGTTGCTAATTATATGTTATTAAATAGCTACTTCAAATTTGTGTGCTGATGATATGTTATATTTTTATTGTTCTCAATAGAGATATGGTGCGTGGAGGACGTAGTGGGAGGGGGTCCACCTTGTCCGGTGCACCCTCTACTTCTGTAGGCTGAGGGTCTACGCCGATAGGCATATATGTACTCAACTCAATTCTTTTAGTTTACTGTGTATATTAACTTTATATTTTCTAACATGAATATAATTTTGCAGGGTCTGCCTCCCCGACTACGCCGGTTGTCCCAGCGACAGGTATATATATATGTACCCAAACACAAAACTCTATATATTACCGTGTATATTAACTTTATATTTTCTAACGTACATATAATTTTGCAGGGTCCGCCTCCCCGACTACGCTGGTTGTCCCGGTGATAGGTATATATATATATGTATCCAAACACAAAACTCTCTATATTACTGTTCATATTAACTTTATATTTTATAACGTGCATATGATTTTGCAGGGTCCACATCACGGCCAGTAGCATCACCTGTCCCATCCCATTCAGTAGCAGGTACATGCATGTTTCCATACTATAGTACATTTCTTGTCTTCCAATTTTTTTAATAATAGTGTATTTAATTTTTTTAACAGAGGTAGAGAGCCATCATCCAGCGGCGGAAGAGGTGGTTCAGCCAGCTGGACGCCAGCCATGCTGGATTTCTGAGTAATCTTGATCACTTCAAACTTATTGTATTTGTTATTTATGTTATATAGTTTATGTAGAAAATTAATGTGAAATTGTAGGGGGAAGATAGATCCAGGATCTGTGTAACGACTCTCTTTATACCGGTACGATTATACCAATCCACATCGATACAAAGGGTGCCGTCACAGTGGGACATTTACCCAACACAACACAGTAGGTCGAGATGTACATAAATAACAAGAGAACTTACAGCGGAAATAAAAGACAATCTTATTCCATCATCATTCACACATTCCACAGTCTATATAGTAGCAATGTAAATAACAAATGTCCACAATTATACAAGTCCATATAACATTGTCCACATACTAGTAAATGAAAAATGTAGTCTACACAAGTAGTCTCCACAAGTACAACTACTCCTCTCGCTCGGAGTCGCTCCTCACTATGTCCTTGTCTAGCACGGGGACACCTATCTCACATGTATGTTAAAGCAAGTATGAGTCTTCCAAAAAGACCCAGCAAGCAACCCATTGGCACATCCTTACACATATCGCATAACAAGCTATTCTTTTAAACAATAAGAGAAGTATGGTACATGGTTTATGTCAAATTAAACAAGTACACATGAATAACCTATAACATGCTTTCTAGACATGGTCTTTACTTGAGTCATGATGTCAATTTCAATTCAAATTATTCTATAATTCTAAACAAATAGATCATGGAATTAAGCACATGGTCACTAATAAACCTAGCATGATATCTAACCTTTTTCACATGCTTTTATATCACATAATCACATCTTTTACTTGCTATTTTAACATAAATAAAACACATTCACATGGTTTCACATCTTTTCACATGGTAGCACTTTAACACATCACTATCATATGATCACATTACACATTTACACACTTTTCATACTTTTACACATTAATTGCCGTGACACATAGTTCGAACCACCATAAAGAAGGACACACATTCACATAACACATACCTGTCACCTAGGCATTATAGTGACGAATCTTGGTAACTGCGCATGTCACGCCCCAACGCGGAATATCGGAACGTGAGGTAGTTGCAAGTAAACGGGTACAGAGCGTATAATAGACATCAAACCATTGGACAAAGAATAAATACTAAAGCAAATGCATCTCATTAATAATTCCTCAAATGTCTATTACAACCACTAATATCAGAGCCATTCTACAGGGCCCAATTGCATTGAATAAAAGTAAAAGACTAAACTAAGACTCTAACATAATACTAAGACGCCAGGGTACTCTTGACTTCACTTTTGGTCATTCCTGTCCTCCTGAGTGTAAGTATCTTCCTCGGTCTCACCTGAGAACACATAACAATAACGCAGGGTGAGCGATAATGCCCAGTAGGACTTAAATCTCATGATCAAGCATGCTTTAAATGATTAATGTATTAAATGACAGAGTAACTAAAGATAGAGCGAGAGAGAGTCAAGTAACGTAAGAGACAACACGATAACATGTGATTGGAATAGCATAAGTTTCCAAATATAGCACAAGTGTCGAGCATAGCACAAGAGCAGGGTGGCCATAGCACAAATAGCACATTATATTTCACGATAGCCTGACGAGTCGATTATATAGCATAGCACTTTGATTGTCATATAGATAGTCGAGATAGATAGCACTTGAGTGTAATGCCAAACACTCTGGTCAATTAACTCCCGCGGGCAAATAGCACTTTTGGTCGCACCTCCCAGGACCAGACCGGGCTCTTTATATATTGCCAGGCATTAGTTATATTGTTTATCTTTAGACAATCTGTCAAATGGCCAATAGAGAGTACCAAGAAATAGGTGAGAGTACTAGATGAATAGATGAGTGTATAGAGAACATGAATAGATGAGCGAGTGGTGTATAGACGAGAGCTATAGGTCATTGCACATGAAACGACGAGTAAACATGTGATAGTAACAGTTGCACAACACACACAATTGGTGTTGGCAGTCAGGTGGAATCCACTACCCTTCCACTGGCCATGTTATGCACAAGTCTAGAGGTCCAGCGTGGTTCAAGATAAGAGCGAGAGAGCATACTAAGGCCGTTTGGATCTTACTGATCCCTAGATAGTATCATAGGTATTAGGGTACAATCAGCTCATCGGCCATGTGGGAATCCATGGACAAAGGAGTCTTACAGAGGCTTTGAACAAGGATTCACTAGTTCGGCAAAAGGAATATTCGACGGAGAGTTTGTCCAAGTCAAGAGAAAGTGTATATATAGAAACAAGTGCTCGACGTTCCACAGGAATTCTAGAATAGTGGAGCGTCGGTAACGGTATTCCTAAAACAACGCGAGAAACGAAGACTAGTCCATTTAAAATAGGACAATTTAAATACATTATTGAAATAAATTACCAGATATATTATGAAATATTTTCATGCCAAGTCAAGTCTTATTGGATGGTTACGAGTATGTGCATGTGATAAAGAGAATCATGGATATGAAAGAATCATGTGAATGACTTTTAAATTAACAATTACATAGCCACGTTTAACAACTTTGATTACTGCGTTTAAGACAATTAACAAGGTAAGAGGTTATTGTAGAAAGTCAATATTAGCAAAAATACAAGGTTTTCCTGCAAAGTTACAGATCGCGACATACCAATGTAAGAATCGCAACAGGGTATGTACAGAACGCGACAGGGTCAATCAAGGGTCGCGACGGGTCGGTTAAGACAGGGAGCCAGAATGCAACGCGAGTGCATGTCTCATTTAGAACACGACAGGTTGCTGGTCGTGATCATCCCTGAGAACGCGGCCTATCAGGCCGTCGCATTCTCAGGTCCTGCGCCAGAGTTAGAGCGGGAAAAGGACCATGTCGTGGATTGCGGTCCAAGTTTCCATATTGTTATACAGGGTCATTCAAAAATTAAGATCTCGATGCACAGTTAATGAAAAATTACGAAATCACTTGCAAACTAATCTAGACATGCGAGGGTATACACAATAATTAGGAATTTGTAAATCATCAAGGTCTGGATAGGTTTAAACATGAACATGCACGATGAACACAGAACAGTGTACAGTGAAGTAAAAGATTTAATTCAAGCAGGATACTGATGAAAATTGGGGATTTCAGGGGCAAACGATGTCGAACAACCATCAGTATCTTCAGTTAAAATTTTGTAGTATGGGATCAAGAGTACATGGAGATCTAGATTTAACACGAGGGTTCGGGGTCAAGGGGTTGTAGAACTTCAAAAAATTAAGAATAAAAGAATGGCTCGATGAAAAATAGAGCAACAAGAGGGCTTATGTTTCTGATGTTTGGAACAACCTGCAGACAAAATTAATTGAGGTTAGCCGGTGAGAATGCCTACCTTTGAGTCATTTTGTCTCCTAGGGCTTAGAACTTGAAGAACAAGGGTTGGGACTTGAGCAATCATTCTCCCCACGAGTTCTCCCTTTCCTTGGCCTCTTCTCCACGCCCAGCAACCCTCAGCCATGCATTAGGGCCGACCATGGAGAGATTGGGGAGTATTTAAGCTCCCTTGGTTTTCATTTCCTATTATGACTCTAATTCCCCTTTAGTTCCGAGATTTCCTAATTTCTCTCAACCTTCCCAGCTTGCCAACTCCTAATTGGGTTAGGTTGGGATGCAATTTCGTGCCTAGCCAATTTGGGTAGGGTTAGGAGTCCCATTCCAACACAAAATAGCTATTTAATGATTTATTAGCCCCTTTTCTTTTTAGGAAATATTAAAGATACGAATTTAGAGTATTTTCCTATTATTCCTCTTTTCAAAATCCCTATTTTGGCCCAATAAATTTTATATGGTCCATTTAACAAAGCCCATCACTTCTTTTCATTTAATGAGTTTTAATTAATTCTCTTTTCTTTAATTTTCTAATTGATTTATTATTATTATTATTAAATTTATTTTTTAAAAAGATCGAATTACTACAGCGCAGAATCGGGAGAAGTCCTCTCCACCCTAACCAGTGGTACTTGTCCACCTCCAAGATTTCATCCTGATCCCCACATGATATCACATACACATTGAGCCTTCCCATAGGGACTTTTCTACAGTACGGTTCCACAGCCTTCTATGGTAGCAGTGTCAATTTCAGCACATAATTCACTTAAACACATTATCTTAATTAAGCACATGAATAACATCATTTTATGTACACCATTTAGTCTATTCACATGCATACCACTTAACACATAAACTTCAATTTACAGAACTTAACATGACTATTTCACAGTGTCAAATTAAGCAAAACAGTACCTAAACATGTTGATAATCACTTGAAAATACATTATCTAAATCAAACATGCTTAACATGGCTTAATTACCCTTTTTAAGAGCATACAGTATCTACGGTTATCAAAATAGTAACAAATTTTAACTACAAACTCTACACATGTAATATGTCATATGTATACTTTTTTAGAATTTTTGCAATAGTAAAACTATTTTAACATTTTATACCGATTTCATGCAATTTCAGCAAGATAATTCATTTTAACATGATAGACAGTAACCAGTCAATTCTCATAGTTTTAAAACATGTAAACAGTAGCCATAAGTTCATGAATTTTTTCTAAAACAGTAACATGCATTAAAACTATTTATTCAGAATTAAATCCTATCAAATCATGCATAATTCTCTATAACAGAAATAATATTAAATGACAGCATGATCAAAATTTCGACAGAAATTCATGGGTTGACCTAAGACAATATCTGAGCAACCATAATTTTTACAGCATGTACAAACATCCAAAAATTTGAAAATCATATCAAAGAGATTAAATCATAATTCTGTGAAAACCAGAAGAACTTGGCGGCAAGGGTCTTGCCATCAAGGTGGGTTAACGGCACAATCGATTGCCATTAACTCAGGAACTTGGTAGAAACAAAGTTGCCGTCAACCTCCTGTCTGCAAAAAAGTGCAGACCGAACACATAAAAGAGAGAATTTGGGGGTCCAGGACACGAATTAAAAATCCACAAAAATAACTAAACTCTAGGGGACATGTCTAGGGATGATACCCCTAAGTTACTTGCCTGAATAAAAACCTCTGAAGATCAAATTTGGCAATGAAGCCCTCCTCGGCCAAGCCAAGAAGGTGATTTCTCCAGCCCCAAATCCAATCTTCACGCCTGCGCAGATGGTTTCCCGGAGTCAAGGGAACTTCTTCACCTCCAGATGCACCTTCCAGTCGATGAAGATTGCTGGAGAAGCCTCCCAAATGCCGGATCTAGCCTCACAAAGTTCTGAATTTTCTCTCAACCGAACCCTAGGATTTTCCTCTGAACCAAAGGGTCTAACCTAGCCGAAATACTTAGGTTATATAGGGCTAAGAGTCGAGTAAACCTAGCATTAGGATTCCTGACCATTGGGGGACATTTCCTAATTAGATTCTGGAGAAAATGGGGCTGTTTCAGATTTGGAATCCCAAACACAGCCGGAGAAGTAAATGACCACTTTTCTGTCGTCAATTGGAAATAGGCGTCAATCGATGTTGACGTCTATATCCTCTGGCTGCATAGTCAACGACACACAAGTTGCTGTCAACCTGCTCTTAACGTCAAGGGATGTTGACGTTAAATAGGGATTTCGGGCAGAACATAAAAATATCAAACATACATACATGCACAGAAATAAATAAATATTATATGCATAGAAATAAATAAATAAATATAATATACACAAAAATTTGAGGGCCTTACATCCTCTCCCCCTAAAATAAAACTTCGTCCTCAAAGTTAGCACATAAATACTAACCAAACAAATGGGGATATTGCTTCTTCATGGCGTCCTCAAGCTCTCATGTTGCCTCCTCCCGCGAGAAATTCCTCCATAACACCTTCAGGGATGCAATAGCCTTGTTCCTAAGGTGCTGAACCTTCCGATCTAGGATAGCTACTGGTCGCTCTACATAAGACAAGTTTGGATGAATCTCCACTGGCTCGTGACTAATGACATGGGACGGATCTCTCACATATCTCCTGAGAATAGACACGTGGAAAATTGGGTGCACACTAGTTAGCGCTGGGGGTAAAGCTAGCTCATATGCCACGCTGGCCATCCGCTTGATAATCTTAAACGGGCCAATGAATCTCGGGCTCAACTTGCTATGCCTGCCAAACCTGACCACGCCTCGGGTAGGCGAAACCTTGAGAAATACATGCTCGCCAACCTCAAACTCTAAGTCCTTCCTTCTGTTGTCGGCATAGATCTTCTGCCTATCCTGGGCTGCAACCAACCTCTGCCTGATAAGCTGAATCTTATCCGAAGTCTCTTGCACCAACTCCGGACCAACCAACTGCCTATCACCGGTCTCCTCCTAGCACAAAGGAGATCTACAGGACCGCCCATACAAAGCCTCGAATGGAGCCATGCCGATGCTCGCATGAAAACTGTTGTTATAGGCAAACTCCACAAGAGGTAAATGATGCTCCCAATCACCCTTCCAATCAAGCACACACGCTCTCAACATATCCTCGAGCGTCTAGATCGTCCTCTCAGACTGGCCATCTGTCTGAGGGCGAAATGCCGAACTAAGCTTCAACTGAGAACCCAAAGCCTCCGGAAGACCCTGCCACAACCTCGATGTAAACCGCGGGTCTCTGTCAGAGATAATAGATTTCGGCACACCATGCAGTCTCACAATACTGCCAACATACAACCCAGCCAAACTCTCCACAGACTGTTTTTCTTCATGGGCAAGAAATGAGCAGTCTTGGAGAAACGATCTACAATCACCCAAATTGAGTCATTGCCCTTAGCTGATCTGGGCAAACCCGTCACAAAATCCATGGTGATTTCCTCCCACTTCCATACAGGTATCTCCATCTTTTGCATAAGGCCCGATGGTCTCTGACGCTCGGCCTTTACTTGCTGGCACACTAAACACATGGACACAAACTCTGCCACATCCTTCTTCATGCCAGACCACCAGAAAGATCTCTTCAAGTCCTGGTACATCTTGGTGTTGCCTGGATGAATGGAGAACCTCAACTTGTGAGCTTCTGCAAGTACTCGCTCATGGACATCCACAACATTAGGGACACACACTCGGTGCTAAAATCTAATAACACCGTCCTCATCTCGAGCAATGCCTATTTTGTCCACCATCTCCTGAAGCCTAGGATCAACCTTCTGCTGCTCGATCATCTCGTCCAGAACCATGGATCGGATAGACAATTGAGCCATGAAAGCATGACACAACTGTGACTCTAGCTTGGTCATAGCACATGCCGCATCCTCAAGCATCTTCCAATCCTGCCGAAGTAAGGACCTCTTCCTGCTAAGTGCATCTCCCATGACATTCACCTTCCCTGGATGGTACTGAAGCTCGAAGTCGTAGTCCTTGAGAAACTCTATCCATCTCCTCTGCTGCAGGTTCAACTCCTTCTGAGAGAAAAGATACCTCAGACTCTTGTGGTCGGTGAACACCTCAAATTTGACACCATAAAGATAGTGTCTCCAAATCTTCAGTGCATGAACCACAGCCGCTAACTCCAAATCATGGGTTGGATAGTTACGCTCATGCTCCTTTAATTGGCGAGAAGCATAGGCAACTACCTTACTATGCTGCATCAACACACATCCATGGCCTATTTGAGAAGCATCAGAATAGATAGCAAAACCCTCTGCATCACTAGGCAAGATCAACACAGGTGTAGATGTAAGCCTCGTCTTCAGTAACTGAAAACTGCTCTTACAATCATCAGACCAAACATACTTCACCCCTTTCCTGGTTAGCTTAGTCAAAGGTGCTGCGATAGAGACAAAGCCTTCAATGAATCGTGTGTAATAGCCTTCTAACCCAAGAAAACTCCTGATCTCAAATGGTGTCTTTGGAGTCTCCCACTCTAACACTCCCTGAACCTTCGCCGAATTAACAGCTACTCCAGCGCCTGAGATAACATGCCCAAGGAAATGAACCTCGCGTATCCAGAAGTCGCACTTGCTGAACTTAGCATACAACTTGTGCTCTCGAAGAGCCTCCAAACAACCCTTAGATGTTCATGGTGTGTAGCCTCATCAGAAGAATAGACTAACACATCATCTATGAACACCACAACAAAACTATCTAAATATGGCCTAAACACCCTGTTTATGAGATCCATGGACGCTGCAGGGGCATTAGTCAGACCAAATGGAAGCACAAGGAACTCGTAGTGTCCATAACGGGTCCTAAATGCAGTCTTGGACACATCTTCTCCCTTGATCCTCAACAGATGATAGCCGGACCATAGATCTATCTTGAAAAACACAGATACATTTTGCAGCTGATCAAACAAATCATCAATCCGCGGCAAGGGGTACTTGTTCTTCACTATCACCTGGTTGAGCTTCCTGTAGTCGATACATAGCCTGAGGGAACCATCTTTCTTCTTCACGAACAACACAGGTGCACCCCATGTTGACACACTAGGGCGAATGAACCCCTTATCAAGCAAATCTTGCAACTGCTTCCTCAGCTCAGCTAACTCCGCAGGTGCCATCCGATATGGAGCCTTAGAGATAAGAGAGGTGCCTGGAAGCAACTCTATGGTGAACTCTATCTCCCTTGCTGGTGGCAATCTAGACAAATGATCAGGGAACACGTCTGGAAACTCCTGCACTACCTCAATCTCCTCAAGGGTAGGTGATTGATCAGCCTTTGGGACAAACACCATGCTAGCAAGAAAAGCGTCACAACCCTTGTTCACCATCCTCATCGCCTTCATGGTGGAGATCACAAACCTTCCCGCTAAATTCCTTGGCAACAGATGTGAGAACTCGTCCTCTCCAGGAATACGAAAACTAATCTTCTTCCCTCTGTAATCCACCAAGGCATAGTGCTCCTCAAGCCAATCCAGACCAAGTATGGCATCATAGTCCTTCATCTTGAGCAAGTAGAAGCACCCAAACAAGTCTCGGTCTTCAATGCACACAAGTAAGGATGGAATGCACTTCCTAGTCGATACTGTACCTACTGGTGTGTGCATAGACAAGGGAACCTCTAACTCCTCTGCCTCAACTCTAGACTCTGCTGCTAACTGCTTGGAAAACCGCTCGGAAATAAATGAGTGTGTAGCACCTGTATCAAACAACACTCGAGCCTGCACACCCATGACTAGAACCGTACCTTCCGTGATGATCTCGGCTTGCTCTGCATCCTCTCGAGCTAGTGCAAACACTTGGGCTTGGGCCCGAGGCCTTCCTGGTCTCCCTGTCACTGGTGCTGCTACTGTTGCCGTTGCTGGGGCCGACACTTCTCTCTGAGCGAACTACTGAAGTCTAGGGCAATCTCTGATCTGGTGCTCGGTGCTATCACACTTCAGACACTTTCCTGCTAGCTTCCAATACTTGATGCCGCCGTGTGCCCTTCCTCAATGAGGACACATCTTTTTGTCACTGGGCCTGAAATTGGGGGATTGTGGTGTAACCGCCTGCTGACTCGAAGCTGCTGGACGCTGTGGCGACTGGTACACCACTGCCTTCTTCTTGTCTTGCCTCTGGAAAGGTGGCGCTGACCTCTTCTGAGCTGCCCTCTTCTCTTCCAAATACTGATCCATCTCGCTCTCTTGCCTGCATGTTGCGCTGAGAACCTCATCTAGAGTGCGGTGGTCAAAAGCAACCAGTCTCGACCTCAGTGATGGTTTGAACCCCATCACAAACTTCTTGGCCTTCCTACGCTCATCAGCCACAATATGAGGAGCATATTTGGAAAAATCGGCAAACCTGGCCTCATACTCCAAGACAGTCATGGAGCCCTGTGTGAGAGAGAGAAACTCCTGCTCCATCTTGTCCTGGATGTGCTCGGGGATGAACTTGTTGCCCAGATAGCAAGCCCAGAGGGGGGGGGGTGTGAATGGATTACTAAAATTTCTTTTAGAATAATTCCTGAAAATAAAATGCTTGACAGAGAACACTAAGTTCGATAGTTAGAGTTAGTGTTAAATAAAGATAGAGAGAACAATCACACAGACAACACGAAATTTTATCCTGGTTCGGATCTCTTGTCACAAGGAGTCCTACGTCCAGTCCCCAAGCAACACCTTGGGATTTTACTAAGCAAGGGTAAAGTCCCCTTATGGACACTTACAGTAGCAACCTGAATTTTTGGAGAATTTAAAAATTTACATAATATTAAAAACTTGATAATTGGAAAATCAAATAAGAGAAAACTAATTAAATTAATTAGAAAATCAAAGAGAAGAGAATTAAATAAAACCCATCAAATTAAAATAAGTAATGAGCTTTGTTAAATGAACCCATTAGAAATTAGTGGGCTAAAAATAGAGATTTTAAAAGGGGAATAATAGAAAAATATCCAAATTTCGTAACTAAATATTACTTAAATAAAAAGAGGGTATTTAATTCATTAAAATAAGTGATTTGGGTTGGATTTGGAATCCTAAACCTACCCCAATTGCTTGGCCATGAAATCCTCTCTCTCTCAACCCAATTAGGAGATCTCTTGCTTAAAAAAGGGAGAGGAAAAGAGGAAATTCAGAATTAAAGAGAATTAGAGTCCAATTAGGAAATAGAAAGAGGAGAAGCTTAAATACTCTCCTAAAACCCTCATGGCCGGACCTAGCTCATGCCAAGGGGTTACTGGACCAAGAAAAAAGGTCAAGAGGAGGAGAATTTGTGGAGAAGAGGAATCTCCCAAGTTCTTCCCCGAGTTCTTCAAGTCTTAACCCTAGAAGAGGAAAATGATCAAAGGTAGGCATTCTCACGAGCATAAATCCTAAAATTTTGCCTGTAGGTTGTCCTAACCATCAGGAACAATACCCTCAAGTTTCATGATTTGTCATCAAGTCAATATTTACTTCTTGGTTTTCAAAGTTCTGCACTTATCTTGACCCCGAACCCCCTTATTAAATCTTGTTCTCCTTCTACACTTAATCTCATACCACGAAATTTTTATTGAAGATTCTGATGGATGTTAGGTTTCATTTGCCCCTGAAAGCCCTAATTTCCATCCACTATATCATGCAAATTAATTCGTTGATCCCAACTGTACACAGTTCTAGGTTCGTCCTGAATACTCTTTATTAAACCATGTTGAAACCTTCGTTGCTTTCCGATTCTGATTTACTGAAAGTTCCCATGCATGTCTGGATCTGTTTGAAACTGGTTTCACGATTTTTCCTGCACTATACCATTTGTTCTTAGTATTAGAACAACCCTGTGTCAAAAAAGGGGAAAGTCTGGTCCGCAATCCAAGCCAGGTCTGATCCCTGTCGTACTCGGTCACAGACCACCAGAACGAAACGGCCCGATAGGCCGCGTTCTGAGGTCTGATTGCAACAGTCTGCCAGTCGCGTTCTGAACGAGACAGGCATCACCGTCGTGATCGCTGTGCCTTGGTCTGAACGGTCTGTCTCGTTCCTTACAGGTCTCTGTCACGTTCTCAGTGCCTGATCAGAAAAGCCTGTCGTGATCCTTACAAGGTACTGTCGCGTTCTGATCCGTCCCCGTCGCAATCCTTACAAGTGTCCGTCGCGATCATAGGGTTTTTACAGAAAAACCTTGATTTGCAATGCTCTAATTGCCTAGTGTGCTTGTACCATTTAATCTCAATTATACCCGCAGTAAATGCACTTAATATAAATTGAACTTTTATATGTGATTTAAAATACATACACACGACTAATTTCCATCTATGATTTCATGTCACATGCACACACTCGAACCATCCAAATGTGGCTTAACTAGCATGAACATGTGAGATAATATATCTGGTAATTTATGCAATTAAATTGCCTTAATTATAAATGAACTTGTCCCCGATTTTTGCATTGTTTTGAAACACCGATCTCGACGATCCACTGTTCTAGAATTCCTCTAGAATGTCGAGCACTTGTTTCTTTACACACTTTCTTGACTTGGACGAACTCTCCATCGGATATTCCTTCTGCCGGAGTAGTGAGTCTTTGTTCAAGGCCTCCGTAAGTCTTCTCTATCCGTGGATTCCCACATGGTCGACGAGCTAGTTGTACCCTGACAGCTATTACCCCCTTTAGGGATCAATACGATCCACATGACTATTAGAATTTCGCTCTTATCTTGAATCACGCCGGACCTCTGGACCTGTGCTTAACATGGCCAGTGGTAGGGTTGTGAGTTTCACCTGATTGCCAATACCAAGTGCGCGTGTTGTGCAACTGTTACCATCGCCTGATTTCTCGATGTGTTACGTACAATGTCCACTAAGTCTCGTCTATACTCTACTCACTCATCTATTCACATTCACTCTACTGTTTCGTCTATTCTTCTAGTGCTCTCATATATTTCTTGGTACTTTATATTGGCCATTGACTGATTGTCTAAAGATAAACAATATAACCAATGCCAGTGCAATGGAGCCTGATCTGGTCCTGGGGCCCGAAAGTGCCATTTGCCCATGGGAGTTAAATGATCAGGATGTCGACATTACGTCCAAGTGCCATACTATCTAGATTAATCTAATGACAACCAAAGTGCTATATTCTCTCGTTGTCTGTTGACAACAAAGTGCTATGCTATACTCGTTGTGCTATTGCTATATTTTGTGCTATGGCCATCTTGCTATTTTGTGCTATACTCAACTCTCGTGCTATATTTAGAAACCTGTGCTATTTCGTTCACCTACTATCCTGCTATCTTTTACTTGACTCTCTCGCTCTATCATTAGTTACTCTGCGTTTTAATTCATTAATCATTTAAAGCCTGCTTGACTATTGAGATTTAAGTCCTACTGGGCGTTATCGCTCACCCTGCGTTATTTGTCGTTGTGTTCTCAGGTGAGACCGAGGATGAACCATACACTCAAGAGGACGGGAACGACTTGGAGTGATGTCACGAGTACCCTAACATCCTATTACTATGTTTAGCGTTGTAGTAGTTAGGTTTGAAGTTTAGTCTTTGCTTTATTTCAATGTAATTAGGCCCTATAGATTGGCTCTGATATTAGTGGTTGTAAGTAGACATTGGAAATTATTAATGAGAAAGGTTTGCTTTGGTTTGATGTCTAGTACTTGCTCTATACCTTTTCTTGCAACTACCTCGCGTTCCGATATTCCGCGTCAGGGCGTGACAATTTTATGGTATCAGAGCCTAGGTTATTCTTAAGTATAGGATGATCTAGGTTGACCAGCCTCAACTAGAGTCAATTATCCTACCTATGTGAGTTGTGGTTAGAGCCAAGGGTAACTATCTAAAATAAACTCACACATGCACGAATTAAATTTCACATCAGTATCATAACAGTAAGCTATTTTTGTAGGAACTACACAATCGAGATGGCTGCTGAATGTGCTCAAATGAGGGGCATGCAACAGACCATTCAAGAACTGACTCGTGCAATCATGCAAGCTACCCAAGGTGGTGGAAACCGTGGCGGTGCAGGCGATTTGCATCATAACTTCAGGAGTCTGAACCCGCCTAGGTTCAGTGGATCCACAGATCTGAATGAAGCCGAGCACTGGCTGAAGGAAACGGAAAGAATTTTCCGTGTTATGCAATGTGCAGCGGGGGATAAGCTGCTACTAGCTACTTTCCAACTGGAAAAGGACGCCCACGCTTGGTGGGAGTCAGTGGAAGCTACTAGGGAGAACGGTCAATTGACCTAGACCGAATTCAAGGAAGCATTTAACACCAAGTACTTCTCCGAGCATGTCCAAGAAAGGAAGGCTACGGAATTCGCTGCTCTTAAACAGAGGAGCCTGACTGTGGCCGAGTATGAAGCCCAGTTCTCAAGACTGGCGCACTATGCTGCACATCTGGTGAACACTGAAAGAATGAAGGCTAAGCGCTTTCTCAACGGCCTTAAGCCACAATACATCACCCAACTAGCACCTCTTGATATCCAAACCTATGCCGAGATGGTGAAGAAAGCTCAGTTGTTGGAAGATGCTACGGACTTCACCGACCGTATCAAAGGGAAGTTAGTGAAGAAGGAATTGACCTCGGGTCAATCATCTGCTAGGCCAAACAATGGCAAGAAGCATCCCCTCAACCTCACAAAGGGTCCTAGCCAAGAAAGGAAACCCAAGGCGATAGTCCCATACATTCCAGCAAAAAGCAACTGCAAACACTGCGACAAGCTGGGACACACGGCTGATGAATGCTGGAGGAAGGTCGGCGTATGTCTGCGCTGCAGAAGTCGTAAGCACCGCATCCTCGAGTGCCCGCTACTAAAAGAGAATGAGAGGCGCCCTAATGCGCCTAAGAAACAGGGCCGACTGCAAGCCCTGCATGATGAGGAACCTGCTATGGAAGGTGGCGTGGTAGAAGGTACCCTTCAAGTTTTCTCATTATCAGCATTTGTTTTATTTGATACTGGAGCCACTCATTCATTTATATCTCAAAACTTTGCTGATACTGTGAATACTAAACCTATATCCATGGGTTGTGAGTACTCTGTCACAACGCCACTAGGGGAAAAGGTGAAATTGGACAATTACTTTCCATCTGTCGATGTAATGATCGGAGACCATAACCTAAAAGCCGACCTGATGTGTATGCCCATGGAAGGCTATGATGTAATTTTGGGAGCCGACTGGTTGTCCACTTATGGGCAAGTGTCGACTGTAAGAAAGGGAATGTTACCTTTAGTGACTTTCCTAAATTGGCGTTCTCCGGGATTAGACATAAGAGACGGATGTCTCTAATCTCAGCCATAAAAGCCCATAACATGATAAGGAAAGGTTGTATTGCTTTCCTAGCAGCCGTAGTAGTGGAAAAGAAGGGTTGTAAGATAGAAGACATTCACATAGTCTAGGATTTCCTTGATGTGTTTCCTGAAGATCTTCCAGGGATTCCACCAGAATGTGATGTCAACTTCACCATAGAGTTGATCCCTGGAGCTGCCCTGGTATCGCGTCAACCATACCAGATGTCACTTGCCGAGCTAAAGGAGTTAAAGACGCAACTGATGGAGCTACTAGAAAATGGGTTCATTAGACCAAGTACTTCCCCATGGGGAGCGCCTGTGCTGTTCGTCAAAAAGAAGGATGGATCGATGAGGCTCTGCATCGACTATCGACAACTCAATCAACTCACCATCGAGAACAAGTACCCTTTTCCCAGAGTCGATGAACTGTTCGACCAAATATCTGGAGCTCATTATTTCTCCATGATCGATCTTCGATCTGGCTATCACCAAATGAGGATCAAAGAGGACGATATCTTCAAGACGGCTTTCAGTAGCAGGTACAGGCACTATGAATTCATTGTTATGCCTTTTGGGCTAACCAGTGCTCCTACAGCCTTTATGCAACTCATGAAAAGCATATATCGGCCCTACCTCAACAAGTTTGTGGTCATCTTCATCGACGATATCCTCATTTATTCAAAGACCAAAGAAGAGCATGAAGAACATCTGAAGATAGCACTGCAAGTCTTACGGGACAACAGACTGTACGCAAAGCTTAGAAAGTGTGAATTCTGGCTCGAAGAAGTGTCCTTCTTGGGCCATGTCATCTCAAAGGACAACATCTCCATTGATCCCTCCAAAGTTGAAGCTGTACTCAACTGGGAGAGACCAACCAACGTCACCGAAATCAGAAGTTTCCTAGGACTGGCTGACTACTACAGGCGGTTCATCAAGGACTTCTCAAAGATCGTCATTCCTCTCACGCGTCTAACACGAAAGGAGAATCCCTACTCCTGGAATAAAGAGTGTGAGAAAAGTTTCCAAACTCTTAAAGACTGTCTTACCTCAGCACCTGTTCTCGCTCTGCCAATAGAGGGAGAAGGGTTCTCTGTCTACACCGATGCCTCAGGAATCGGGCTAGGTTGTGTACTAATGCAAAAGGAGAAGGTCATTGCCTATTCTTCAAGACAACTGAAGACACATGAAGTCAACTACCCTGTGCATGATCTGGAGTTGGTGGCCGTGGTCTTCGCCCTAAAGATCTGGAGACACTACTTGTATGGAGAGAAATTCACTGTCTACTCAGACCATAAAAGTCTGAAGTATTTATTCTCCCAGAAAGAACTCAACATGTGTAACATCGTGCGTTTTTCGGATCCCCGTGGATCCAGATTTAGCGGGTTTGGTGGCCAATGTGTGGCCCATTAGCTTGTGTTTCAGGTGTTTTCGCTCGTTGTGAGGCTTGGTGGGCCGCTAGATTGGGCCCAAAGCGCTCACAGGTTTTCTGCCTGTGAACGCGATAGGGGTGTGCGTCGCGTTCTGAACGCGACAGCCTTGGGAGTCGCGTTCCTATTGCTGCCATTGAGCGTCGACGTCTGCATGCGTGCCAAGTGTCGTGCGCTGGGTGGCCTGCTGACGTCAGGAGTAGGAAGGTGACGGCCTCCTACGTCGCGTTCAGGTCACGACGTAGGGCAGCGTCGCGTTCTTAACCGCTGTGCTGTTTTTAAGAACCCGACCGAATAGAGCTTCCACAGGCTCTGCTCGACTAGGGGGAGTTGCTGCGGGGTTTCTCTGGGCAGCTCGAGGTGGAGGAGGTGTGTGGGGCGTGTTCTCACTGTGAGGACATCGTGCGGAGCGGGGGAAACGCCTGGAGTTCGTGTTCTTCATGAAGGTAGGGAGAACCCACCTTGTTTTGATGTTTGGATCATGTGCATGGTATGGTTGATGTGTTTTCTAGTTTATAAACCATAGATACCATGCTAGGGTATCCATTAAAGCATGTAAAATGAGAATTAACCGTGGTTTGAAAGGTTTGGAAGGGTGATCCGTGGAGTTGCTTCCGGATTAGGGTTCGCGCCTGCGAAGGCGACGACCCTAGGCGTCACGTTCTTAACGCGACAGCCTGATGTGTCGTGTTCTAATCTTGAACGCGACATGTCGAAGGGCCGCGTTCTGAAGGCGACCTGGCCCCTTGTCGCGACCTCAGCTGAGAGGTCTGATTATGCATGTTTTCTATATTTTGATTAATCGGTTAATGGTATTTGTTGTGCATGGCAATGACAAGTGGAGCCAGTGCACTTGTTACGCTCATGGAGCGTATAGCTCACGAGGTGGGCATGCTTTACATGGTTGTTATGTGATGTACATAACCGGCTTGGTGTTTACGTAATATGCATGGTGCGTTGGCACCCGTAGCGCTCTTGGAGCGTGCTGTCCATGTGCTGGACATGTTGTTTACGTGAATGAGGTGTGATGCACCTGGTTGGTGTATTATACACATTGTGTCTACGTGGTTTGGATGCCGTGCATGTAGTTTGTGTGTGCATGGCACATGGAACGTCATTGTGTTCATTGTATCTTAATTATTGTGGTTAGTTCGTGGCGTTGTGGCGATGAGGTTCACGTCTGAACCTAGCCCTGATCCTTTAGGATCTTTTATAGATTATCCTGGATGGATAATTAGTAAAGTGTAAGTATGATTGTTATGTAAATATTGTGGCCAATGTTTAATGTGACCTCTACTGTCACAAGATGTTCAATGATAGGCCAAGTATGATTGGCTATCGTGATTTATGTGTGTGTCTGTGTGAATTTAGCTTGGAGGTCACTGTGTGATCAATGACAGGCCGTGGTATTAATACGGTTTATATATGTGTTTGTGTAGACTAGCTTGTAGGTCACGAGTGACTAGGACAAGCTATTCCTCACACGTGTATCGTGGTTTGTAATAAACGTATAAGTGTTGTGGTTTGTGCTAGCCGAGTGTGGTGGTCCGGCGCCTATTCCGGAATGCCTCTCCAGTCGGGTACCCCAGGTTCTTTGTGAGCCAGGCACGTTGTGGTTGTTGTGCTCGGGGTTTGTCCCGGTACATTGTGGTACCGTCGAGGTCTGTGTCGTCTTCCTGGACACCCTCACTCCTGAATTTGAGTTGTACGTCCGGCTGAGGGAAAGACGGCAGTGGGACAGCCACTTCTCAGAGTTTGTTCTTTTGTCGCTTGTAGCGTGCTCGTAGTTGGGGGTATGGACACCAGTAGACGTCACTGGTCCCCAGCTAGTCCTATTTTCTAGTGCCTCACTTTAGGGTGCTCCGGCCAGAGACCCTAGAGGTGCCAGGCATGGGCCTGCAGCTTATGGCTGTAGGTGTGGTGTTGGTTGGTCTCCACAGTTGTTTGACTTCTTTCTTGTGGAGCGGCAGTTGGACCTTTCGTCCGTGACTGCGAGACTGAGAGGTTGTTCTTGTGTTCTGTTGTCCGGGTTGGATACTGGCCTGATCAGCCAGTAGTCCGTTCTCGTGTGGTGGCGTCGTTCCCTTTCTGACTCGTGCTTTGTCATTGACTGTGGTTTGTGAGTTTGTGACTCGTGGTCGAGGTTTGATCAGTTCGAGATGTGCCTTGGTGTTGGCACAGTTGTGACTGAGTTGTGGTTTGTGTGACTTGCCGGTTGAGGTTTTACCTGTAATGTTGTGCCTAAGTGATGGTACAATATAGTTGTGGTTCTGAGTGGTGTTTATCACCTACTTGTACCTTGTGTTCGGGTGTTTGGGCTACTTGTACCTTGTGTTCGGGTGTTTGGGTTGTGGTACCTTGAGGTAGTAGGTACCTGTACCCTTCGTGGGTTACTTTATAGTTTTGTGGTGGTACATTGTGTACAACCTTTTCAGGCTCTCGTGTGTTGTGGAGGTCTTGTGGTTTGACCTGCCACTTGTTGTATCTTATCCGTTTTAAGTAGATCTTTGTTTATAAGTTATTATGGATTAGTTTATGGTTGTTAATCCTGTTACCCTTTGTGGGTAATTTGCCGATGAGGCTTATGGCCTAGGCGTACTGTGGTTTGGTGGAGCTGTGCTCCATGGAGGTCGTGTATGAGACCTTCCACTTCTGATGTTTCACCTTTCTTTAGGTAAGCTTTCGATTATGGTTTTAGTATGTGATGGATTGGCCCGCTGTAGCTTATCATGTTACCTGGTGTGTGTAGTTTTTGATATATCGTGGTTTGGGGTTTAATGGACCAGCACTTGGTTGGCTGTCCTAGTACCCACGTGGTTGAGGTTCGCCTGGGAAGCTTGTAGCCTAGGCAGTGACTTGCCTATGTGGCTTATAGCTTAGGCAACCTGTTGTAGCAATGTGCCAGTGAGACTGTGGTTTAGGCACTTTAGTAGTTGGGCTGGCTAATGATATTATATTAGTCCTGTAGTCCCACTTTCCTTCCGAGGACTTTATGTTTATTATCATGATTATGTTTAATTGTTATTTATTGTTATGATATGAACATGAAATGGTTTGGCTATTGGTGTTGCCAGTGAGACCCTCTGGGGTTGAGGTCTCTTCTGTTTGGTTGTTGAGGTTTTTGGGTGGTCCCTACTGAGCCAGTGACTTGTTAAGGCTCACTCCCCTACAGTTCTTTTCAGGGCTTGCCGTGTGTTTGGCTTGCAGCGGCGTTGTGTCAGACTTGTACCACCAGCAGTAGTGCAGTAGTTAGTGTTGTGTGAGCTTGTGCTCCCTCGGAGTATGCCCCAGGTAGTTGTACTTTTTAATTGGACATGTATTAATGTAATGGGACAGTTGTACAAATTTATGAACAGATATAAGCACATGTACTTTCTTGTGTTCTATACTGTGTAGTTGTCTTTTATACTCTTACTGGACACGTGTGTGAGATATCCCTTGTGAGACTTCGGTCCGTTTGCGGGAGGCGGATCTGGATATAGAGCCTTATTGGGCATAAATACCCCGGTCCGTCACAGTTGGTATCAGAGTATGGTCCAGTTAGAATATGAAAAGACATTGAAGTTACAATGTCCCAATACATAGATTAATGTCCACTGCTGGTAGTAAGTCTGCGGTTTTGGGTGATATAAAGTGGTTTTTACGTGAGCTTTTGGCACGTAAATCGTGTGTTTCTGTTTGTTAAATTGGCAGTTGGGAGCAGTTGTTGGGCCACAGCGTGGATAGTGGCATAAGTTGTGTGGTAGCACCCTGGCACTAGTGCAGTTAGAGTGTAATATTCAAAGGTTTTCAGTTGCAGAGATTAAAGGAGAAAGGTAAAGTAGTGCCCTGAAAGGGATATGTCTGATATATGTTGGTAAAGTACAGAGTTAACAGAGACAAGTATAGGGTATTACTGTGATAGATCAGCAGAATGTTATTAATAAAGAAATAGTGTGTGTGTGTGATAAGTTGCAGTTGAGAACCTCAGCAAATGTATTGTGGCATTAGAGATCTGAGTCAGATGATATTAAGAAACAGTGTGGATAAGAATGTGATTAGTGTTATGAAGAGTTTGATATGATTAAGTAAGGTAGATCAGCTTTAAAAGAAGTATTAGTACATAAAAGAGCAGTGATTTATAGCAGATAGATTTAATATGCCTGAGATCAGAAATTTGAGAAAAGTGTTGTTATGAATAATGATGGTAACAGAAAATGTGATATGAAGATTTGTATAAATAAGTATAGAAATGATCAGTTGAATAAAGAAAGAGAGAAAAGAAGGATTAGTGTGCAATAAGAATTTGTGAGAATTGCACAAGAGGAATATTTAGTTGATGAGTGGCAGATTATGAGGAATTTTTCAGAAAAAAAGCATTAATGGAATAAGAGAAGTATTTTGCAGAAAAGATATGAATTAGAGAAAGGAAGAATTTAGCAAATGATGAAGTGAATAAGGTCAGATGAGTCAAGAAATGTCAGTTAGAGTTTGTATATCAGCGCAAAGAAATGATTCAATTGAATAGAAAGGAATTGTTATTAAGATATTCCAGAGTTTCATGCAGGAGCAAGAATAGACTAATTAAAGAATATTTAGAAAGTTTATGCAACAAAATTATGAGATTAGCCAGAAAATGTCAGTAAAGTAAGAAAGGTTTATGAAGAGCACAACATGTTAATAGCGGTTTGGCAAATCAAAAATTGCAGTAATTTTTTTAGCACGAATTAATTGAATAAGATGATTTGAGAAGCAGTTGAAGCTAGAAGAAAGCAATTGAAAGCAATAATGAGAACATAAATTGTGGAATATTTTGCAAAAGAGTTCAGTGTGATCAGAGTAGCACAGCGGAAGCGGAAGCAAAGAAAGATTTAATATTCATAGATTGTTCAAGTTTGCTTGAATAAGGAGAAAGTGTAAAGTTTTGCGCAGCGGAATAAAGGAACATAGTTTATTATGATTTTTAATTAGAGATGACTTAAGGAAGTATGAGCAGAATAATATGAAAGGACAGAAAATTCAAAGATGGTGATTGGTTTTCTTTAAAGAGGTGTCAGTTGTGAATGTAAATGCAGATGAGGCAGGATAACAGCAAACAGTGATAAATGGAAAAAGAAAATGGTAGCATGAAAGAATATTACAGTGTAAGATATTTGAAAAATATAAAGCGGCCTCGAAAGAAATATTGCAAACACAGCCGAAAAATTGTGGAAGCAGATTCAGTCTATGAAGATAAAGTGCCATTGACAAGGTAGGATCGTCTACAATTGAAAAGTAAGGAAATGTAATGGAATCGACAGAATGAAGTAATTGTGAAATGAATTGAAAGAAAAGAAAGGAGCAAAGCAAGGATGGAAATGGACTGATGAATTGAAAAGCTGATGCAGAGAAAGAGTATCCTTCTTGTTCTGTATACGATTTTATTTCTTTTTAGGTGATAATCTGGTTTGTTGTAATTTGTTTTATATGTCGAGGACGACATTTCTTTTTAGGTGATAATAATGTAACGTCGCGCGTTTTTCAGATCCCTATGGATCCAGATTTAGCGGGTTTGGTGGCCAATGTGTGGCCTATTAGCTTGTGTTTCAGGTGTTTTCGCTCGTTGTGAGGCTTGGTGGGCCACCAGATTGGGCCCAAAGCGCTCACAGGTTTTCTGCCTGTGAACGCGACAGGGGTGTGCGTCGCGTTCTGAACGCGACAACCTTGGGGGTTGCATTCTTGTTGCCGCCATTGAGCATCGATGTCTGCATGCGCGCCAAGTGTCGTGCGCTGGGTGGCCTGCTGATGTCAGGAGTAGGAATGCGACGGCCTCCTACGTCGCGTTCAGGTCGCGACGTAGGGTAGCGTCGCATTCTTAACCGCTGTGCTGTTTTTAAGAACCCGGCCGAACAGAGCTTCCACAGGCTCTGCTCGACCAGGGGGAGTTGCTGCGGGGTTTCTCTGGGCGGCTCGAGGTGGAGGAGGTGCGTGGGGCGTGTTCTCGCCGTGAGGACGTCGTGCGGAGCGGGAGAAATGCCTGGAGTTCGTGTTCTTCATGAAGGTAGGGAGAACCCACCTTGTTTTGATGTTTGGATCGTGTGCATGGTGTGGTTGATGTGTTTTCCAGTTTATAAACCATAGATACTATGCTAGGGTATCCATTAAAGCATGTAAAATGAGAATTAACCGTGGTTTGAAAGGTTTGGAAGGGTGATCCGTGGAGTTGCTTCTGGATTAGGGTTCGCGCCTGTGAAGGCAACGACCCTAGGCGTCGCGTTCTTAACGCGACAGCCCGATGTGTCGCGTTCTGATCTTGAACGCGACATGTCGAAGGGCCGCGTTCTGAAGGCGACCTGGCCCCTTGTCGCGACCTCAGCTGAGAGGTCCAATTATGCATGTTTTCTGTATTTTGATTAATCGGTTAATGGTATTTGTTGTGCATGGCAATGACAAGTGGAGCCAGTGCACTTGTTACGCTCATGGAGCGTATAGCTCACGAGGTGGGCATGCTTTACATGGTTGTTATGTGATGTACGTAACCGGCTTGGTGTTTACGTAATATGCATTGTGCGTTGGCACCCATAGCGCTCTTGGAGCGTGCTGTCCATGTGCTGGACATGTTGTTTACGTGAATGAGGTGTGATGCACCTGGTTGGTGTATTATACACGTTGTGTCCATGTGGTTTGGATGCCGTGCATGTAGTTTGTGTGTGCATGGCACATCGAACATCATTGTGTTCATTGTATCTTAATTATTGTGGTTAGTTCGTGGCGTTGTGGCGATGAGGTGCACGTCTGAACCTAGCCCTGATCCTTTAGGATCTTTTATAGATTATCCTGGATGGATAATTAGTAAAGTGTAAGTATGATTATTATGTAAATATTGTGGCCAATGTTTAATGTGACCTCTACTGTCACAAGATGTTCAATGATAGGCCAAGTATGATTGGCTATCGTGATTTATGTGTGTGTCTGTGTGAATTTAGCTTGGAGGTCACTGTGTGATCAATGACAGGCCGTGGTATTAATACGATTTATATATGTGTTTGTGTAGACTAGCTTGTAGGTCACGAGTGACCAGGACAAGCTATTCCTCACACGTGTATCGTGGTTTGTAATAAACGTATAAGTGTTGTGGTTTGTGCTAGCCAAGTGTGGTGGTCCGGTGCCTATTCCGGAATGCCTCTCCAGTCGAGTACCCCAGGTTCTTTGTGAGCCAGGCACATTGTGGTTGTTGTGCTCGGGGTTTGTCCCGGTATAGTGTGGTACCGTCGAGGTCTGTGTCGTCTTCCTGGACACCCTCACTCCTAAGTTTGAGTTGCACGTCCGGCTGAGGGAAAGACGGCAGTGGGACAGCCACTTCCCAGAGTTTGTTCTTTTGTCGCTTGTAGCGCGCTCGTAGTTGGGGGTACGGACACCAGTAGACGTCACTGGTCCCCAGCTAGTCCTGTTTTCCAGTGCCTCACTTTAGGGTGCTCCGGCCAGAGACCCTAGAGGTGCCAGGCATGGGCCTGCAGCTTATGGCTGCAGGTGTAGTGTTGGTTGGTCTCCACAGTTGTTTGACTTCTTTCTTGTGGAGCGGCAGTTGGACCTTTCGTCCATGACTGCGAGACTGTGAGGTTGTTCTTGTGTTCTGTTGTCCGGGTAGGATACTGGCCTGCTCAGCCAGTAGTCCTTTCCCGTGTGGTGGCGTCGTTCCCTTTCCGACTCGTGCTTTGTCATTGACTGTGGTTTGTGAGTTTGTGACTCATGGTCGAGGTTTGACCAGTTCGAGATGTGCCCTGGTGTTGGCACAGTTGTGACTGAGTTGTGGTTTGTGTGACTTGCCGGTTGAGGTTTTACCTGTAATGTTGTGCCTAAGTGATGGTACAATATAGTTGTGGTTCTGAGTGGTGTTTATCACCTACTTGTACCTTGTGTTCGGGTGTTTGGGTTGTGATACCTTGAGGTAGCAAGTACCTGTACCCTTCGTGGGTTACTTTATAGTTTTGTGGTAGTACATTGTGTACCAACCTTTTCAGGCTCTCGTGTGTTGTGGAGGTCTTGTGGTTTGACCTGCCACTTATTGTATCTTATCCGTTTTAAGTAGATCTTTGTTTATAAGTTATTATGGATTAGTTTATGGTTGTTAATCCTGTTACCCTTTGTGGGTAATTTGCCGATGAGGCTTATGGCCTAGGCGTACTATGGTTTGGTGGAGCTGTGCTCCGTGGAGGTCGTGTAATGAGACCTTCCACTTGTGATGTTTCACCTTTCTTTAGGTAAGCTTTCGATTATGGTTTTAGTATGTGATGGATTGTCCCGCTGTAGCCGATCATGTTACTTAGTGTGTGTAGTTTTTGATATATCGTGGTTTGGGGTTTAATGGACCAGCACTTGGTTGGCTGTCCTAGTACCCACGTGGTTGAGGTTCGCCTGGGAAGCTTGTAGCCTAGGTAGTGACTTGCCTGTGTGGCTTATAGCTTAGGCAACCTATTGTAGCAATGTGCCAGTGAGACTGTGGTTTAGGCACTTTAGTAGTTGGGCTGACTAATGATATTATATTAGTCCTGTAGTCCCACTTTCCTTCCGAGGACTTTATGTTTACTATCATGATTATGTTTAATTGTTATTTATTGTTATGATATGAGCATGAAATGGTTTGGCTATTGGTGTTGCCAGTGAGACCCTCTGGGGTTGAGGTCTCTTCTGTTTGGTTGTTGAGGTTTTTGGGTGGTCCCTACTGAGCCAGTGACTTGTTAAGGCTCACTCCCCTACAGTTCTTTTCAGGGCTTGCCGTGTATTTGGCTTGCAACGGCGTTGTGTCAGACTTGTACCACCAGCAGTAGTGCAGTAGTTAGTGTTGTGTGAGCTTGTGTTCCCTCGGAGTATGCCCCAGGTAGTTGTACTTTTTAATTGGACATGTATTAATGTAATGGGACAGTTGTACAAATTTGTGAACAGATATAAGCACATGTACTTTCTTGTGTTCTATACTGTGTAGTTGTCTTTTATACTCTTACTGGACACGTGTGTGAGATATCCCTTGCGAGACTTCGGTCCGTTCGCGGGAGGCGGATCTGGATATGGAGCCTTATTGGGCATAAATACCCCGGTCCGTCACAACATGAGACAGAGAATATGGCTGGAATACCTCAAAGATTTCGACTTCAACATCCAATACCATCCAGGCAAGGGAAACGCCGTGGCTGATGCTCTTAGTAGAAAGCCGATGGCATCTAGTTCAAGTCTAGTCCTTGGTGAGATGCAACTACTAGAACAATTCGCAAGGTTAGACTTAAATATTGAACATAGAGATGATCGAGTCTTGGTTGCCAATATCAAGATTCAATCTGATCTGCTCAAGGAGATCAAAGCCCAACAAGATGATGATCCATTTTTAGTTCGCGTCAAGGAAACTTTAGCCGAAAGATCAGACTTTGCAATGACTGAAGACGGAAGGCTTGTCTTTCAAGGAAGGACATGTGTTCCCGATAACGAAGAACTAAAGAGAAGATTAGTGGATGAAGCTCACAAGACAAAGTACACTATTCATCCTGGAGGTACCAAAATGTTTCAAGACATGAAGAGAACGTTTTGGTGGCCGAACAGGAAAAGAGAGGTAGCTGAACATGCCGCTCACTGCCTTACTTGCCAACAAGTAAAAGCGGAACACCTGCGCCCTGCCGGTGTACTTAGACCGTTAGATATTCTGGAATGGAAGTGGGAAAGCATTGGCATGGACTTCATCATGGGGTTACCCAAGACTCGTGGTGGACTCGATGCCATATGGGTCATTGTTGACTGACTAACCAAATCTGCTCACTTCCTTGCTGTAAAGAGTAAGTGGTCGGTAGAAGTACTAGCTGCCTTATACGTCAAGGAGATTGTACGACTGCATGGAGTTCCATCATCCATAGTCTTGGATCGAGATCCGAGATTCACATCTCATTTTTGGAAAGGACTGCAAGGTGCACTGGGTACTAAACTCAACTTTAGTACCGCATTCCATCCACAAACTGATGGGCAAACTGAAAGAACCAACCAAATAGTGGAAGACATGTTAAGAGCTTGCACTATCGACTTCTAAGGATATTGGAATGAGTATCTATCCCTTATTGAGTTCGCCTACAACAACAATTACCAGGCGAGCATCAAGATGGCACCGTTTGAAGCACTCTACGGAAGGAATTGTAGATCTCCTGCATGTTGGAATGAGGATGGAGAACCACAATGGCTAGCCCGGACATGGTGCAACATACCACCAAGGACATTCAGGTGATTAGAGATCGACTTATGACTGCTCAGTCCAGACAAAAGATCTATGTCGACAAAAGAAGGCGAGACTTGGAATTTCAAGTCGGTGATCATGTATTCTTAAAGGTGTCACCTACACGTGGCATCCAAAGATTTGGAGTAAAGGGAAAGCTCAACCCTAGATTCATCGGTCCTTTGAAGTGCTCGAAAGGATTGGTGAGGTGCATACCGATGGCATTGCCACCGGATCTGGCATGTGTACACAATGTGTTCCATATCTCCATGCTCAGAAAGTATGTCTATGAGCCACGAGAAGTTGGGTTTGAACAAGGATGTGACATACGAAGAGAAGCCAGTCAAGATACTGGAACAGAAGGTTCAACAGCTCAGGAACCGTCCCATCCACGTGGTTAAAGTCTTATGGAATAACCGCGGAGTGGAGGAAGCCACATGGGAACCAGAAGGAGTCATTAGACGAAACTACCCCGATCTTTTGGTAAGACATTTCCTCCCTTATGATCATATGAATTTGGGGACCAAATTCTTTTAAGAGGGGGAGGATGTAGCAACCTAAATTTTTGGAGAATTTAAAATTTTACATAATATTAAAAACTTGATAATTGGAAAACCAAATAAGAAAAAACTAATTAAATTAATTAGAAAATCAAAGAGAAGAGAATTAAATAAACCCATCAAATGAAAATAAGTAATGGGCTTTGTTAAATGGAACCATTAGAAATTAGTGGGCTAAAAATAAAGATTTTAAAAGGGGAATAATAGAAAAATATCCAAAATTCGTAACTAAAATATTACTTAAATAAAAAGAGGGAATTTAATTCATTAAAATAAGTGATTTGGGTTGGATTTGGAATCCTAAACCTACTCTAATTGCTTGGCCACGAAATCCTCTCTCTCTCAATCCAATAAGGAGATCTCTTGCTTAAAAAAGGGAGTGGAAAAGAGGAAATTCAGAATTAAGGGAATTAGAGTCCAATTAGGAAATAGAAAGAGGGGAAGCTTAAATACTCTCCTAAAACCCTCATGGCCGGACCTAGCTCGTGCCAAGGGGTTTCTGGACCAGGAAGAAATCCCAAGAGGAGGAGAATTCATGGAGAATAGGAATCTCCCAAGTTCTTCCCCAAGTTCTTCAAGTCTTAACCCTAGAAGAGGAAAATGATCAAAGGTAGGCATTCTCACGAGCATAAATTCTAAAATTTTGTTTGTAGGTTGTCCTAACCATCAGAAACAATACCCTCATGTTTCATGATTTGTCATCGAGTCAATATTTACTTCTTGATTTTTGAAGTTCTGCACTTATCTTGACCCCGAACCCCCTTACTAAATCTTGTTCTCCTTCTACACTTAATCTCATACCACAAAATTTTTATTGAAGATTTTGATGGATGTTAGGTTTCATTTGCCCCTGAAAGCCCTAATGTCCATCCACCCTATCATGCAAATTAATTCGTTGATCCCAACTGTACACAGTTCTATGTTCGTCCAGAATGCTCTTTATTAAACCATGTTGAAACCTTCGTTGCTTTCCGATTATGATTTACTGGAAGTTCCCATGCATGTCTGGATCAGTTTAAAACTGGTTTCATGATTTTTCATGCACTATACCATTTGTTCTTAGTATTAGAACAACCTTGTGTCAAGAAAGGGGAAAGTCTGGTCCGCAATCCAAGACAAGTCTTATCCCTGTCGTACTCGGGCACATACCACCAGAACACGACGGCCCGATAGGCCACGTTCTGAAGTCTGATTGCGACAGTCTGCCAGTCACGTTCTGAACACGATAGACATCGCCGTCGCGATCCCTGTGCCTGGTCTGAACGGTCTGTCGCGTTCCTTATAGGTCTCTGTCGCGTTCTCAGTGCCTGATTAGACAAGCCTGTCGTGATCCTTACAAGGTACTATCACGTTCTGATCCATCCTCGTCGCAATCCTTACAAGTGTCCGTCGCGATCATAGGGTTTTTTCAGAAAAACCTTGATTTGCAATGCTCTAATTGCCTAGTGTGCTTGTACCCTTTAATCTCAGTTATACCCGCAGTAAATGCACTTAATATAAATTAAACTCTTATATGTGATTTAAAATACATACACACGACTAATTTCTATCATGATTTCATGTCACATGCACACACTCGAACCATCCAAATGTGGCTTAACTGGCTTGAACATGTGACATAATATATCTAGTAATTTATGCAATTAAATTGCCTTAATTATAAATGAACTTGTCCCTGATTTTTGAATTGTTTTGAAACACCAATCTTGACACTCCACTGTTCTAGAATTCCTCTAGAACGTCGAGCACTTGTTTCTTTACACACTTTCTTGACTTGGACGAACTCTCCATCGGATATTCCTTCTGTCGGACTAGTGAGTCTTTGTTCAAGGCCTCCATAAGTCTCCTCTGTCCATGGATTCCCACATGGTCGACAAGTCGGTTGTACCCTAACACCTATTACCCCCTTTAGGGATCAATACGATCCAAACAACTATTAGAAGTTCGCTCTTATCTTGAATCACGCCGGACCTCTGGACCTGTGCTTAACATGGTCAGTGGTAGGGTTGTGAGTTCCACCTGACTGCCAACACCAAGTGCGCGTGTTGTGCAATTGTTACCATCGCCTGATTTCTCGACGTGTTACGTACAATGTCCACTAAGTCTCGTCTATACTCTACTCGCTCATCTATTCATATTCACTCTACTATCTCGTCTATTCATCTAGTGCTCTCATATATTTCTTGGTACTCTATATTGGCCATTGACTGATTGTCTAAAGATAAACAATATAACCAATGCCAGTGCAATGGGGCCCAATCTGGTCCTGGGGAGAGCGCCCGAAAGTGCCATTTGCCCATGGGAGTTAAATGATCAGGATGTCGTAATTACATCCAAGTGCCAGACTATCTAGATTAATCTAATGATAATCAAAGTGCTATATTCTCTCATTGTCTGTTGACAACAAAGTGCTATGCTATACTCGTTGTGCTATTGCTATATTTTGTGCTATTTGTGCTATGGCCATCTTGCTATTTTATGCTATACTCGACTCTCGTGCTATATTTGGAAACATGTGCTATTTCGTTCACCTACTATCCTGTTATCTTTTACTCGACTCTCTCGCTCTATCATTAGTTACTCTATCTTTTAATTCATTAATCATTTAAAGCCTGCTTGACTATTGAGATTTAAGTCCTACTAGGCATTATCGCTCACCCTGCGTTATTTGTCGTTGTGTTCTCAGGTGAAACCGAGGATGAACCATACACTCAAGAGGACAGGAACGACCTGGAGTGATGTCATGAGTACCCTAGCGTCCTATTACTATGTTTAACGTTGTAGTAGTTAGGTTTGAAGTTTAGTCTTTGCTTTATTTCAATGTAATTGGGCCCTATAGATTGGCTATGATATTAGTGGTTGTAACTAGACATTGGAAATTATTAATGAGAAAGGTTTGCTTTAACATTATTCATTGTGCAATGGTTTGATGTCTAGTACTTGCTCTATACCTTTTCTTGCAACTGCCTCACGTTCTGATATCCTGCGTCGGGGCATGACACTTACACATCCAGCAACAACTGGCCTTCTCTTCTCAACCCGAAGAGGAACTAAAGCACATGATGCAACAGGTCTTCCTTCTTGCTGAAGGGAACAACCACCCACTCTAGCAAGTCTTCTCTTCACACCCAAAGAGGAACACTCAAAGAAAATGAGTAAGAGGTGGATGGCCCCTAGACCAAGCTAATACAAATTGCTTGATCTGAGGCTAAGTCTGAGAGACAAAGAATATCAACAAGGAACTCTCTCTCAGATCTACTCAGGCTCTCAAAGGCTAAGCAACTTGCTATGGAGAGCTAAGAGCTACACAGGGTTTGAATGGACGAGTGAGCTCTTCTATTCTTCTGAGATCTTTACAATGCAAGCTTGAAAAGTTCTCTGGAAAAAGGATTAACTTACATGGAGTCAACAGTCTTCTATTTATCTTCTTTGAAATGATTTGACCGTTGAAGTATCTATTGTCTCACATCTTCATGCACGTTGGAGTGAATGGTTTGAAGTGTGGAGCAAGAAAACCTACAGCCATTAATGCTGGGGAAGACATTCACACACAAAGGAAGATTGTCTAAATCTTCTAGCTTCTATTAGGTTGACATGTCCATCTTTGCTACATGTGTTTCTACCGGAAACCCTGCACACAATAAATGCTGACACATAGACAACTTATCTTCGTCTAAACTATTAGTCAACATTAGTAGTCGTGCTATATGAAGATACACTAAAAGGGAAATACCATTCTCTGATCACATAAAGCGTGACTTTATGTGACACAAGTGAAATAAGCAAAGAAATATCGTGCAAAGATTTGTTCCATCATAATAAATGTTGAAGACTACAAGATACAGCATGATATGCTGGAAGATTTGAAATCCACAAAGATTTAAAAATGTATTTGAATATCATGTGGAATGTATCTTAAAAAGAAAATTAAATAAAAATATTCAACAGCTGTCTAAAACATAATCTTTAATAGAGAGTTGATGTATGGTGACAGTCTGTGTACAGAGAGAGTCGATGTTGATATCAAATCGATGATATATTCATAAATCATGTGAGAATGTATTCCATGTTGAAACCAAGTCGATGTGAACATACCCATGTTTGAATGTAATGAAATCGATATTATGTACACAGTCGTTGTTTAACAGAAGTCGTTGTTGTACTGAAATAGATGTGCAGATGAAATCGTTGTTTAAAACGAAGTCGTTGTTCAGGTAAAGTCATTGCTTCACATGAAGTCGTTGTTCTACTGAAATCGTTGTTTAAGTAAAGTCGTAGAAACGAAATCGTTGTTTCACATAAAGTCGATGTAGAACTGAAATCGATGTTTAAGTGAAATTGTTGTAAACATGAAGTCGTTGTTTCATATGAAGTCAATGTTCTACTGAAATCGTTGCTTAAGTGAAATCGTTGTATACATGAAGTCGTTGTTCTATCGAAATCGATGTTTAAGTGAAAAGAAGTTGATGTAGCAACTAAATCGATGTTTAAGTAAAACAAAGTTGATGTAGCAACAAAATCGATGTTTTAAGTGAAGCGAAATTGTTGTAGCAATGAAATCGATGTTTAAGTGAAACGAAGTCGATGTAGCAACGAAATCGATGTTTAAGTGAAGCGAAGTCGATGTAGCAACGAAATTGATGTTTAAGTGAAGCGAAATCGTTGTAGCAACGAAATCGATGTTTTAACTATGAAGTCGTTGTAAGACTGAAATCGTTGTTTTACTATGGAAGTCGTTGTTTAAGTGAAACCGATGTAGAACCGAAATCGATGTTCTTTTAAGGAAATCGTTGTGAGCTATTATATGAAAGTCGATGTATACTTAGACAAAATATATGCAATAAGCTTCAAATCATAGTAAGTGTAGATAACTTACAGATTTGATTTGAATTACTGTGTAGCACCCCAGAAAATTCATTAATTAAAAATTATAGATAAATTGAAATTTTTTCAAAAAATCAAACTAGTTAAAAAGATACCCATCATTGTTGCATGCGTAAAAACTCATATAAAATTTTTGTAAAAATAATATTTATACCTTAAATAATATTCTTTAATGATCCATTAAGAAAATCGGTCATAAACAAATAATTTGGACTATGTTTTAAAATTTATGTGATTTATTATTGTAATTAAGGAAATATTTCGAAAAACCCATTATTATATGAACTAAGTGGATTAAAAATTAAAAAAAAATTATGGGTAGATTTCAAACAGTATGTATTGATAATCCATCATGAGAATTGGAACCAATGAGAAATAAATCAAGTTAAGAAAAAATACAATAAAATCCGTAACTCTATTATCCCCAAATTTAAAGGGGAAATTCTCATAAATCAAAACCCATTAAATGAAAAGAAGTAATGGGCTTTGTTAAATGGACCCATTAGAAATTTGTGGGCCAAAATAGGGATTTTTAAAAGGAGAATAATAGGAAAATACCCTAAATTTGTAACTTAAATATTGCTTAAATAGAAAAGAGGTATTTAAGCATTAAAATAGCTAATTTAAGATGGAATTGGATTCTTAAACCTACCCTAATAGGTTGGCCACGAATTTGGATCCCCAACCTAACCCAAATTGGACATGGCAAACTTGGAAGGTGGAATTAAATAGGAAATCTCGGAATTAAATAGGAGTTAGAGTCCTATTAAGAAATAGAAACATAGGAAGCATAAATACTCTCCTAAATCCCCCATGGCCGGCCCTAGCTCATTGCCAAGGGTTGCTGGACTAGGAGGAGAGGTCAGGGAGGAGGAGATCTCATCGGGAGAAGACTCTCTCAAGCTCTCTCTCTCTCTCGTTCTTTAAGTTCTAGCCCTAGAAGAGGAAAATGACTAAAGGTAGGCATTCTCACAAGCTTAAATCATAAAATTTCATCTGTAAGTTGTTTCAACCATCAGAGACAAAAGCACTTTGATTTCATAATTTTCCAACAAGTATAATTGTGTTCTTGATTTTTGAAGTTCTACACTCTTCATGACCCCGACCCTTCATCTTAAATCTTAATCTCCATGTATGTTGAACCCCATGCCACGAAAATTTTACTGGGGATACTGATGATAGTTAGGCTTCTTTTGCCCTCAAAAGCCCTAATTTTCATCCACCCTATCTTGCGAATTAATACTTTGATCTCGACTATGTACTGTTTCATGTTCATCATGAATACACGTGATTAGAGCATATCTAAACTGTTGAACCACTCTCTATTTGTTCATGTATTTTGGTGATAATAAAATTTATGATGTAACTTAAATTGAATATTTTGTTTCATCTGTGTCGCATCAATCTCATAGCAAAATGCTGAGTCTCACATTGATGCAATATGGCGCACTAAAATGATAAAGTCGATGTCTAACTCATATACATCGATTTCTGTTTAAAGTGCCAAAGTAACAAGCGCTACAACGATTTGCTAAGAAATCGATGCCATAACGATTTCATAAAAATGTTCGCAACGATTTCTTCTGTAAGCGCAACGACTTGCTAAGAAATCGATGCCATAACGATTTCATAAGTGTTCGCAACGATTTCTTCTGTAAGCGCAACGATTTGCTAAGAAATCGATGCCATAACGATTTCATAAGTGTTCGCAACGATTTCTTCTGTAAGCGCAACGACTTGCTAAGAAATCGATGCCATAACGATTTCATAAGTGATCACATCGATTTCTTTACTGATCACAACGATTTCTTCAGAAGATCATAACGATTTGCTTGCATAATGATTTCATAAATAATCACATCGATTTCTTTATAAATGAGCAACGACTCTTCACATAACGATTTCATAAGTCATGCTCATAACGATTTCTTCATGGATTCTGATCAAACTCAGATTGCCTTTATATTTCAAATATGCTTGGCGCTTAAATGAAAAGTCAAATATCTTCTGAAAAAAATCTGTATGCATAGTCTTGACAGAAAAAGATATGACCTACTAATTTAGTATGATTAGCAGAAGCACAGTACTATACATCGTTTATCATAAAACACTTTTTTTATGCTAACACTTTCTTCTATGTGTACAGACCTCGAAGTCCGTCAGAGTCTGATTAAGACAAATGAAGAGGAGATGAGCAACG
Source organism: Colocasia esculenta (assembly GCA_014218235.1). Lineage (NCBI taxonomy): Eukaryota > Viridiplantae > Streptophyta > Magnoliopsida > Alismatales > Araceae > Colocasia > Colocasia esculenta. The sequence goes on along the minus strand of CM024764.1, from coordinate 52,330,807 downwards.
GCTAGAAATCCAACGGATCTCTTCAACGGATCCATTCAAATTGCTCATATAAAAGAAGAAGCTTAGCTGAAGAAAAGCAAGGCCCTTTTCCTGAATATCTTTGAAGGAGTGTACAACTGTGAGAAGAACCTCAACGACACATACACTCAAAGAAAGAGAGAAAGAGCCTGAGCCCAGAAGAAGCACTCAAGCTTTGAAGCATCTCAAGCGTTCAAGCATTCAAGCACTATTGCTTTCTTTTCTCTCTTCTGTTTCTCTCCGAGCTCATTGTATATCTAGGGAGAGTCTGGGACTGTGAGCTTTACACAAGTGTTTATCTTGTAAAGCTTCTCAGTCTGATCTTTCTAAGAAAGATCCTTGTCCAGCTGTAGGACTGTATACAGTAGATAACCCAGCTAGGGGTTTGTGTCTAGCTGAACCAAACTGGGGTTTGTACCAGTTGTTAACCTAGCTAGGGGTTAGTGTCTAGCAGAACCGCACTGGGGTTTGTACCAGGAGGTTGGCTTCTTTACCTGTAAGAAAAGTGGGCTGCCTTCTTGCCCGGGAAAGAGAAGAAGAACAGCTGGGGTACTGGGTGTTGTAGTGTCCTTAAGGGGGACTGTACCCTTGGTTAGTGAAATCCCAAGAGGTTGCATAGGGACTAGACGTAGGACTTCCATGTGGGAAGGGCCGAACCAGGATAAATTCCTTGTGTCCATTGTGTGATTGTTTATTTGCTTCCGCACTACTACTCTTTATCACACTAATCTAACCAAACCTTCAAGTGTTAATTTCTGTGTTTAAGTTTCTATTTCAAATTTCGGAAAAACCTATTCACCCCCCCCTCTAGGTTAGCTTGCTGCCGTACCAAAAGGGCCAATATAAACCCTGTCTGTTTTCCAATTCCTATTTACTGTAAGTACCCATGTACGTCTAGATCAATTTGCAACTTGTTTTGTGATTTTTCATTGATTGTACATTTAGTTATGAATTTTTGAATCACCATGTGTCAAATGAGGGAAACTTGGCCCCCAATCCCATGCTCTGTCCTTTTCCCGCTCGAACTCTAGTGCAGTACCTGAGAACGCGATGGCCCGATAGGCCGCGTTCTCTGGGCTAGTCGCGACAGTGCCACCCGTCATGTTCTGAACGCGATAGGGGCTGTCGTCGTGTTCTGGCCGCTTGATCAGACAGGTCTGTCGCGTTCTATGCAAGATCATGTCGTGTTATGCTCTTACCCCCATCGCGACCCTCACATGGGTACGTCGGGATCTGGGCTTTTTGCATGAAAACCCACATTTTTGCAAGTCTTGTTGTTCTACGGTTTCCCCACATTTTGTTAACTGTCTTAAACACAGAAAAACGAAGTTGTAAATATTGAATGTATTTTTAATTAAATAAAAGTCAATCACATGACCTTTCATATCCATGATTTCTTATTCACAAGCACACACTTTGAACCATCCATTATGACTTAACTTGACATGACAATATCTCATAATACATTTGGTAAATTATGTCAATCATGTAATTACATTGCCCTATTTTAAATATACTTGTCTACATTTTTCGCGATGATTTGGAACACTGTTACCGACGCTCCACTGTCCTAGAAATTCCTCTAGAACGTTGAGCACTTGTTTCTATATATACACTTTCTCTTGACTTGGACGAACTATCCATCGGATATTCCTTCTGCCGAACTAGTGAATCCTTGTTCAAGGCCTCCGTAAATCTCCTCTGTTCATGGGTTCTCACATGGTCGATGAGATGGTTGTACCCTAACACCTATGATACACTCTAGGGATTAGTAAGATCCGTACGGCCTTAGATTGTTCTCTCTCTTAGCTTGAATCACACTGGACCTCTGGACCTATGCATACCTGGCAAGTGGAAGGGTAGTAATTTCCACCAGACTGCCAACATCAATCACACTCGTTACGCAACTACTACTACCGCTTGTTTAACATTGTCTTACGAATATGTCCCTGTCTCATCTACTATCTCTATTCGTCTATGTGTATTCATCTAGTACTCTCGACTCTCCCAGACCCCCTGCCAGGGACCCCGAAGGTCGAGCTGCCACCCACGGATCCGAAGATCCAGAAGGGTTAGAATTTAGTCCAGTGACATAAGCAATGAATTCAAATAACTATAACAAGAATGTTCATACATTAATAAGGAAATTATGTACAACATGTCCTAAATAAAAGTACAGGTACAGAAAGAAAGGTGTAGTCCTTAAGGGGCATACCCCGAGGACTTGCAAAAAGGTCACTCTCAACTCACGGTACAAGCGCTCATGCTCACAACCCACACTGCTGGCAATGCACGACGAACAAGCCACCATCACGACCGTCTGTCAACGAACTCCTGCGACAGTGAGTCCCTACCTGAAGAGAGTAGGGGGGTGAGCCTCGCGAACAAGGCTCAATAGGGATAACCAGTCCCTTACCAGCCAGAGCAGCAGGAACTCCCACAAAGTGGAAGCAAAACTACTCTACGAAGTAGTAAAGCGGGAAACACCTACTACAGAGAGCTACAAAGCAGCGGAACAGAGAAATGCCATGACCCACTACCAGGGTTGGGCCCAACACGACTTCTGCAGAACCAGTGGAGTCAAACACAATGCGGAAGCAAACACCCAAGCACACACCTGCCGAGACAACGAAGCTCACGGAACACCAGAGCAACCACATGAGACCATAGTCTCATGACACAAGCACCAACATCCCGGACCTCCACGTGGTCGGGAAGGAACAACTAGGTGTTACCACGAGAGACACCGAGCAACCACATGAGAAGCACTATCTCACCACAGTGACGGCCACCTCAGACCTCCACAAGGCCGAGGGCCCACAAGAAGAACCACCCTGCACCTTGGACACGCCACAAGGTCAGGGAACTACACACTCCGGTGCCACCACGGACGGACCAAGGAATGGTTTACAAACCAGCAGTCGGGTGTCTACACAAGACACCCTGAGAGAACCCGCAGAGCGGAAGCCACTAACCATGACCCACAAGGCCAAACCAACCAAACCCACGACACTAGACACGGCTAGGCTACAACCACTGTGCAGGCTTGGGCGACGCGACTCACTTAGAAACAACGTGAGAAACTCCGTCACAACAAGTGCAACCAAATCACTGCCACAGGTAGCTGAGAGAGGGACACACAGTCCACCCCTCTTGCTCGCCAGCCGCTGACTCCTGCCTACGACCTCCCTAGGTAGAGTGAGGCTAGCAAGTCACAGTAAAGAACAACTACAAACTACCGCAACCCGGCCGAGCTGCGGCCCCATGCCTACCCTCCCTACATGGCTCCGGAACCAACGCAGAGCGAGGCAGTGAGAAGGACGAGCTGGTTCACACCGGAAGAGTGCCTCAACCACCTCGGAGACCAAGACCAGCTAAGAGAGCTCTACAAACGACTCACGCCGCTGTCACCACAGTTTTCCCCTTCTTCTCCAAGTCCGTGACTTGAGCACACCCGCCGCCCAGAGAACTCCTTCTAACAGACGTGCGGGGTTGGGGGTCCCAGGTAACGGTAACAACCTGTCTCATGGACAAGCCCTGAAGTGCCTAGCACCTGGAGAAAAGAGAACTGGTGGGGAAACCACCACAGAAATCGGCACAGCTAGCTTGTAACCAAGACAAGCCCAGCAGGCACAGGCACACACGGCACCCCTTTCGGAAACCCCCAGAAGGGCCGTCAGCCAACGCCGACACACACGGCACGGCCCGAGAAACCGGAACACCACCAGACAGAACAGAAACCATCACTCTTCTAATAATCGATTGACAGTCAGACAATCGATTATTAGACAGATGCGAGCCTCCTAGCACCACTGCTAGGACACGGCCACAAAGGTGTCACCTTCGGTCACTGAACGTAGGGAGGCAACTTGCCGTGTTCCCTACTAGAAGGTCCTAAGGGCAACCTTGCCTTGGGACACACGTCGACACACTAACCGAGGCCACAGAAACTCCCGAGGCAAGTCAGGTCTGTCGCACCCTCCTAAGCTGTCGTGATACCATCGCGACGGATAGGGCAACTGCGACAACAACCGAGTCGTGACAGGGAAGCGCATCGCGACAGGAAACCTGTCGCGATAGGAAAATGGGTCGCAACCTCGACCCTTATCGCGACGACCAAACATGCCGCGATAAGGTCACGTCCGACCGGGGCGATGCCTCCTCTGATGTCGCGATGCGCACTACGGTCGCGACATCAGTCGGGAGGCAGACCGCAGGGATGCCACATCCCAGGGTCGTCCACACACTACAAACATACAAACCACGGGGAGGGGAGCATGAGGAAAGCTTCTAAAGCATGCATTCACACATGAGGGCTCCCAATCGCCCGGAATGGAAAGAGCACAAGAAATCCCTACACATTTTGAAGAACCGAACCCCCAAAGGGGTCTTCACGAAGCCACAGCCGCCTCCTCCTCGCTCCCCACCGACGCTCTAAGCTCCGCACGAACCGCCGCCGGCGCCACCGCGCTCCAACCACCGGAGGAAGAGAAGGGGAAACCTTCCCCTCCTCGGAGAGGAGGAGGGAAGGGAGAAAGAGCCAAAACAAGGGAAGGGAGAGCCGGCCAAGGCATCTAGCCTTCGGCCCCCAGAACGCAATGGCGCGGGGCATCACGTTACAAACCTTAACGCGACGGCCGCCCACACCGCGACCAGAATGCGTCCCATATGGATGCTGTGACAACCAGACAAGTCAGTCTGCCACGCCTGCCACTCTGACAGGCGTCAGACGACCAAAAGGGCAAAGCAGTCGCGACCCGTTGACCGGGCGCGACAAGAACGCGATAAGAACGCGATGCAGAAAGCGGTCACAACAGGGATGACTGTCGCGACGGGCACCTCCATCGTGACACTAATGCGTCGCCCATCCCGAACGCGTTAGTGGCTAGTCATCCAACATGCAGACGGGAAAAATCGGAAAGCCCGAGATGTTACACTATGATAAAAACATGACTATGCTAGGCAACATTATAAGGGCCCGATCTAGTCCTTGGGAGGAGCACCTGAAAGGCTATAACTCGCTGGGGTCTAATGATCAAGGTGATTGGCATCCACCTAATGCATGAACACGCAAGATTTGATCTATGGCAATCAATCAATTATTATTTACTTGAACTCGTGGTTGAAAGAATATCGACCAACACTTGCTATCGTGACTTGTACACTGTTGTGCAACTTTACTTGTTATCTTGTTATACGGCCAATCCGTTATCATACTTGTTGTGCTATACTCTCGTGCATTGTGCTATTGTTCCTCGTTATTGTGTATCATTACTTTCTATACGTTTCTCACTATTCTCTATAGTTGTCCTGCTTTATAAGACATTAATCACTTAAGGCATGCTTGATCTTGAGATTTAAGTCCTACTGGGCGTTATCGCTCACCCTTCGTTATTTGTTATTGTGTCTCAGGTAAGTTGGATAAAGGCGTTATACATACCAATGGGGCAGGACCAGAGTGATGAGCGACCTGGAGTCAACTCATGAAGTTACCCTAGTACAATGGAGTCTAGTAGTTATTGCTTTAGATTTTCTTTCCAATGTAGTGATGTCCTTGAGCCTTGTGCGTGGCTCTAAATTAGTGGTTGTAATAGTCTTAGTGATTTTATAATGAAATCAAGAGTTTATTCCAATTATTGTTCATTAGATGCTCTGATTCACTCAACGGTTGTGCAATTTACTTTACTCTGCACTTTGCTCACGTCTCCCCAATTTATTCCGCTGCTAAATTGGCAGGGCGTGGCAGTTGGTATCAGAGCCTAGGATGTCCTTATTAGGATATTTTAGGTCCTATGATGTTCTAGGTGAACTGCCATGACACGTGTCTAAGTCAACCACCATACCTATGTGAGGATTGGGTAGGACCATGGTTAAGATTTGAATACATTTATCTATACATATGTATGAACTTAATATTACTTTAGCATCCTAATGCCAACCTTATTCTTGAAAGGACGCTTAATGGACGCCGACATTAGATCAACCCAGAGGCTAGTTCTGGCATGTCAGCAAGTCGCTCAACAACTAGAAAGAGCTCTGGAAGTGACTAAGGAGATTAAAAAGGAGACTAATCAGAATGGGAAGAGAAGATATAACCATGGCAAGATGGCCAACCAGCAAGTGAATCATAATGATGAGATCATCTGTCTTCATTGTCACAAGCCAGGTCATGTGGCCAAGGAGTGTTGGCGAAAAATTGGTGCATGCCTACGTTGTGGCAACTCGAGGCATCAGCTGCGAGACTGTCCACTTTTAGAAGAATCAGCTTACTAGTGTGGAAGATCTTAAATCTATGACAAAGGGGAAGCGACCAAACAATGGTAAGGGTAAAATGAAGAATAAGAAGAAGGTGTTGAAAAGGGAACGTGCTACTCATTCCAATGGAAATAAAGGAGGAAATACAGTAGATAGCAAGAGAATGAAAGGGGAAGTGGAGCGGAAGGAAGTCTATGAATTTTGTGAAATGCCAGGGCATCAGGTTGACAACTGTTGGAAGAGATTGGACAGATGTTTGTGATGTGGAAGTCAACAACATCGAGTCATCGATTGTCCAACAAAGAAGAACCAAACTCTACGCCAAGGATGATTACAAGCCCTTGTGGATATAAATCATGCCAATGAAGGTGGACAAGGTATCATCACTAAACCCTTAGTTAATTTCATATTACTTTCACGATAGCAAAGCCCTAAGTGGGGGAGATGATGGAATGAAATATTTAGAGTAAATGGATAGTCGTATAATATCATATGAATTTGGGGACCAAATTCTTTTTAAGTGGGGGAGGATGTAGCACCCCAAAAAATTTATTAATTTAAAATTATAGATAAATTGAAATTTTGTCAAAAAATCAAACTAGTTAAAAAGATACCCATCATTGTTGCATGCGTAAAAACTCATATAAAAATTTTATAAAAATAATATTTATACCTTAAATAATATTCTCTAATGACCCATTAAGAAAATCGATCATAAAAAAATAATTTGGACCAAGCTTTAGAATTTATGTGATTTATTATTGTAATCAAGGAAATATTTCGGAAAACCTATTATTATATGAACTAAGTGGATTAAAAATTAAAAGGAAATTATGGGTAGATTCCAAACGATATATATTGATAATCCATCATGAGAATTGGGACCAATGGACCTCTCATAGCCCATGAATAAATTCAAGTTAAGAAAAAATACAATAAAATCCGTAACTCTATTATCCCTAAATTAAAAGGGGAAATTCTCATAAATCAAAACCCATTAAATGAAAAGAAGTAATGGGCTTTGTTTTGTGGGCCAAAATAGGGATTTTTAAAAGGGGAATAATAGGAAAATACCCTAAATTCGTAACTTAAATATTTCTTAAATAGAAAAGATGGAATTGGATTCCTAAACCTACCCTAATAGGTTGGCCACGAATTTGGATCCCAACCTAACCCAAATTGGACATGGCAAGCTTGGAAGGTGGAATTAAATAGGAAATCTTGGAATTAAATAGGAGTTAGAGTCCTATTAGGAAATAGAAACATAGGAAGCATAAATACTCTCCTAAACCCCCCATGGCCGGCCCTAGCTCATTGCCAAGGGTTGCTGGACCAGGAGGAGAGGCCAAGGAGGAGGAGATCTCATGGGGAGAAGACTCTCTCAAGCTCTCTCTCTCGTTCTTCAAGTTCTAGCCCTAGAAGAGGAAAATGACTAAAGGTAGGCATTCTAACAAGCTTAAATCATAAAATTTCGTTTGTAAGTTGTTTCAACCATCAGGGACAAAAGCCCTTTGATTTCATAATTTTCCATTGAGTATAATTTTTGTTCTTGATTTTTGAAGTTCTGCACTCATCATGACCTCGACCCTTCATCTTAAATCTTAATCTCCATGTATGTTCAACCCCATGCCACGAAAAGTTTATTGGGGATACTGATGATAGTTAGGCTTCTTTTGCCCCCAAAAGCCCTAGTTTTCATCCATCATATCTTGTGAATTAATACTTTGATCTCGACTATGTACTGTTTCTTGTTCATCATGAATACACATGATTAGAGCATGTCTAAACCTTGTCTGTTTTCCAATTCCTATTTATTGTAAGTACCCATGTATGTCTAGATCAGTTTGCAACTTGTTTCATGATTTTTCATCGATTGTCCATTTAGTTATGAATTTTTGAATCACCATGTGTCAAAAGAGGGAAACTTGGCCCGCAATCCCATGCTCTGTCCTTTTCCCGCTCGAACTCTGGTGCAGTACCTGAGAATGCGACGGCCCGATAGGCCGCGTTCTCAGGGCTGGTTGTGACAGCGCCACCCGTCACGTTCTGAATGCGATAGGGGCTGTCGTCGCGTTCTGGCCGGTTGATCAGACAGGTCTGTCGCGTTCTATGCAAGATCCTGTTGCGTTCTGCTCTTACCCCGTTGTGACCCTCACATGGGTACATCGTGATCTGGGCTTTTTGCATGAAAACCCACATTTTACAAGTCTTGTTGTTCTATGGTTTCCCCACATTTTGTTAACTGTCTTAAACATAGAAAAATGAAGTTGTAAAAATTGAATGTATTTTTAATTAAATAAAAGTCAATCACATGACCTTTCATATCCATGATTTCTTATTCACAAGCACACACTTTGAACCATCGATTATGACTTAACTTGACATAAAAATATCTCATAATACATCTGGTAAATTATGTCAATCATGTAATTACATTGCCCTATTTTAAATATACTTGTCTACGTTTTTCGCGATGATTTGGAACACCGTTACTGACGCTCTACTGTCCTAGAAATTCCTCTAGAACGTCGAGCACTTGTTTCTATATATACACTTTCTCTTGACTTGGATGAACTCTTCGTCGGATATTCCTTCTGCCGGACTAGTGAATCCTTGTTCAAGGCCTCCGTAAGTCTCCTCTGTACATGGGTTCCCACATGGTCGACAAGCTGGTTGTACCCTAACACCTATGATACACTCTAGGGATCAGTAAGATCTGTACGTCCTTAGATTGTTCTCTCTTTTAGCTTGAATCACGTCGGACTTCTGGACCTGTGCATACCTGGCCAGTGGAAGGGTAGTGAATTCCACCAGACTGCCAACACCAATCGTGCGCGTTGTGCAACTGTTACTACCGCTTGTTTAACATTGTCTTACGAATATGTCCCTGTCTAATCTACTGTCTCTACACTCTTGTCTATTCACATTCACTCTACTATCTCATCTATTCATCTAGTACTCTCATCTATTTCTTGGTACTCTATTTGGCCATTAAATTGATTGTCTATGATAAAAACATGACTATGCTAGGCAACATTATAAGGGCCCGATCTGGTCCTTGGGAGGAGCACCTGAAAGGCTATAACTCGCGGGGGTCTAATGATCAGGGTGATTGGCATCCACCTAACGCATGAACATGCAAGATTTGATCTATGGCAATCAATCAATCAGTCAATTATTGTTTACTTGAACTCGTGGTTGAAAGAATATCGACCAACACTTGCTATCGTGGCTTGTGCACTGTTGTGCAACTTTACTTGTTATCTTGTTATATGGCCAGTCCGTTATCATACTAGTTGTGCTATACTCTCATGCATTGTGCTGTTGTTCCTCGTTATTGTGTATCATTACTTTCTATACGTTTCTCGTTATTCTCTCTAGTTTTCCTACTTTATAAGACATTAATCACTTAAAACATGCTTGATCCTGAGATTTAAGTCCTACTGGGCATTATCGCTCACCCTTTGTTATTTGTTATTGTGACTCAGGTATGTCGGATAAAGGCGTTATACATACCAATGGGGCAGGACCAGAGTGATGAGCGACCTGGAGTCAACTCATGAAGTTACCCTAGTACAATGGAGTCTAGTAGTTATTGCTTTAGATTTCCTAACCAATGTAGTGATGTCATTGAGCCTTGTGCGTGGCCCCGAATTAGTGGTTGTAATAGTCTTAGTGATTTTATAATGAAATCAAGAGTTTATTCCAATTATTATTCATTAGATGCTCTGATTCACTCAACGGTTGTGCAATTTACTTTACTCTGCACTTTGCTCACGTCTCCCCGATTTATTCCGCTGCTATATTGGCAAGGCGTGACATACTGCCTATGGATAAACTTCAGAAAATGTTGTTAGATAATACTTTTCAGGGTTTTTTTAATCACTAAAAATACATATAATTAATAATAAATTTTATGGAGATGGACTGATCATCAATCTCCCCCTTCTTGGTGATGACAAAACATAAAGAATTGCATAAATAAAAAGAGCTGAAATATATTTACAAAATCTTTTAAGGTTTGTATTTCAGAATATTGTCCCCCCCCCCCTTTTGTCATTAAGCAAAAAGAATTAGAAATGCAGAAGATAAAATTTGAGATAAACAAAGATAAATGGTGCCAAGAAGGGAAATTTTATTCATTAGTGGGGATAGGCATGTAGAAGGCAAGAGACAAACGAGAAGCATGGCGAGTAATAAGCTTCCAAGCTTTGACTTCCTGCTCTTCAAAGAGATTTCTAAAAACACCCCAACTAATATTATATAATGGCCCCATCTCTGGACTAAGTCGCTTGATGTGGAGTAGTCTCTATTCTTCAATGAAGTTAGTATACTCCTGATTGCTAAGAGATGACTTGTAGGGACCAGCAATTCCAAAACTGACATGCTAAAGAAATTTGTCAATGGAGAGAGGGTAGTGAAGATTGTCAGCAAGCAGATCCTTCCACAAAGCTACATAGATCATGTATCTCTCAACCCAGGTGGAATAAGGATCTGAAACTAGATTAATGGAGTTGGAATCCATGAACTTTTCTGGAGTGAGAGCCAGCTGATTTGACTTGTGCAGGGAGGAATTCAGGTTCTCAAGCTCAAGTGCAGCCTCAGGATAAGCTTTACACCAGTCAGAGTTGACAAATCTTTCAGACTCTGTGAGGAGTGGAGCTAGAACTGATGACTTGATAAATTCTCTCTGATATTCCCTGAAGAGGAATCTATGGAATGCAAGAGGAGTTCCCTTCTGAACAAAGATCATTGCCATGACTCTGGCAAACCACTCAAAGATTATAGGACCCACTTTAGAATCCATAAGAAGAAGGTGGAGCTTGGGGAGAAATGCAATCTTAGGCATCTGCAAGGTGGCAAAGTCAACCTAAAGAGGTGTGTTGACTAGATTCACTGTACGCAGCTGAGCAATAGCTGCCCTGAATTGGCCAAGCTGAACTTCTGGTAGGTGATTTACAAAGCAATAATCTTGATACATCTGGAATTGCCTAACCAATTTGATCTCCTTCTGAATGAAGGGACCCCAAGATGTTCGATGCTGGCATACAAACCACTGAGACAGGGTGAGAGGATGGTCTGAGGGTGGAAAGATGTTGGACCTGGCAACTTCAAATTTTCTGTAGACTGCTTTGTTGGCTCTAGCCCACTGATCCTCGATCTTTGACTCAACAGAAGAGAGCATTTTGGCTTGGGGATAAGAGAAATAGAAAGAATGATATTGAGGTGTTCAGAAAGGTTAAGGTAAGGAAGACCAAAAGTGGCTATAAAAGTGCACTTTTGAAGATATTTAGCGTATAAGGTTTTCCGTCTGTGGACAATAGAAAGAGAATACCACAGAGGAGGAAAGAGAGTTTGATTGGAGGGGAAAATAAGAGCTGTAGATGTTTTTCTTTTCTTGGGGGCAAGACTGGAGGAAGGTTGGGAATCAGTCCTGTGAATGTGGGCAGAGATAGCAAGAACTGTGTGGAGGATGGCTTCTTCAAACTCATCCTTGATGTCTTGCACAATATGGTGAACTATACTGGCACCCTTAGGAATGATAGTGATGAAGGAGGGTGGAGTAGGTGGATGAAGAGAGGCAAAAGATGAAGTAGCAGGAGGTTGAGTAGATGGTCCAACAGAGGAGGGACCAGCTGAAGAGGGACTAGCAGAAGAGGAGGAGGCAGGAGGTGCCTCAGAAGTTGTATGAGGAATGGAGGAGGAAGGGATAGGTGAGGAAGAGGAGGTAGTAGGGAAAGGAGTAGGAGAAGAGATATGTTTTGGAAGGGGTTTCTTGGAGGGTTCAGGTGCAGGTGGGGAAGTGAAGGATGTAGGTGGAGAGGAAGGGGTTGGAGTCTGAAGACTAGGAGGGTCAGAAGGCCCTGGGGGCACAACAGCTTCCTCTACTAAAACTTGAGGCCCTGTTGGCCCTGCCACTGACTCCACTTGCACTGATGGCCCTGATGGCCCGGCTCCAACATCTTCAGCTACACATGGCCCTGATGGCCCTAACTCTTCCAATGATGGCCATGGTGGCCCTAATTTTGCAACTGATGGCCCTGATGGCCCAAATTCCTCTACAGAGGGCCCTGGTGGCCCTGATTCCTCAACAGATGGCCCTGATGGCCCAACAACTGCCTCCACTGGTTCGGAAGGCCCTGATGGCTCTGTACTGACCTCTGGTACAGACTGAGTGGGAGCAGAAGGGGCAGGAGATGATAAATGCACCCTCACAAAATCTGATAAATCTGTCACCAATTGCTTCAAGCTGCCCAGCTCACTTCTCATCTCATGGAGCTCAGATTTGACTGCTCCAATTTCTTTGGCTTCTGTGCTCTAGCTGAGAAATATGGAAGTAACATCTGACCGCAAAGAGCACAAGATCTCTCCTTGAGCATTCAGTCTAGCAATGACTGGCCCCAAATGAACATGTATCTTCTTCTTCCTAGATATGTGGTGTGCCTTCCTAGTGAGCAAGGGAATTCCTATGGCAACACCCTTTCCTTTACCTCCAGAGCCAATAGCTGGCTCAACATCATCATCTGAAGTGCTTTCAACTAGACCTTCTTGAAACTGGTTTGCAAGGGGCATTAGCAGTAGGCTCCCCTTGAATATCTGGCTCCCCCTGAGCAGGAGCATCTGCCATCTGAACATCTTTAATGTGACATGGTGCCACAACCTCTGGAATTGTGTCTTCATGGCTTTCCTCCATAGCAATCTCCATTTCAAGAACATTGGGGGTTTTCTCAATCTGAATGTCTTCATGCTCCCCCTCAATGTGAGTAGCACCTTCAGCAATAGATTCTTCAATAGTAGAAGGTGCAGGGATTATAGGAGGGATCACTTCTTCAGTAGTTTGCCTAACAGGCTCAATGAACTCTGGTGCAATATCCTCAATCCTCCTTTCAGGTGCAGGAGGCTCTTCTTCTCTAACTGCAGCTTCTTCCCCTTGGACTTGTGGAGCTTCAGAAGCTTCTCCAATGATGGCTTCTTCTTCTGCCACCGAGGTCTTGGTCCATATATTGCCAACTAGTGAGAAACCACTCTTCTTCAAATTTCTAGATTGAATGGGCTGACCCATCTTCTCCATCAATTCTCCCTTCAAGTCAATCTCCAGGTTACTGAAAATCCTTGTGAGTAAATGGGAATAGGGAAGGGATACTGCCAATTTGTTCTTCCTATCCCAAATAACTTCTGCAATAGACTTCATCCTTTCTATTATAACCTGAGCCATGTTTATGTCTTGTTTCTGAATGGCCCAGAACATCATATTTGCATCTCCTTTAGTGCATGATGAAAAAGTGGCACTCCTCGGCACTAAAATCTGACAAACTATAAAGTGCAAAATTCTGTTGAAAGTGTTGAACTGGTTGATGTCGATCTTCCCATCTTTCAGTTTATACTCTGTTCCTATAATCCCTAGCCCCTTGGCATGAATATCTACCGACTCCACCAAACTATGCCCGACTGTAGAAACTCCAAATAATCTCTCCAACAAGTCATGGGTGATGTGAATAGATGTACCTTTGACCGTGGAAGTGAGAGACCCATCTTCTTCAGTCTTCAAACAGGTATAGAATGCATTCTCCAGGTGCAGATAACTTGGTTCTGAGACTGTGCACATCCCTGTCCACTTCAACCTCTGAAGAGCTTCGACTACACTGTGCATACCATGCTTCTCCAGGTCTTCTAGGTCCACTGCCTTATTCCCACAGAGCTTGATCTTCACTGCAGAGAAATGCTCAAGTTAGTCTTCTATGAGGAAGGCGGCGCTGTAGCCACCCACACTGCCTAAACTCTCAGAAGCGGCCATGGAATCAAGCAAGGTAGGGTTCTAGAGGATCGTGGGAGAAGAGGGAACAGAACCCCTCAAGAAATTTGAGCGGGAAGTGAGGTTTTCTTTAAAGGCACAGAGAGGGATGCCAGAGTCGATGAGGATTTTACAGGCTTTTGAGTCGAAAGAGATAAGAGAGAGAGAAAGCGAATCGGTGAGGGAAGGATTACAGACGTAACAGAAGGACATAAAGGCGTTTTTTTGAAATGGTGGAGTAATAAATGCGAATAATGACAAAATAAGAGAGGATATCGCAAAGAATAATGGATTTACTTAAATCTATCAGGGAAGGATAATTCTTATTCTGACATTTATTATTATTTTTCAGTTACATACAGATATATCTATTACAAATTACACATGCCTAGTCCCTTCTAAGAGACGTAAATCTCTCTTTAGGTAAGACTTTTGTAAAAATATCTGCTAACTGATTTTGAGTATCTACAAATGAAATATTAATATTACCATTAGCTACATGATCTCTAATAAAATAATATATGACCTCTATATGTTTCGTCCTGGAGTGTTGTATTGGATTTTTCGTCAGATTTATTGCACTTGTGTTGTCACACATCAACTGGATGGTCTTGATGTGCAATACATAGTCCTCAAGCTGTTGTTTGATCCATAAGAGTTGAGTGCAACAGCTCCCAACAACTACATATTCAGATTCAGCTGTTGATAGTGCTACTGAATTTTGCTTCATGGAAGACCAAGAAATCAAGCATCCTGCAAGAAATTGACAACCACCACTGGTGCTTTTTCTATCTACTTTGCATCTAGCATAGTCAACATCTGAATATCCAATTAAACTAGTTTCACAGGATTTAGGATACCATAGGCCTAAGTTATGAGTCTTAGCTAAATATCTAAAGATCCTTTTAACAGATATTAAATGAAATTCTTTAGGATCAGATTGATATCTTGCACACATGCATACACTAAATAAAATATCAGGCCTACAAGCTATTAGATAAAGCAATGAACCAATCATACATCTATAAAGTTTTTGATCAACTTTCTTACCTTCCTGATCACTGTCTAACCTGGTGGATGTGCTCATTGGAGTGGACAGTGGTTTAGCATTCTCAAATCCGAATTTCTTCAACAGTTCCTTGGTGTATTTTGCTTGATAGATGTGAATTCCTTCATTGCTTTGCTTGATTTGTAGTCCAAGGAAATAGTTGAGTTCTCCCATCATGCTCATCTCAAATTATCCCTGCATGAGATTTTCAAAGTACTTGCATAGATATTCATCAGTAGATCCGAAGATAATATCATCTATATAGATTTGCACAAGTAATATATTTTGTATTTGATTTAATAAATAATGTGCTATCTACCTGTCCTCTAATAAAACCATAATTTAGTAAGAATGCACTAAGTCTTTCATACCATGCTCTAGGTGCTTGTTTTAGACCATATAATACTTTATGCAATTTGAAAACATGATTTGGAAAATCTGAATCATTAAAACCAGGAGGTTGTTCCACATAAACTTCCTTCTTTATAAAACCAATTAAAAATGTCGATTTCACATCCATTTGAAAAAGTTTTAAATCTAAAGCAGATGCATAAGCAAGTAATATTCGAATGGCCTCTAGTCTAGCCACTGGTGCATAGGTTTCATAGAGATCTATGCCTTCCTCTTGGGAATAGCCTTGAGCAACCAGTCTAGCCTTGTTTCTAGTGATCACACCAGCTTCATCCAATTTGTTCTTGAACACCCATTTGGTTCCAATCACAGGATGATTTGATGCTCTCGAAGCAAGGGACCAAACCTGATTTCTCCTGAACTAATTAAGTTCATCTTGCATGGCTGAAATCCAAGATTCATCGGACAGTGCTTCATTGACTGTCTTTGGCTCTATTTGGGATACAAATGCTAAATAATCACATGGAATAATATTACCTCTAGTTCTTACCCCAACTGATGGATCTCCAATGATATTGTCTATTGGGTGATCCTTTTTGTACCTCCATTCCTTTGAAAGATCATCATGAATGATATCCTTCTGTTGCAGTTCTTCCAAGGGTGGATCTTCATCATTTTTGATGATTGTTTCTTTAAGCTTCTTGGATAGGTTTTCTGCATCTTCATCATCACTACCAATATCCTTCCTTAGAGAAGGGTTAGACTCATCAAAAATATCATTCACAGTTTGTTTAATTAATGAACTTCTTCTATTAAAAACTCTATAGCCTTTAGGTTTAGAAGTGTACCCCATACAAATTCTTTCATCAGATTTGGGATCCAACTTACCAATGTCTCTCTTACCATTGTTGTGAATGAAGCAAGGACATCCAAAAGTTCCGAGATGGCTGATCTTGGGCTTCCTTTGCTTGTACAGTTCGTATGCAGTCTTCTTCAGAATTGGTATAATCATGACTCTATTTATGATGTAGCAAGCTGCGTTTATGGCTTCTACCCAAAAATATCTTGGAAGATTGTACTGAGATAGCATTGTTCTAGCCATATCCAAAAGTATTCTATTCTTCCTCTCAGCTACTCCATTTTGCTGTGGTATTCTTGGTGCTGAGAAATTATGTTCAATCCCCAGATCATCACAAAATTCTGCAAACCTGTCATTCTAAAACTCTCCTCCATGATCTGATCGGATACTGATGATGTTGTACTTCTTATCTTTCTGAACAAGTTTACTGAACTTCACAAAACTCTCAAATGTGCCATCTTTATGCTCAAGAAATGATACCCATGTAAATCTGGAATAATCATGCACTATAACAAAATCGAAATTCTTTCCTCCCAAGCTAGTTGTTCTCATTGGTCCAAACAAATCCATATGAAGTAGTTCTAGTGGTTTGGAGGTGGTGACTATAGTCTTGGATTTGAAAGATGATCTTGCATGCTTTCCTTTTGCACACGGTTCACAGATGTTGTCTAGTCTTGAGTTTATCTTCAGTAGACCTTCCACTAGATCATGTTTGATGAGCTTTCTTATTCCATCCAAGCTGCAATGACCTAGTCTTCTGTGCCATAGTTCAGCATTCTGCTCTTTACTTGCTGCTAGACAGATGTCTTGATCCTTTAACTCTTCTAGATGTAGTACATATAGATTCTTTTCTCTGCTTCCTTCAAAAATAGTTGTACCATCCTTGATGATTAAACACTTAGATTCCTGAAAATTTTATCTGATGACCCTTGTCGCACAGTTGACTGATGCTGATAAGGTTGTGCTTGAGTCCTTTGACGCATAGAACATCTTCTATTAGGATTCTATCTTGGCTTCCAATGGATCTACAACCAATTACTGACCCTTTTCCATTATCACCATAGGTTACTGTACCTTCTTCATTGACATGTGAGAACAGTTTCTTGTTACCTGTCATATGCCTTGAGCACCCGCTGTCCAGGTACCACTTTGATGCTCTAAGGTTTCCCTGCAATAAATCAATGAGATTTAGGTACCCAAGTTCTTTTGGGTCCTGGTTGGTTAGCTTCTTCACAGTTTCTTTTCGCAATCCATTTTAAATGTTTGGTTGTACAGGTTATTTTAGTGTTACCTAATTAATTACAATGAGTACAGCAAGGGATATTATTTATTATCCTGTTTGGTTTATGGTTCTTATTGTTATTTGATTTATAGTTAGGATTTTGTTCAGCTATGAATTTTGGCGTTGGATAGATTTTAGGATGAATGACAGTTTCTTCATTATCTGGTGGAGTATATCTGTAACGTCGCGTGCTTTTCGGATCCATGCGGATCGTGTGTGTTGTGGTCGTGGCGGCCATTGTGAGGCCAATGTGAGTCAGTTGTGTGGTATGTGTAATGTGCATGCGTGGCTTGAGCAGGTGTAGAGCAGGGTGGGTCCTGAAATGGAATAGGACCTGCTGCTGTTCTGTGTGAGTTGGCGTCCAGATTAGTGGACGTTTACATAATGAGCTTAGCGGCAGTAGATGTGGATGTTTAGGCTGGCGGTTGATGTTGGCGACAAGGGGGTTGACGCCAACCTGTCAGTTCTGCAGGTTATAGGCTCACCCGAGGGCAGCTCTCTCAGCTCACTCTCTTTCCCTCTTGCCCCAGCTTGCTGCCCCCGAGTCTTTGAAGCTTCCAACAGGTATCGAGGAGTAGTTGGACGATCGTAGAACGCGCGGCATTGCTGAATTACGCGAGGAAACGTCGCGGCGTGGTGCAATTCGCGTGGGAGCTCGCGGAGGGCTCAGCGTGAATCGGGGGATTGCAGGAGATTCTAACCCGTTTGAGGTAGGGGACGAACCCTGGTAGCTTCATAGAAACAATAAAACACATCATAACCACTTGAACCAGCATGATAATCCACATTTGAATAGAGTTGCACTGTGACGGATTGCCTCGGTCAAGCCCGTTAAACCGATAACGTACTTGATCCGAGTCCGCCTCCCGCGAACGGGCCGAAGCCTCGCAAGGGATACCAAACCACAGTCCGTGTAAACATAAAGGAACACACCACATTTCATATATATTTCACAAGTTTACATAGCCAAATTTTCACAAAAGACTAAAAAGAAGTACAAGAGCCTGGGGCATACCCCGAGGTACAACTGAAGAAAGTAAACAACTACAAAACTACACTGCTGAAGCTACTCTGCTAGAGGTGCTGACCCTGCACCGCTACGACGCGGTCCGGAACTGGACGTCGGACGAGAGATGAGCCTCTCTAGTCACTGGCTCAGTAGGGAACTCCCCCAAAACCGAGCGAGACAAACACCACGAGTACGAATAGTAAACAACACCAACAATTAATATAACAGCTAAGCATGTAAGTAAAGCTGTAAAAGTACTCACCGTTGCCGACTACGAGAAACAACATAATAATTAAACGGCAAACCAGTACAGGTGTACAAGCTAAAGTAGAGACAGCCAACACGAGCCACGTGAACTGGTTCGCGACACCAGAAACTGACTCGGACAACTAACACAGGTCTACCTCTCAGTCTCGCAGCCACGGACGAAAGGTCCAGCTGCCGCTCCACGTAAAAAGGTCAAGCAACTGTGGAGACCAACTAAACACCACAACCTGCAGACCACACGGTCACAGGCCCATGCCTGGCACCTCCAGAGACCCTGGCCTGGGCTCGCTAGAGTGAGGCACTGGAAAAGGACTAGCTGGGGACCAGTGTCGACTACTGGTGTCCGTACCCCCAACTACGAGCGCGCTACAAGTGACTAAAAACAAACTCAAGTGTCACTGTCCCACTGTCGTCTTTCCCTCAGCCGGACGTACAACTCTAACACAAGAGTGAGGGTGTCCAGGTCAGACGACACAGACCTCGACGGTACAGCACAAGTACCGGGACAAAGCCCCGAGCTAACAGCCTGGCTCACAAAGAACCTGGGGCACCCAACTGGAGAGGTAACCACGGTAGGCGTCGTACTACTCGCCACGTACACAGAACCACGTGCACGTCACACACAAACCACGTGAAACCTCACGTAAACCACAAGTAACCACTGGTCCACTACACGTGAACCCAACTGACTCGCGTACACAACGCGCAGTCACCGAAGTAAACAACTAATAGCATACCTTGTATGCTAAACACGTAAACCAAGTGCACTCAGTGCACCTCATGCGTTAACACACATGCATTATCGATAATTATTGTATTTAGTCATTTCTGCACAAATAGAAGTAAGCGGCCACATTGATTGCCGCTTACTGGGAGTCAACGGCAAGGTTCCTGGCCGTTAACCTCCTGGCTGAGGATCTTGGCGGCAAGCGATGTTGACGCCAAGTTCTCCGGCCATAAACCCTGCAGAAACCCTAATCCAGCTCTGCGGGTTTTCTAACTGTTCTAACTACTGAAAAACATGCAAATGCAATTCCTTTAGCATGCTAGAACCCAATACAACCCGTTATAACATGATTCGCACAGTAAACTACTCAAACCACCCATTATCCCGCATGGTGCAACTCTATCCAAACATGGATTATCATGCTGGTTCAAGTGATTATGATGTGTTTTAATGTTTCTACGGAGCTAAACGGGTTCGTCCCCTACCTCAGAACGCGTTAGAATCTCCCACGATCTCCTGGTTCACGCCGAGCCCTCCGCGAGCTCCCACGCGAATTGCACCACGCCGCGACGTTTCCTCGCGTAATTCAGCGATGCCGCGCGTTCTACGATCGTCCAACTACCCCTCGGTACCTGTTGGAAGCTTCAGAAACTCTGGGGCGCGAAGCTGGGGCAAGAGGGGAATGAGAGTGAGCTGAGAGAACAGCCCTCGGGTGAGCCTATAACCTGTTGAACTGACAGGTTGGCGTCAACCCCCTTGTCGCCAACATCAACCGCCAGCCTAAACGTCCACATCTACTGCCGCTAAGCTCATGATGTAAACGTCCATCAATCTGGACGCCTACTAGTAAACAGCCAACACGAGCCACGTGAACTGGTTCGCGACACTAGAAACTGACTCGGACAACTAACACAGGTCTACCTCTCAGTCTCGCAGCCACGGACGAAAGGTCCAGCTGCCGCTCCACGTAAAAAGGTCAAGCAACTGTGGAGACCAACTAAACACCACAACCTGCAGACCACACGGTCACAGGCCCATGCCTGGCACCTCCAGAGACCCTGGCCTGGGCTCGCTAGAGTGAGGCACTGGAAAAGGACTAGCTGGGGACCAGTGTCGACTACTGGTGTCCGTACCCCCAACTACGAGCGCGCTACAAGTGACTAAAAACAAACTCAAGTGTCACTGTCCCACTGTCGTCTTTCCCTCAGCCGGACGTACAACTCTAACACAAGAGTGAGGGTGTCCAGGTCAGACGACACAGACCTCGACGGTACAGCACAAGTACCGGGACAAAGCCCCGAGCTAACAGCCTGGCTCACAAAGAACCTGGGGCACCCAACTGGAGAGGTAACCACGGTAGGCGTCGTACTACTCGCCACGTACACAGAACCACGTGCACGTCACACACAAACCACGTGAAACCTCACGTAAACCACAAGTAACCACTGGTCCACTACACGTGAACCCAACTGACTCGCGTACACAACACGCAGTCACCGAAGTAAACAACTAATAGCATACCTTGTATGCTAAACACGTAAACCAAGTGCACTCAGTGCACCTCATGCGTCAACACACATGCATTATCGATAATTATTGTACTTAGTCATTTCTGCTCAAATAGAAGTAGGCGGCCACATCGATTGCCGCTTACTGGGAGTCAACGGCAAGGTTCCTGGCCGTTAACCTCCTGGCTGAGGATCTTGGCGGCAAGCGATGTTGACGCCAAGTTCTCCGGCCATAAACCCTGCAGAAACCCTAATCCGGCTCTGCGGGTTTTCTAACTGTTCTAACTACTGAAAAACATGCAAATGCAATTCCTTTAGCATGCTAGAACCCAATACAACCCGTTATAACATGATTCGTACAGTAAACTACTCAAACCACCCATTATCCCGCATGGTGCAACTCTATCCAAACATGGATTATCATGCTGGTTCAAGTGATTATGATGTGTTTTAATGTTTCTACGGAGCTAAACGGGTTCGTCCCCTACCTCAGAACGCGTTAGAATCTCCCACGATCTCCCGGTTCACGCCGAGCCCTCCGCGAGCTCCCACGAATTGCACCACGCCGCGACGTTTCCTCGCGTAATTCAGCGATGCCGCGCGTTCTACGATCGTCCAACTACTCCTCGGTACCTGTTGGAAGCTTCAGAAACTCTGGGGCGCGAAGCTGGGGCAAGAGGGGAATGAGAGTGAGCTGAGAGAACAGCCCTCGGGTGAGCCTATAACCTGTTGAACTGACAGGTTGGCGTCAACCCCTTGTCGCCAACATCAACCGCCAGCCTAAACGTCCACATCTACTGCCGCTAAGCTCATGATGTAAACGTCCACAATCTGGACGCCTACTAGTAACGGCCACCCTGGCCGCCAACTCAGACAGAACAGCAGCAGGTCCTATTCTATTTCAGGACCAACCCTGCGCTGCACCTGCTCAAGCCACACATGCACATTACACATACCACACAACTAACTCACACTGGCCTCACAACGGCCGCCACAACCACAACACACACGATCCGCATGGATCCGAAAAGCACGCGACGTTACATTACTATCATCTAAAAAGAAAATTTCGACCTCGAAATTCATAACACAATTCAAAGTTAAACAACAATCAAGTTAAACAACTCATACATACACACCTTTACAAGTACTATCATCTAAAAAGAAATACACAACTTATTCAAACAGATAGGGATACCCTTTAGCCATTTCTGCGGCTAACTCCCAGGTATCCTCACCACCCAACCTATTTTCCCATCTCACTTTAACTAGCTCAATTTCTTTATTTCTCAGCTTCTTTATCTTTCGATCTGTGATCTGCACCGGATACTCTGGCATAGTCATGTCCGGCCTCAGGTCACCACCTTGATATCTAATTATTTGAGCTGGATCTTCAATACATTTTCTCAACATGGAGACATGGAAAATATCATGCACATTTGCAAAATCAGCTGGCAAATCCAGCCTATAAGCTGCTTCCCCAATTCTTTCAATTACCTGGAAAGGTCCCACATACCTTGGACTCAACTTTCCAGACTTGCCAAATCTCATAATACCTTTACTCGGGGAAACTCTCAGAAAAACAAAATCTCCCACCTCAAACTGAAGTGGTCTCCTCCGCACATCTGCATAACTTTTCTGCCTACTTTGAGCTGCCTGCAATTTTTCTTTAATAAGCTTCACTACTTCAGTGGTTTGCTGAATCAATTCAGGACCCACTAATTGCCTTTCTCCCACTTCATGCCAATTCAATGGGGTTCTACATGGCCTTCCATATAAAGCTTCATACGGTGCCATCCCAAGACTGGTATGATAACTATTATTGTAGGCAAACTCAACCATTCCCAAATGATGCTCCCAACTACCTCCCCAAACTAAACAACAAGCTCGCAACATATCTTCAATTGTCTGAATAGTCCTCTCTGTCTGACCATCTGTCTGGGGATGATAAGCGGAGCTATACCTCAACTCAGAACCAATCACTTTCTGCAGACTTCTCCAAAAACCAGAAGTAAATCTTGGATCTCTATCAGATACAATAGTCTTCGGAATACCATGCAGTGGAACAATTCTTTCAACATAAATATTTGCCAACCTGTCCACTGTCCAAGACATACTTACTGCCACTAATCTGCACACCTTAGTCAATCTGTCAACAAACACCCATATTCCATTATGCCCTGAACTCGACCTTGGTAAACCTGCCACAAAGTCCATCGCAATATCATCCCATTTCCACTGTGGAATAGGCAACGGTTGCAATAGACCTCCAGGCTTCTGATGCTCTGCTTTAATCTGCTGACAGATAGCACATCTTGCCACAAATTCTGCTATTTCTTTCTTCATATGAGGCCACCAAAAATGCTTTCTTAAATCATGGTACATTTTAGTACTACCCGGATGAATAGTGTACCTAGATTTATGAGCCTCTTCCAGAACTCGCTGCTTCACCTCTCTCTCTGCAGGAACAAACAACTGCCCCTAAGCCTGACCACACAATTATCATCAATAGAAACTCCTTCCATTTTTACAATTTCAGGTAAACCTGCATCTGCTCTCTGAGCTTCAATGATCTGCCAATATAAAGATGGCTCTACTGCACTGCAGCTAAAATTGCCCGTCGCTGACTGCTGGGCACATACAAGGAATTCTCCGCTACTTCCATACAACTTCCATTCTTTAATCATCATCAAATTCATATATGCCTTTCTGCTCAAGGCATCAGCTACAACATTGGCCTTACCCGGATGGTAAGCCAAACTGAAATCATAATCTTTCAAATATTCAACCCATCTGCGCTGGCGAAGATTCAAATCTTTCTGCGAGAAGATATACTTCAAGCTTTTATGATCTGTAAAAATTTCAAATCTCTCGCCATACAGATAATGCCTCCACATTTTCAAGCAAACACAACTGCTGCCAATTCTAAATCATGAGTGGGGTAATTCTCCTCTGCTGGCTTCAATTGCCTGGATGCATAAGCTATCACTTTACCATGCTGCATAAGCACTGCACCAAGACCTCTCCTTGAAGCATCAGTATACAGCACAAAACCACCACTCCCTGCCGGCAATGTCAATATAGGTGCTGATGTAGTCTTTTCTTCAATTCCATGAAACTTCTCTGACATTCACCGGACCACACAAAAGGCACACCCTTTCTGGTCAATCTAGTCATAGGTGCTGCAATCTTAGAAAAATCTTGAATAAAGCGCCTATAATAACCTGCCAACCCCAGAAAACTTCTAATCTCGGTTATTGTCTTAGGCACTTCCCACCTAGACACAGCTTCCACTTTACTCGGGTCCACTGCTACTCCTTAGCTGAGATAACATGACCCAAAAACTGAATTTCCTTTAACCAGAATTCACACTTACTGAATTTAGCAAACAGCTGGTTATCTCTTAACAACTGCAAGGTAAACCTCAAATGAGCTGCATGCTCCTCTTCAGATGCTGAATAAATTAGAATATCATCAATAAAGACCACAATAAATTGATCTAAATATGGATGAAAAATTCTATTCATCAGATCCATAAAACCTGCAGGAGCATTAGTCAACCCAAAAGGCATTACCACAAACTCATAGTGACCATATCTGGTTCTGAACGCTGTCTTATCTATATCCTCCTCTTTAATTCTCAACTGATGGTACCCGGACCTCAAATCAATCTTAGAAAACACTTTGCTGATTGCAACTGATCAAATAAATCATCTATCCTCGGCAACGGGTACTTATTCTTATGGTCACATCATTCAATTTTCTATAATCAATGCACATCCGAAAACTTCCATCTTTCTTTTTCACAAATAAAACCGGCGCTCCCCACGGGGAATGACTCGGTCTAATAAAACCTTTCTGCAACAATTCTTCTAATTGCTTTTTCAATTCTTTAAGTTCTGCTGGTGCCATCCGATATGGGGCTTTAGAAATCGGCATGGTACCTGGCAGCAACTCAATAGAAAAGTCCACCTCTCTGTGTGGAGCTAAACCAGGCAAATCTTCCGGAAAAACATCAGCAAATTCCCTAACCACGGGAACTGCTTCCATTGGCTGACTGGCTTCTACCAAACTTACTGAGGCTAAATAGGCCACACACCCATCATTAATCAACTTTCTAGCTTTAATTGCAGAAATTAGAAACTTGGAGGTATAAAAAGGCATACCTTGATATTCAAACACTGCACCATTAGGATGACAAAATCTGATCCTTTTCTTTCTGCAATCTAACATTGCTCCATACATTTCAAGCCAATCCATACCCAGAATGATATCATAATCTGACAACTGCAGGGCATACAACCGACCCGGCATCTGGTTCCCTTCAATCATAACAGGAGCTTCATCTATATAGCTCGAAGTGAGTAAGAACTCACCTGAAGGAACCTCCACCACTAACTCACAAGACTTCTCTTCTAAAGGATGAGCTATGCAATCCAGAAATTCTTCGGAAATAAAAGAATGAGAGGCACCCGAATCAAATAAGACTCTTGCTGAATATTCATAAAGAGGTAAAGTACCTTCTATCATATTTGACGCCTCTGCCTGGGCTCGGGTGATAGCCATAACCCGGCCTCTCCCTCGCTGCTGCGGTGCTCCTCTGCCACGACCTGCCTGTGGCTGCTGAACTGCTGAGGCTGCTGCTGCTGCACACCTCTGCCATACCCATACTCTCTTGCATACGGACAATTGCGGATCAAATGTCCCGGCTGATTGCAATTATAACATCTATACCCTGGAGGAACAATAGGCTGCCTGGCAGTACTCTGCTGCGACTCCTCCACCTCAGGCCTACCTCGGCCTGCTGCAACTGCTGACGACCTCCCCATCCTCTTCCTTTGCCTTTAAATGCTTGCTTTAACTTCTGGCCCCATTTCCCGAAACCAGATGAAGAAGGTCCTGCTGGTGCCTTGCCCTTGCTTGCACCTACTGTCTGCTGCGGTAGCCGGAAACTACCTGAACCTGATTCACCTGCCTGACGAGTCCGGATAGACCTCTCCAAAGTAGCTGCCCTCTGCGCTGCCTCTTCCACTGTCTTGCACATAAGAGGTACTATCGCATCCTGCAATTCCACTCTCAAACCTCTGATAAAGTACTCAACCATCATATTATTATCTGAAACCACATATGGCGCATAACGGCTAAGTGCCATAAATCTCATCTGGTACTCTAAGACTGAAGAGTTACCTTGCTGAAGAGTTCGGAATTGCTCTCTTTTTACTTGCTGCACTTGGATCGGAAAGAATGTATCGTTAAATACATCAAGAAACTCCGGCCAAGTGATAGCTTCTTCCGTCCTGCCTGCAAAAGTGGTTTGCATCTTCAATCGCCACCATTCCAAGGCAAAACCTCTCAACTGGTAAGCAGCTAATACCACTCTATCCGCTGCCGGACACCTCATAGTCGCAAAAACTCTTCAATTTCATGAACCCAATGCTCAGCTGTATCTGGATTCGGCCCTCCTGAATAAGTAGGTGGCTGCAATCTCAGAAACTTTTCAACCTGCAACACTGGTTCTTCCGCTAACAACACTGGTGGTGGCACATGAGCTACAAAAGGCACCTCCACTCTCGGCGGAACTGGAGCAACAGGTACAGCCTCTCCATCCCCAGGTGGCACTGCAACCGGTGGTACTGGCGCCTGCTGATCCATTCTTGCTCGAATATCCGTGAGGCTCTCCCAAATCCTTTCTATCATACGCTGGGTGCTTTCCTCCGGATCATCTCCTCCACCACCCCAATCTCTCCTATCAGCCATTTCAGAAATTTCTACACACAAAACACCAGACAAAAATCAAAACCACAAATGATCAAAAACCAGGGTCCCTACCAGCAGTGTATAATGACCAAATAAGGCTATGTATCTTTTAATTCCCTTATATTAACACGGACCTTGCTCTGATACCAACTGTGACGGATCGCCTCGGTCAAGCCCGTTAAACCGATAACGTACTTGATCCGAGTCCGCCTCCCGCGAACGGGCCGAAGCCTCGCAAGGGATACCAAACCACAGTCCGTGTAAACATAAAGGAACACACCACATTTCATATATATTTCACAAGTTTACATAGCCAAATTTTCACAAAAACTAAAAAGAAGTACAAGAGCCTGGGGCATACCCCGAGGTACAACTGAAGAAAGTAAACAACTACAAAACTACACTGCTGAAGCTACTCTGCTGGAGGTGCTGACCCTGCACCGCTACGACGCGGCCCGGAACTGGACGTCGGACGAGAGACGTCCTCCTCGCTCTCACCTGTGGGGGTAGGGGTGAGCCTCTCTAGTCACTGGCTCAGTAGGGAACTCCCCCAAAACCGAGCGAAACAAACACCACGAGTACGAATAGTAAACAACACCAACAATTAATATAACAGCTAAGCAGGTAAGTAAAGCTGTAAAAGTACTCACCGTCTGCCGACTACGAGAAACAACAGTAATAATTAAACGGCAAACCAGTACAGGTGTACAAGCTAAAGTAGAGACAGCCAACACGAGCCACGTGAACTGGTTCGCGACACCAGAAACTGACTCGGACAACTAACACAGGTCTACCTCTCAGTCTCGCAGCCACGGACGAAAGGTCCAGCTGCCGCTCCACGTAAAAAGGTCAAGCAACTGTGGAGACCAACTAAACACCACACCTGCAGACCACACGGTCACAGGCCCATGCCTGGCACCTCCAGAGACCCTGGCCTGGGCTCGCTAGAGTGAGGCACTGGAAAAGGACTAGCTGGGGACCAGTGTCGACTACTGGTGTCCGTACCCCCAACTACGAGCGCGCTACAAGTGACTAAAAACAAACTCAAGTGTCACTGTCCCACTGTCGTCTTTCCCTCAGCCGGACGTACAACTCTAACACAAGAGTGAGGGTGTCCAGGTCAGACGACACAGACCTCGACGGTACAGCACAAGTACCGGGACAAAGCCCCGAGCTAACAGCCTGGCTCACAAAGAACCTGGGGCACCCAACTGGAGAGGTAACCACGGTAGGCGTCGTACTACTCGCCACGTACACAGAACCACGTGCACGTCACACACAAACCACGTGAAACCTCACGTAAACCACAAGTAACCACTGGTCCACTACACGTGAACCCAACTGACTCGCGTACACAACGCGCAGTCACCGAAGTAAACAACTAATAGCATACCTTGTATGCTAAACACGTAAACCAAGTGCACTCAGTGCACCTCATGCGTCAACACACATGCATTATCGATAATTATTGTACTTAGTCATTTCTGCTCAAATAGAAGTAGGCGGCCACATCGATTGCCGCTTACTGGGAGTCAACGGCAAGGTTCCTGGCCGTTAACCTCCTGGCTGAGGATCTTGGCGGCAAGCGATGTTGACGCCAAGTTCTCCGGCCATAAACCCTGCAGAAACCCTAATCCGGCTCTGCGGGTTTTCTAACTGTTCTAACTACTGAAAAACATGCAAATGCAATTCCTTTAGCATGCTAGAACCCAATACAACCGTTATAACATGATTCGTACAGTAAACTACTCAAACCACCCATTATCCCGCATGGTGCAACTCTATCCAAACATGGATTATCATGCTGGTTCAAGTGATTATGATGTGTTTTAATGTTTCTACGGAGCTAAACGGGTTCGTCCCCTACCTCAGAACGCGTTAGAATCTCCCACAATCTCCCCGGTTCACGCCGAGCCCTCCGCGAGCTCCCACGCGAATTGCACCACGCCGCGACGTTTCCTCGCGTAATTCAGCGATGCCGCGCGTTCTACGATCGTCCAACTACTCCTCGGTACCTGTTGGAAGCTTCAGAAACTCTGGGGCGCGAAGCTGGGGCAAGAGGGAATGAGAGTGAGCTGAGAGAACAGCCCTCGGGTGAGCCTATAACCTGTTGCCAACATCAAACCGCCAACTCCACACAGGTTGGCGTCCCCTGGCCGCCAATCTATTTCCAGGACCAACCCTGCGCTGCACCTGCTCAAGCCACGCATGCACATTACACATACCGCACAACTACTCACTGGCCTCACAATGGCCGCCACAACCACAACACACGATCCGCATGGATCCGAAAAGCACGCGACGTTACATGCACCATGCGGGATAAAGGGTGGTTTGAGTTATTTAATGTTCAGAGCATGTTTTAGTGGGTTGTAATGGGTTCTAGCGTGCTAAAGGAATTGCATTTGCATATTTTTCAGTAGTTAGACAGTTAGAAAGCCGCAGATCCGGATTAGGGTTTCTGCAGGTTTATGGCCGGAGAACTTGGCGTCAACATCGCTTGCCGCCAAGCTCCTCAGCCAGGAGGTTAATGGCTAGAACCCTTGCCGTTGACTCAGTAAGCGGCAATCGATGTGGCCGCCTACTTCTATATGAGCAGAATGACTAAGTACAATAATTATCGATAATGCATGTGTGTGACGCATGAGGTGCACTGAGTGCACTTGGTTTACGTGTTTAGCATACAAGGTATGCTATTTTTGTTTACTTCGTGACTGCGCGTTGTGTACGCGAGTCAGTTGGGTTCACGTGTAGTGGACCAGTGGCTACTTGTGGTTTACGTGAGATTTCACGTGGTTTGTGTGTGACGTGCACGTGGTTCTGTGTACGTGGCGAGTAGTACGACGCCTACCGTGGTTACCTCTCCAGTTGGGTGCCCCAGGTTCTTTGTGAGCCAGGCTGTTAGCTCGGGGCTTTGTCCCGGTACTTGTGCTGTACCGTCGAGGTCTGTGTCGTCTGACCTGGACACCCTCACTCTTGTGTTAGAGTTGTACGTCCGGCTGAGGGAAAGACGACAGTGGGACAGTGACACTTGAGTTTGTTTTTAGTCACTTGTAGCGCGCTCGTAGTTGGGGGTACGGACACCAGTAGACGTACTGGACCCCAGCTAGTCCTTTTCCAGTGCCTCACTCTAGCGAGCCCAGGCCAGGGTCTCTGGAGGTGCCAGGCATGGGCCTGTGACCGTGTGGTCTGCAGGGTGGTGGTTTTAGTTGGTCTCCACAGTTGCTTGACCTTTTTACGTGGAGCGGCAGCTGGACCTTTCGTCCGTGGCTGCGAGACTGAGAGGTAGACCTGTGTTAGTTGTCCGAGTCAGTTTCTGGTGTCGCGAACCAGTTCACGTGGCTCGTGTTGGCTGTCTCTACTTTAGCTTGTACACCTGTACTGGTTTGCCGTTTAATTATTACTGTTGTTTCTCGTAGTCGCAGACGGTGAGTACTTTTACAGCTTTACTTACCTGCTTAGATGTTATATTAATTGTTGGTGCTGTTTACTATTTGTACTCGTGGTGTTTTGTTTCGCTCAGTTTTGGGGAGTTCCCTACTGAGCCAGTGACTAGAGAGGCTCACCCCTACCCCCACAGGTGAGAGCGAGGAGGACGTCTCTCGTCCGACGTCCAGTTCCGGGCCGCGTCGTAGCGGTGCAGGGTCAGCACCTCCAGCAGAGTAGCTTCAGCAGTGTAGTTTTGTAGTTGTTTACTTTCTTAGTTGTACCTCGGGGTATGCCCCAGGCTCTTGTACTTCTTTTCAGTTTTTGTGGAAATTTGGCTATGTAAACTTGTGAAATATATATGAATGTGGTGTGTTCCTTTATGTTTACACGGACTGTGGTTGGTATCCCTTGCGAGGCTTCGGCCCGTTCGCGGGAGGCGGACTCGGATCAAGTACGTTATCGGTTTAACGGGCTTGACCGAGGCGTCCGTCACAGTTGGTATCAGAGCAAAGTCCGTGTTATATAAGGGAATTAGAAAGATACATAGCCTTATTTCGGTCTTTATACACTGCTGGTAGGGACCCTGGTTTTTGATATTTATGGTTTTGATTTTGTCTGGTGTTTTGTGTATGTAGAAAATTTCTGAAATGGCTGATAGGAGAGATGGGGTGGTGGAGGAGAATCCGGAGGAAAGCACCCAGCGTATGATAGAAAGAATTGGGAAAGCCTCACGGATATTCGGGCAAGAATGGATCAGCAGGCGCCAGTACCACCGGTTGCAGTGCCACCTGGGGATGGAGAGGCTGTACCTGTTGCTCCAGTTCCGCCGAGAGTGGGTGCCTTTTGTAGCTCATGTGCCACCACCAGTGTTGTTAGCGGAAGAACCAGTGTTGCAGGTTGAAAAGTTTCTGAGATTGCAGCCACCTACTTATTCAGGAGGGCCGAATCCAGATACAGCTGAGCATTGGGTTCATGAAATTGAGAGAGTTTTTGCGACTATGAGTGTCCGGCAGCGGATAGAGTGGTATTAGCTGCTTACCAGTTGAGAGGCTTTGCCTTGGAATGGTGGCGATTGAAGATGCAAACCACTTTTGCAGGCAGGACGGAAGAAGCTATCACTTGGCCGGAGTTTCTTGATGTATTTAACGATACATTCTTTCCATCCAAGTGCAGCAAGTAAAAGAGAGCAATTCCGAACTCTTCAGCAAGGTAACTCTTCAGTCTTAGAGTACCAGATGAGATTTATGGCACTTAGCCGTTATGCGCCATATGTGGTTTCAGATAATAATATGATGGTTGAGTATTTTATCAGAGGTTGAGAGTGGAATTGCAGGATGCGATAGTACCTCTCATGTGCAAGACAGTGGAAAAGGCAGCACAGAGGGCAGCTACTTTAGAGAGGTCTATCAGGACTCGCCAGGCAGGTGAGTCAGGTTCGGTTAGTTTTCGGCTACCGCAGCAGACAGTAGGTGCAAGCAAGGGCAAGGCACCAGCAGGACCTTCTTCATCTGGTTTCGGGAAATGGGGCCAGAAGTTAAAGCAAGCATTTAAAGGCAAAGGAAGAGGATGGGGAGGTCGTTCGCAGTTCCAGCAAGGCCGAGGTAGGCTTGAGGTGGAGGAGTCGCAGCAGAGCACTGCCAGGCAGCCTATTGTTCCTCCAGGGTATAGATGTTATAATTGCAATCAGCCGGGACATTTGATCCGCAACTGTCCGTATGCAAGAGAGTATGGGTATGGCAGAGGTGTGCAGCAGCAGCAGCCTCAGCAGTTCCAGCAGCCACAGGCAGGTCGTGGCAGAGGAGCACCGCAGCAGCGAGGGAGAGGCCGGGTTATGGCTATCACCCGAGCCCAGGCAGAGGCGTCAAATATGATAGAAGGTATTTTACCTCTTTATGAATATTCAGCAAGAGTCTTATTTGATTCGGGTGCCTCTCATTCTTTTATTTCTGAAGAATTTCTGGATTGCATAGCTCATCCTTTAGAAGAGAAGTCTTGTGAGTTAGTGGTGGAGGTTCCTTCAGGTGAGTTCTTACTCACTTCGAGCTATATAGATGAAGCTCCTGTTATGATTGAAGGGAACCAGATGCCGGGTCGGTTGTATGCCCTGCAGTTGTCAGATTATGATATCATTCTGGGTATGGATTGGCTTGAAATGTATGGAGCAATGTTAGATTGCAGAAAGAAAGGATCAGATTTTGTCATCCTAATGGTGCAGTGTTTGATATCAAGGTATGTCCTTTTTATACCTCCAAGTTTCTAATTTCTGCAATTAAAGCTAGAAAGTTGATTAATGATGGGTGTGTGGCCTATTTAGCTTCAGTAAGTTTGGTAGAAGCCAGTCAGCCAATGGAAGCAGTTCCCGTGGTTAGGGAATTTGCTGATGTTTTTCCAGAAGATTTGCCCGGTTTAGCTCCACACAGAGAGGTGGACTTTTCTATTGAGTTGCTGCCAGGTACCATGCCGATTTCCAAAGCCCCATATCGGATGGCACCAGCAGAACTTAAAGAATTGAAAAAGCAGTTAGAAGAGTTGTTGCAGAAAGGTTTTATTAGACCGAGTCATTCCCCGTGGGGAGCGCCGGTTTTATTTGTGAAAAAGAAGGATGGTAGTTTTCGGATGTGTATTGATTATAGAAAATTGAATGATGTGACCATCAAGAATAAGTACCAGTTGCCGAGGATAGATGATTTATTTGATCAATTGCAATCAGCAAAGGTGTTTTCTAAGATTGATTTGAGATCCGGGTACCATTAGTTGAGAATTAAAGAGGAGGATATAGATAAGACAGCGTTCAGAACCAGATATGGTCACTATGAGTTTGTGGTAATGCCTTTTGGGTTGACTAATGCTCCTGCAGGTTTTATGGATCTGATGAATAGAATTTTTCATCCATATTTAGATCAATTTATTGTGGTCTTTATTGATGATATTCTAATTTATTCAGCATCTGAAGAGGAGCATGCAACTCATTTGAGGTTTACCTTGTAGTTGTTAAGAGATAACCAGCTGTTTGCTAAATTCAGTAAGTGTGAATTCTGGTTAAAGAAATTCAGTTTTTGGGTCATGTTATTTCAGCCAAGGAGTAGCAGTAGACCCAAGTAAAGTGGAAGCTGTGTCTAGGTGGGAAGTGCCTAAGACAATAACCGAGATTAGAAGTTTTCTGGGGTTGGCAGGTTATTATAGGCGCTTTATTCAAGATTTTTCTAAGATTGCAGCACCTATGACTAGATTGACCAGAAAGGGTGTGCCTTTTGTGTGGTCCGGTGAATGTCAGAGAAGTTTCATGGAATTGAAGAAAAAACTTACATCAGCACCTATATTGACATTGCCGGCAGGGAGTGGTGGTTTTGTGCTGTATACTGATGCTTCGAGGAGAGGTCTTGGAGCAGTACTTATGCAGCATGGTAAAGTAATAGCCTATGCATCCAGGCAATTGAAGCCAGCAGAAGAGAATTACCCCACTCATGATTTAGAATTGGCAGCAGTTGTATTTGCTTTAAAAATGTGGAGGCATTATCTGTATGGCGAGAGATTTGAAATTTTTACCGATCATAAAAGCTTGAAGTATATCTTCTCGCCGAAAGATTTGAATCTTCGCCAGTGCAGATGGGTTGAATATTTGAAGGATTATGATTTCAGTTTGGCTTACCATCCGGGTAAGGCCAATGTTGTAGCAGATGCCTTGAGTAGAAAGGCATATATGAATTTGATGATGATTAAAGAATGGAAGTTATATGAAGAAGTAGCAGAGAATTCCTTGTATGTGCCCAGCAGTCAGCGACGGGCAATTCTAGCTGCTAGTGCTGTAGAGCCATCTTTATATTGGCAGATCATTGAAGCTCAGAGAGCAGATGCAGGTTTACCTGAAATTGTGAAAATGGAAGGAGTTTCTATTGATGATAATTGTGTGGTCAGGCTTAGGGGCAGGTTGTTTGTTCCTGCAGAGAGAGAGGTGAAGCAGCGAGTTCTGGAAGAGGCTCATAAATCTAGGTACACTATTCATCCGGGTAGTACTAAAATGTACCATGATTTAAGGAAGCATTTTTGGTGGCCTTATATGAAGAAAGAAATAGCAGAATTTGTGGCAAGATGTTCTATCTGTCAGCAGATTAAAGCAGAGCATCAGAAGCCTGGAGGTCTATTGCAACCGTTGCCTATTCCACAGTGGAAATGAGATGTTATCGCAATGGACTTTGTGGCAGGTTTACCAAGGTCGAGTTCAGGGCATAATGGAATATGGGCGTTTGTTGACAGATTGACTAAGGTGTGCAGATTAGTGGCAGTAAGTATGTCTTGGACAGTGGACAGGTTGGCAAATATTTATGTTGAAAGAATTGTTCCACTGCATGGTATTCCAAAGACTATTGTATCTGATAGAGATCCAAGATTTACTTCTGGTTTTTGGAGAAGTCTGCAGAAAGTGATTGGTTCTGAGTTGAGGTATAGCTCCGCTTATCATCCCCAGACAGATGGTCAGACAGAGAGGACCATTCAGACAATTGAAGATATGTTGCGGGCTTGTTGTTTAGTTTGGGAATGGTTGAGTTTGCCTACAATAATAGTTATCATACCAGTCTTGGGATGGCACCGTATGAAGCTTTATATGGAAGGCCATGTAGAACCCCATTGAATTGACATGAAGTGGGAGAGAGGCAATTAGTGGGTCCTGAATTGATTCAGCAAACCACTAAAGTAGTGAAGCTTATTAAAGAAAAATTGCAGGCAGCTCAAAGTAGGCAGAAAAGTTATGCAGATGTGCGGAGGAGACCACTTCAGTTTGAGGTGAGAGATTTTGTTTTTCTGAGAGTTTCCCCAAGTAAAGGTATTATGAGATTTGGTAAATCTGGGAAGTTGAGTCCAAGGTATGTGGGACCCTTCCAAGTGTTAGAAAGGATTGGGGAAGCGGCTTATAGGCTGGATTTGCCAGCTGATTTTACAGATGTGCATGATATTTTCCATGTCTCCATGTTGAGAAAATGTATTGAAGATCCAGCTCAAATAATTAGATATCAAGGTGGTGACCTGAGGCCGGACATGACTATGTCAGAGTATCCAGTGCAGATCACAGATCGAAAGATAAAGAAGCTGAGGAATAAAGAAATTGAGCTAGTTAAAGTGAGATGGGAAAATAGGTTGGGTGGTGAGGATACCTGGGAGTTAGCCGCAGAAATGGCTAAAGGGTATCCCTATCTGTTTGAGTAAGTTTGTGTACTTTCTTTTTAGATGATAGTACTTGTAAAGGTGTATGTATGAGTTGTTTAACTTGAATTGTGTTATGAATTTCGAGGTCGAAATTTTCTTTTTAGATGATAGTAATGTAACGTCGCGTGCTTTTTGGATCCATGCGGATCGTGTGTGTTGTGGTCGTGGCGGCCATTGTGAGGCCAATGTGAGTCAGTTGTGTGGTATGTGTAATGTGCATGCGTGGCTTGAGCAGTGTAGAGCAGGGTGGGTCCTGAAATGGAATAGGACCTGCTGTTGTTCTGTCTGGTGGCGGCCAGGGTGGCCGTTTACTGGTAGGCGTCCAGATTAGTGGACGTTTACATAATGAGCTTAGCGGCAGTAGATGTGGACGTTTAGGATGGCGGTTGATGTTGGCGACAAGGGGGTTGACGCCAACCTGTCAGTTCTTCAGGTTATAGGCTCACCCAAGGGCAGCTCTCTCAGCTCACTCTCTTTCCCTCTTGCCCCAGCTTGCTGCCCCCGAGTCTTTGAAGCTTCCAACAGGTACCGAGGAGTAGTTGGACGATCGTAGAATGCGCGGCATCGCTGAATTACGTGAGGAAACGTCGCGGCGTGGTGCAATTTGCGTGGGAGCTCGCGGAGGGCTCGGCGTGAACCGGGGGATTGCAGGAGATTCTAACGCGTTCTGAGGTAGGGGACGAACCCTGGTAGCTTCATAGAAACATTAAAACACATCATAACCACTTGAACCAGCATGATAATCCACGTTTGAATAGAGTTGCACCATGCAGGATAAAGGGTGGTTTGAGTTATTTAATGTTCAGAGCATGTTTTAGTGGGTTGTAATGGGTTCTAGCGTGCTAAAGGAATTGCATTTGCATATTTTTCAGTAGTTAGAACAGTTAGAAAGCCCGCAGAGCCGGATTAGGGTTTCTGCAGGGTTTATGGCCGGAGAACATGGCGTCAACATCGCTTGCCGCCAAGCTCCTCAGCCAGGAGGTTAACGGCTAGAACCCTTGCCGTTGACTCCCAGTAAGCGGCAATCGATGTGGCCGCCTACTTCTATATGAGCAGAAATGACTAAGTACAATAATTATCGATAATGCATGTGTGATGACGCATGAGGTGCACTGAGTGCACTTGGTTTACGTGTTTAGCATACAAGGTATGCTATTAGTTGTTTACTTCGGTGACTGCGCGTTGTGTACGCGAGTCAGTTGGGTTCACGTGTAGTAGACCAGTGGCTACTTGTGGTTTACGTGAGATTTCACGTGGTTTGTGTGTGACGTGCACGTGGTTCTGTGTACGTGGCGAGTAGTACGACGCCTACCGTGGTTACCTCTCCAGTTGGGTGCCCCAGGTTCTTTGTGAGCCAGGCTGTTAGCTCGGGTTTTGTCCCGGTACTTGTGCTGTACCGTCGAGGTCTGTGTCGTCTGACCTGGACACCCTCACTCTTGTGTTAGAGTTGTACGTCCGGCTTAGGGAAAGACGACAGTGGGTCAGTGACACTTGAGTTTGTTTTTAGTCACTTGTAGCGGGCTCGTAGTTGGGGGTACGGACACCAGTAGACGTACTGGACCCCAGCTAGTCCTTTTCCAGTGCCTCACTCTAGCGAGCCCAGGCCAGGGTCTCTGGAGGTGCCAGGCATGGGCCTGTGACCGTGTGGTCTGCAGGTTTGGTGTTTAGTTGGTCTCCACAGTTGCTTGACCTTTTTACGTGGAGCGGCAGCTGGACCTTTCGTCCGTGGCTGCGAGAGTGAGAGGTAGACCTGTGTTAGTTGTCCGAGTCAGTTTCTGGTGTCGCGAACCAGTTCACGTGGCTCGTGTTGGCTGTCTCTACTTTAGCTTGTACACCTGTACTGGTTTGCCGTTTAATTATTATTGTTGTTTTCTCGTAGTCGGCAGATGGTGAGTACTTTTACAGCTTTACTTACCTGCTTAGATGTTATTAATTGTTGGTGCTGTTTACTATTTGTACTCGTGGTGTTTGTTTCGCTCGGTTTTGGGGGAGTTCCCTACTGAGCCAGTGACTAGAGAGGCTCACCCCTACCCCCCACAGGTGAGAGCGAGGAGGACGTCTCTCGTCCGACGTCCAGTTCCGGGCCGCGTCGTAGCGGTGCAGGGTCAGCACCTCCAGCAGAGTAGCTTCAGCAGTGTAGTTTTGTAGTTGTTTACTTTCTTTAGTTGTACCTCGTGGTATGCCCCAGGCTCTTATACTTCTTTTCAATTTTTGTGGAAATTTGGCTATGTAAACTTGTGAAATATATATGAAATGTGGTGTGTTCCTTTATGTTTACACGGACTGTGGTTTGGTATCCCTTGCGAGGCTTCGGCCCGTTCGCGGGAGGCGGACTCGGATCAAGTACGTTATCGGTTTAACGGGCTTGACCGAGGCGATCCGTCACAATATCCTAAGCCATATTTTTTCCTACCTGAACTTCTTGCTCCTTTTAATATTAAGGAGGATTTTCCATTTGTGAATTTCTCAATTGTAGCCGTTAAATATTCATTATCTTTTGTTAGTGTGTTAATTTCACTTTTAAGTTTGCTTGTGGTTTCTTGATTTTCTAAGTTTGATATCTTTTCATTTTTAGTTTTTATATCTTTGCATAGTAGTTCATTTCTCCTTTTCAGTTCAGAAATTTATTTATCTAATTATTCAGTTTCATATTTTAGATCTGAGTTAGTTATTTCAAGACATGCATAATTTTTTTAGTTGTTTTTAATAGTTTACAGACGTCTTTATATTTACTGTTTAGTTCATTAAAAGCATCTTCCAAACTATCTGAATCTGATTCATTGCAAGATGTAAATGATGAGTCAGAAGTTACCTTATCATCAATATTTGCCATGAAGGCCAGGTTGACCTTTTCTTCTTCTTCTTCACTGGAGCTAGACTCACTGTCTGAGTCACTCTCATTGTTCCATGCAGCAGCCATGGCTTTCTTCTTGTATTTCTTGAACTTCTTCATGTTATCCTTCTTCTTGAACTCCATCTTCTTTAGTTTTGGACACTCGGCCTTGATGTGTCCAGGCTTCTTACACTCATAGAATATTGGTTCAGATTTCTTGAGCTCTTTGCCTTCAGATCTTTTGAACTCTCTATCTTTCTTGAAATACCTTCTTCCTGACTGGTATTTCTTTTTAGCTAGTATGCGCTGCAGTCTTCTGGAGAGGAAAGCTTCTTCATCTTCACTGCTCTCATTACTTTTATCACTTTCTGATTCGCCATTAGAGGTGTCTTTTGTGGCCTTGAGAGCATTGTTGTGCTTTTTCTTGCTGGAAGATTCTCCTAGCCTTTCCATATTTATCTCATGAGCCATCAAAGACCCAAGGAGTTTTTCAAGTGACATTCTCCTAAGATTGTTAGCTTCTTCTATTGTTGTTACCTTTGGAGTCCAAGAAGTTGGTAGAGACCTTAGTATTTTTCTTACCATATCTCCAGTCTCAGGTTTTTCCAAGACCAGCCAGACCATTGGTGATGTCTGTGAATCGACTGTACATTTGGGAGATGGACTCTCCAAACTGCATTTGAAATCTCTCATATTGAGCTACCAAAATATCTATTCTTGTTTCATTTACCTTGTCAGTTCCTTCATATGTGAGCCTCAGCTTGTCCCACATCTCTTTAGCTGACTTGTAGGCTGATATCCTATTGAATTCTTTCTTACTCAATGAACAACACAGTATGCTTTTAGCTTTGCTATTTTGGTATAGTTTCTTCTTGTCTTCGTCTGTCCATTTGTCTTTACTGTTGGTTACCTTGAGATCTCCTTCTTCAATTATTGTCCAAAGCTGGAAGTCGAGACCTTGAAGGAAGAATTCCATTCTTGTCTTCTAGTAATTGTAGTCTTCACCATCGAATAGAGGAGGTATGTTGACTGACTGTCCTTCTGCATGACCTTGAGCTGCTATTTGTCTTTGCTCTTGAGATCATGAGATATACTTACTCGAAGAGACTTGGCTCTGATACCACTTGTTGCCCAGATAGAAAGCCCAGAGGGGGGGGGGTGAATGGATTGTTAAAATTTCTTTTAGAATAATTCCTGCAAATAAAATGCTTGATAGAGAACACTAAGTTCGACAGTTAGAATTAGTGTTAAATAAAGATAGAGAGAACAATCACACAAACAATAGGAAATTTTATCCTGGTTCGGATCTCCTGTCACAAGAAGTCCTATGTTCAGTCCCCAAACAACACCTTGGGATTTCACTAAGCAAGGGTACAGTCTCCCTTAAGGACACTTACACATTCAGCAATAGCTGGCCTTCTCTTCTCAACCCGAAGAGGAACTAAAGCACCTGATGCAACAGGTCTTCCTTCTTGCTGAAGGGAACAACCACCCACTCAAGCAGGTCTTCTCTTCACACCCGAAGAGGAACACTCAAAGAAAATGAGTAAGAGGTGGATGGCCCCTAGACCAAGCTAATACAAGCTGCTTGATCTGAGTTTAAGTCTGAGAGACAAAGAATATCAACAAGGAACTCTCTCTCAGATCTACTCAGGTTCTCAAAGGCTAAGCAATTTGTTGTGCAGAGCTAAGAGCTACACAGAGTTGAATGGACGAGCGAGCCCTTCTATTCTTCTGAGATCTTCAAAATGCAAGCTTGAAAAGTTCTTCGAAAAAAGGATTAACTTGCATGGAGTCACCAGTCTTCTATTTATCTTCTTTGAAATAATTTGGCAGTTGAAGTTTCTGTTGTCTCACATCTTCATGCACGTTGGAGTGAATGGTCCAAAGTATGGAGCAAGAAAACCTGCAACCATTAATGCTAGGGAAGACATTCACACATAGAGGAAGATTGTATGAATCTTGTAGCTTCTGTCAGGTTGACAAGTCCATCTTTGCATCATGCGTTTCTACCGAAAACCCTGCACATAATAAATGCTGACACATAGACAACTTATCTTTGTCTAAACTGTAAGTCAACATTAGTAGTCGTGCTATATGAAGATACACCAAAAGGGAAATGCCATTCTATCATCACATAAAGCGTGACTTTATGTGACACAAGGGAGATAAGCAAAGATATATCATGAAGATATTTGTTCCATCATAATAAATGTTGAAGACTACAAGATACAACATGATGCGTGGGAAGATTTGAATTCCATAGAGATTTGAAAATGTATTTGAATATCATGTGGAATGTATCTTAAAAAGGAAATTAAATAAAAATATTCAACAGCTGTCTAAAACATAATCTTTAATAGAGAGCTGATGTATGGTGACAGTCTGTGTACAGAGAGAGTCGATGTTGATATCAAATCGATGATATAATCATAAATCATGTGAGA
The DNA here is from genome assembly GCA_014218235.1 of Colocasia esculenta. NCBI lineage: Eukaryota > Viridiplantae > Streptophyta > Magnoliopsida > Alismatales > Araceae > Colocasia > Colocasia esculenta. Next base: position 52,290,023 of record CM024764.1, on the reverse strand, counting down.
ATGTAATCCATGTTGAAACCAAGTCGATGTGAACATAATCCATATTTGAATGTAATGAAATCGATGTTCTGTACAAAGTTGTTGTTTAACAGAAGCCGTTGTTGTACTGAAATCGATGTACAGATGAAATCGTTGTTTGAAACGAAGTCGTTGTTCAGGTAAAGTCATTGTTTCACATGAAGTCATTGTTCTACTGAAATCATTGTTTAAGTAAAGTCGTTGTTGAGACAAAATTGTTGTTTCACATGAAGTCGATGTAGAACTGAAATCGATGTTTAAGTGAAATCGTTGTAAACATGAAGTCGTTGTTTCATATGAAGTCGATGTTCTACTGAAATCGTTGTTTAAGTGAAATTGTTGTAGACATGAGGTCGTTGTTCTACCGAAATTGATGTTTAAGTGAAACAAAGTCGATGTAGCAACGAAATTGGTGTTTAAGTAAAACGAAGTCGATGTAGCAACCAAATCGATGTTTAAGTGAAGCAAAATCGTTGTAGCAACAAAATCGATGCTTAAGTGAAACGAAGTCGATGTAGCAACAAAATCGATGTTTAAGTGAAGCGAAGTCGATGTAGCAACGAAATAGATGTTTAAGTGAAGCGAAATCGTTGTAGCAACGAAATCTATGTTTTAACTATGAAGTCATTGTAAGACCGAAATCGTTGTTTTACTTAGGAAGTCATTGTTTAAGTGAAACCGATGTAGAACCGAAATCGATGTTCTTCTAAGGAAATCGTTGTGAGCTATTATATGGAAGTCGATGTATACTTAGACAAAATATATGCAATAAGATTCAAATGACAGTAAGTGTAGATAACTTACAGATTTGGTTTGAATTACTGCCTGTGGATAAACTTCAGAAAATGTTGTTAGATAATACTTTTCAGGGTTTTGTTAATCACCAAAAATAAATATAATTAATAATAAATTATATGAGATGGATTGATCATCAGAACTTGGCCCGAAATAGCCTCATGAACTCTGCCCAAGTCACCTCAATAGCACCGTCCTCATACCTCGTACGTAGCACAGAGTCCCACCAAACATCGCCTCTCTCCTGCAAAACACAACCCATAAGCACCATCCAAACAAATAATTAACTTTACACAAGTACATATACTCTAAGTACCTGTAGCATGTAAGTAGCCAGGCTGACTTTATCCTCTTCCGCACATCTAATCGCCCGGAAGATCTTCTCTACCTCTCTCATCCAGCTCTCAGCCAAAAGGGGCTGACTCTCCCCCTTAAAAGAAGGCAGAGCCATCCTCTTAAATCTCTCCATGATGGACGGACCACCATGGCCATGCTCTTGAGGAACTGGAGCTGGAGCCTGAGCCTAAGACAACAAGCAACACATAAGCAACACATAAACAATCATACATTCAACAAAACAGACTACTCCCTATTTAACAACTCTAACTTGTGCCTGTAACTGAGCCTGCAGTGTCGCCTGAGTCTGAGCCTGAGTATGCATTGCTTGGACCAGGTCTTGCATGAACACGCCATAGTCCACAGGTGGTGGTGGAGGGAGTACCATAGGACCCTGGGGTGCTGGGGCTTGCTGCTCACTCCTCTCCTCACGCCTCTGCTCGTCCTCTCGAGTCTGAGCACCATGCCTACCACGGTTCGCCATTGCCTGTAATATAATTAACTTAGTTAGAATCTAAGTTACTTAGTCCTAACCATTTTCTTAACTATCATTAATTCATTATTAGATATTTTTCACATATATGGACTATTTTTATAAAGACTTTGAAATTTTGTGTAGATGATGGCTTATTCATGTACAATCTCAACCTTGTCTTTGATACCAATCTGTGTAACGACCCTCTCCTCATACTGGTACACTTATACCAATCCACATCGATACAAAGGGCGCCATCACAATGGGACATTTACCCAACACAACACAGTAGGTCGAGATGTACATAAGTAACAAGAGAAATTACAACAGAAATAAAAGACAATCTTATTCCATCATCATTCACACATTCCATAGTCTATATAGTAGCAATGTAAATAACAAATGTCCACAAATTATACAAGTTCATATAACATTGTCCACATACTAGTAAATGAAAAATGTAGTCTACACAAGTAGTCTCCACAAGTACAACTACTCCTCTCGCTCGGAGTCGCTCCTCACTATGTCCTCATCGAGCACGGGGACACCTATCTCACCTGTATGTTAAAACAAGTATGAGTCTCCCAAAAAGACCCAGCAAGCAACCCATTGGCACATCCTTACACATATCACATAACAAGCTATTCTTTTAAACAATAAGAGAAGTATGGTACATGGTTTATGTCAAATTAAACAAGTACACATGAATAACCTATAACATGCTTTCTACACATGGTCTTTAATTGAGTCATGATGTCAATTTCAATTCAAATTATTCTATAATTCTAAACAAATAGAACATGGAATTAAGCACATGGTCACAAATAAACCTAGCATGATATCTAACCTTTTTTACATGCTTTTATATCACATAATCACATCTTTTACTTGCTGTTTTAACATAAATAAAACACATTCACATGGTTTCACATCTTTTCACATGGTAGCACTTTAACACATCACTATCATATGATCACATTACACATTTACACACTTTTCCATACTTTTACACATTAATTTCCGTGACACATAGTCCGAACCACCATAAAGAAGGACACACATTCACATAACACATACCCGTCACCTAGGCATTATAGTGATGAATCTTGGTAACTGCGCAGAACCGGGAGAAGCCCTCTCCACCCTAACCAGTGGTACTTGTCCACCTCCAGGATTTCATCTTGATGCCCACATGATATCACATACACATTGAGCCTTCCCATAAGGATTTTTCTACAGTACGGCTCCACAGCTTTCTATGGTAGCAATGTCAATTTCGGCACATAATTCACTTAAACACATTATCTTAATTAAGCACATGATTAATATCATTTTATGTACACCATTTGGTCTATTCACATGCATACCACTTAACACATAAACTTCAGTTTACAGAACTTAACATGACTATTTCATAGTGTCAAATTAAGTATAATAGTACCTAAACATGCTACCAATCACTTGAAAATGCATTATCTAAATCAAACATGCTTAACATGGCTTAATTACCCTTTTTAAGAGCATACAGTATCTACGGTTTTCAAAATAGTACCAAATTTTAACTACAAACTCTACACATGTAATATGTCATATGTATAATTTTTCAGAATTTTTTCAATAGTAAAACTATTTTAACATTTAATACCGATTTCATGCAATTTCAACAAGATAATTCATTTTAACATGATAGACAGTAACCAGTCAACTCTCATAGTTTTAAAACATGTAAATAGTAGCCATAAGTTCATATAAATTTTCTGCAACAATAACATACATTAAAACTATTTACTCAGAATTAAATCCTATCAAATCATGAATAATTCTCTATAACAGAAATAATATTAAATGACAGCATGCTCAAAATTTCGACAGAAATTCATGAGTGGACCCTAAGACAATACCTGAACAACCATAATTTTTACAGAAATTCATGAGTTGACCCTAATCCAAAAATCCACTTGGCGGCAAGGGTCTTGTCGTCAAGGTGGGTTAACGGCACAATCGATTGCCATTAACTCAGAAACATGGCGGCAGCAAGGTTGCCGTCAACCTCCTATCGGCAGAAAAGTGCAGACCAAACACATAAAAAGAGAGAATTTGGGGGTCTAGGACACAGATTTAAAATCCACAAAAATACCTAAACTCTAGGGGACATGTCCAGGGATGATACCCCTAAGTTACTTGCCTGAATAAAAACCTCTGAAGATCAAATTTAGCGATGAAGCCCTGCTCGGCCAAGCCAAAAAGGTGACTTCTCCAGCCCCAAATCCAATCTTCACGCCTGCGCAGATGGTTTCCCGAAGTCAAGGGAACTTCTTCACCTCCAGATGCACCTTCAAATCGAGGAAGATTGCCAGAGAAGCCTCCCAAATGTCGGATCTAGCCTCACAAAGTTCTGACTTTTTGTTGAACCACTCTCTATTTGTCCTTGTATTTTGGTGATAATAAAACTTATGATGATAACAAAATTCATGATTAGATTGTTTCATCAATATTTATGATTACTTTTGGTGCACTAAAATGATAAAATCGATGTCTAAATCCATATACATCGATTTCAGTTCAAGTGCCAAATTAATAAGCGCTACAACGATTTGGTTTTAATAGGTTTTGTAAGCACCACAACGATTTGTTTAGTAAACTTCTATAACAATTCGTTAAGGCTCATAACGATTTGATAAGTGAGCGCAAAGATTTGCCCTCACATCGATTTGCCTTTCATAATGATTCATTAAGGCTCACATCGATTTCTTTGTTCACATTGATTTCTTTGTTCACATCAATTTCTTTGGTCACATCGATTTCTTTGGTGAGAACAACAATTTGTTCTTCACATTGACTTGATTATAACTTCACATCGACTTATGAATGCATAATGATTTGTGCAGATCGATTTGTTCATAAACATGCAATGATTCACTTGAACAAACGATTCCTTTGTACATCGATTTCATAAGTCATAGATATAACAATTTCATGAACTACAACGATTTGATAAGTCATTCTTACATCGATTCACTTTAAACATATTATAATCTTCTGAAGTAATCTTGATAGTCAATATAAAGTCAAATATCTTCTGATAGAATAAAGCTGCATGAATGTTTCAGAATCTTGTCAGAAAAAGATATGAACTACTATTTTCAGCATGTTAGCAGAAACATAGTGGTATGCACAGTTTATCATAAACACTCTTTTATGCTAACACTCTCTTCTATTCTTACAGACCTCGAAGACCACTAAAGTCTGATTAAGACAAATGAAGAGAAGATCAGCAACGACTAGAAGAGCTCTAATGGATCTCTTCAACGGATCTATTCAAAAGCCTCTCATATAAAAGATGAAGCAAGGCTGAAGAAAAGAAATAGAGCTTTCCTGAAAATCTTTGAAGGAGTGTACATCCAATGAGGAACCTCAACGCCACATACGCTCAAAGAAAGAGAGAAAGAGCCTGAGCCCAGAAGAAGTATTCAACCATCTGAAGCATTCAAGCCTTCAAGCTTTCTTATCTCTCTTCATTATCTCTCTGTGCTCATTGTAATTTTGAGGGAGAGTTTTGTGACTGTGAGCTAGCGTTCTTAGTGATTCATCTTGTAATAGCTCTCGGTCTGATCTTTCTTCTCTAAGAAAGATTTCTGTCCAGCTGTAGGACTGTATACAGTGTAGAACCTAGCTAGGGGTTTGTGTCTAGCAGAACCGCACTGGGGTTTGTACCAGGAGGTTTGCTTCTGAGCCTATAAAAGAAGTGGGCTGCCTTCTTGCCCGGGAAAGAGAAGAAGACCTGGTGGGGTAGCCAGGGTGTGTTGTTCCCTTCGGTTGTGAAGGAAGACCAGCTGGGGTGCTGGGTGTTGTAGTGTCCTTGAGGGGGACTGTACCCTTGGTTAGTGAAATCCCAAGAGGTTGCTTGGGGACTGGACGTAGGACTTCCATGTGGGAAGGGCCGAACCAGGATAAATTCCGTGTGTCCATTGTGTGATTGTTTATTTGCTTCCGCACTGCTACTCTTTATCACACTCAACTAACCAAACCTTCAAGTGGTATTTTTTCTGTGTTTCAGTTTCTATTTGCAAAAAATCAGGAAAACCTATTCACCCCCCCTCTAGGTTAGCTTGTTGTCGTACCAAAAGAACCAACAAGTGGTATCAGAGCGGGTCTCTGAACATTCAAAGAAGATCCAACGATCTTAGAGCAAAGATCCATGGCAGCTCAAGGATATGTTGAAGGTCAATCAGTCACCAACCTCCATTCTTCGATGGAGAGGACTACCAATACTGGAAGATGAGAATGGAATGCTTCATTCGAGGTACAGACTTTGATCTGTGGCAGGTAATAGAGGTAGGTGACTATGTTATTGTTCCTGCTGAAGGTACTACTGCTATTACAGTAGCGGATAAAAGTAAATTATCCTTAAATTTTAAAGCTAAGAATTATCTATGTTGTGCCTTATCTAAAAGATAATTCAGTAGAGTATCTGCATGTAAATCTGCCAAAGAAATATGGGATAAACTGCAGGTAACTTATGAAGGAACAAATAAAGTGAAACAAACTTGGATAGATATTCTTGTCTCTCAATATGAGCAGTTTAAAATGCTTCCTAATGAAAATATAATCCAAATGTATACTATATTTTCGAGCATAGTGGTTGGTCTAAGCGCTCTTGGCAAAAATATCTCTAATGGGGAAACTGTCAGAAAAATACTTAGGTCCTTAACTATTTCATGGACACCTAAGGTAACCGCTATTGAAGAGGCCCATGATTTAACCAAACTATCAATTGATAATTTAATAGGCTCTCTCATGGCACATGAAATAAATATGGAGCCACTATCTGAGAGCTCATCAAAGTAAAAATGTACTAATGCTCTTAAAGTGGTAGCTGCTCCTTCCACTTCTTCTTCTTCTAGCTCAAAAATTGTAGGATCTGAAGACAGTGATGTTGATGAAGTACTGTCCAAACTTCAGAAGATTTTAAAGAAGAAGAAAAATGGATCAAGAAGGATCCAAAGGAAAGAGAAAAAGTAGAAAGAACCAGTCTGCTATGAATGTAGAAAACCTGGACATCTGAGACCAGATTGTCCAAGGCTCAAGAAGACTAGTCAAACTGAAAAGCCCAAGAAGCAGCACAAGAAGTTTAAAAGAAAAGCCATGGCGGTTGCTTGGGAAATGATGAGGCCACAAGCTCAGTATCATCAAGCTCAGATTCCGAAAAGGAGCAGGTAAATCTAGCCCTCATGGTGGGACTACATGAGGTACATTCTGACTCATTTTTCAATTCTCACACAGATTTAGGGTCAAAATCTTAAGACTTGGAAGAAGTCTTTAATGAACTTTATGTTGAACCACTCTCTATTTGTTCTTGTATTTTGGTGATAATAAAATTTATGATGTAGATTAAATTGAATATTTTGTTTCATTTGTGTCGCATCAATCTCATAGCAAAATGCTGAGTCTCACATTGATGCAATATGGCGCACTAAAATGATAAAATCGATGTTTAATCAATATACATCGATTTCAGTTTAAGTGCCAAATTTAATAAGCGCTACAACGATTTTGTTTTAATTGATTTTTTAAAGCGCTACAATGACTTCGCTAAGTGGCCATAACGATTTGTTAAGAAATCGATCTCAGAATGACTTCGCTAAGTAGCCATAACGATTTGTTAAGAAATCGATCTCAGAACGACTTCGCTAAGTGGCCATAACAATTTGTTATGAAATCGATCTCAGAATGATTCCTTTTATAGCCACAATGATTTGCCCTCATATCGATTTCGTTCTCATAACGATTTGATAAGTTTCACATCGATTTGGGTCTCGTAACGATTTCATAAGTGATCACATCGATTTCTTCAGGTGATCACAACGATTTCCTTGCATAACGATTTGATAAGTGAGCACAACGATTTGTTCTCACAATGATTTCTTTAGACCGTAATGATTTCTTAAGTGAACGCATCGACTTGCCTTCACAACGATTTGTTAAGAAATCGTTCCCATAATGATTTCTTAAGTGATCTTAACGATTTCTTCAATGATCATAACGACTTGTCTTTCACATCGATTTGTTCATAAACTTGCAACGATTTACTTGTAAATGAACAACGATTGTATAAGTCATATTCACATAGATTTCTCTTGAATATTTTGAAAGTGTTTTTGGCACTCATTGAAAAGTCAAATATTGTCTGACAGAAAAAGCTGCATGCATAATCTTGTCAGAAAAAGATATGACCTACTATTTTCAGTATGTTAGCAGAAGCACAGTACTATACATCGTTTATCATAAACACTCTTTTATGCTAACACTTTCTTCTTTGTGTACAGACCTCGAAGACCATCGGAGTCTGATTAAGACAAATGAAGAGGAGATGAGCAACGGCTAGAACTCCAACGGATCTCTTCAACGGATCCATTCAAATTGCTCATATAAAAGAAGAAGCTTAGCTGAAGAAAAGGTAGAGCCTTCCTGAAAATCCTTCAAGGAGTGTACAACTGTGAGAAGAACCTTCACGCCACAAACACTCAGAGAAAGAGAGAAGAGCTCGAGCCAAAAATCTACAGAAGCTTTCAAAGCAGAAGTCTTCATCGCCTTCAAGCCTTCTTCTCTTCCATTCTCCCTGTGCTCATTGTAATCTTGGGGGAGAGTCTGTGACTGTGAGCTAAGTCCTGAGTGTTCATCTTGTAATAGCTCTCATTCTGATCTTTCTTTTCTAAGAAAGATTTCTGTCTAGCTGTAGGACTGTATACAGTGTGTAACCTAGCTAGAGGTTAGTGTCTAGCAGAACCTTGTTGGGGTTTGTACCAACAGGACCTAGCTGGGGGTTTAAGTCTAGCAGAACCGTACTGGGGTTTGTTCCAGGAGGTTTACTTCTGAACCTGTAAAAGAAGTAGGTTTGCTTCTGAGCCTAGAAAAGAAGTGGGCTGCCTTCTTGCCCGGGAAAGAGAAGAAGACCTGGTGGGGTATCCAGGGTGTTGTAGTGTCCTTGAAGGGGACTGTACCTTCGGTTAGTGAAATCCCAAGAGTTTGCTTGGGGACTGAACGTAGGACTTCCATGTGGGAAGGGCCAAACCAGGATAAATCTCCTGTGTCCTTTGTGTGATTGTTCTTTTGCTTCCGCACTACCACTCTTCATCACACTAACACTAACCAAACTTTTAAGTGTTCACGTTTTGATTTCAGATTGCAGAAAAACCTATTCACCCCCCCCCCCTCTAGGTTACCTTGCTGTCGGACATAAAGGGCCAACACTTTATTCTAAACACAAGGTTGTTGTAAAAGAATTAAAAAATATCAAGAACAACCTTACTTGTTTAGAAAATACTAATTCTGATCTTAAATAAAAAATGGAACAATTGGAAAAACAACTGAAGGACAGTAAAGATAATAACCAATTTTTAAATGAAGATTTGAAAAGCAAGAATAATGAGAAGTTAGAGTTAGAAGAAAAGTTAAAAACTCTAACTAAAGAAAATATGTATTTAAAAGAATCAGTTAAAAAATTAACTAAAGGAAAAACATCTCTGGCTCTATGCTTAAGAGGATCAAAAATTGGAAATAATAAACAAGGGCTTGGATACATTTCTCTGGAAAAAGAAAAACAAGCCACAATTCCAGGGAAATATCCCTTACCAAAATTTGTGAAAGAAACCAAAATGGCTCAGAATAGGGAACCTAAAATAACCAAACCGTATCAAAAGAAAAAGGCTTCTAAAAATTATGTTCTAATCAGGCATCACAAAGGCAATAGGAACTGCAAAACAAATTATATTCATTGTTGTTCTCATTGCAATAAATTAGGACACACTGTAAACACCTGCACAACAAGGCACCTAGTTTGGATTCCGAAAGGATACTTTTATGCATCTAACCATCAAGGACCCAAAAAGATTTGGGTACCTATTTCTGAATAAGTTGTTTGCAGGATAACCTTGGAGCATCAGGATCAAAGGATGCTCAAGACACTGATGACTGCCAGCTCTTCATCCATCTCATATCTGAAGAGGGAGTAGTCATAAATATTGAATTTTTATAATTGCAACTAACAATGTTTCCAAGTTTTCTGTTAAGATATATGTAGATAAAAATCTTGAAGACTTGACAAAGAACATGTCAAAGGTCAAGAGCAACAAGATCTGACTTGCCTCACATTAAGAGGGAGTCTCATGCTCAGGGGGAGCCTTCACTAAGGGGGAGTCATTCATTAAATATCTATTGTTGAACCCCTCGATGTTAAGAAATTTTTTAAGGGGAGAGAATGCATGGTAAGATCCTTCCTTTTTGGTTAGTGACAAAAGGGGGAGAATTTGTATGTTCTATGAATTTTCTACATTTTCTATGCTTTTTATATTTGTGTCAGAAAATTCACATAAATTTTGTCATCACCAAAAAAGGGGAGATTGTTGAACCACTCTCTGTTTGTCCTTGTATTTTGGTGATAACAAAACTTATGATGATAACAAAATTCATGATTAGATTGTTTCAACAATATTTATGATTATTTTCGGTGCACTAAAATGATAAAATCGATGTCTAAATCCATATACATCGATTTCAGTTCAAGTGCCAAATTAATAAGCGCTACAACGATTTGGTTTTAATAGGTTTTGTAAGCACCACAATGATTTGTTTAGTAAACTTCTATAACGATTTGTTAAGACTCATAACGATTTGATAAGTGAGCGCAACGATTTGCCCTCACATCGATTTGCCTTTCATAACGATTCATTAAGGCTCACATCGATTTCTTTGTTCACATCGATTTCTTTGTTCACATCGATTTCATTGTTCACATCGATTTCTTTGGTCACATCGATTTCTTTGGTGAGAACAACGATTTGTTCTTCACATCGACTTATGAATGCATAACGATTTGTGTAGATCGATTTGTTCATAAACATGCAACGATTCACTTGAACAAACGATTCCTTAGTACATCAATTTCATAAGTCATAGCTATAACGATTTCATGAACTACAACGATTTGATAAGTCATTCTTACATCGATTCACTTTAAACATAGATTTCTTATAATCTTCTGAAGTATGGTCAATATAAAGTCAAATATCTTCTGATAGAATAAAGCTGCATGCATGTTTCAGAATCTTGTCAGAAAAAGATATGAACTACTATTTTCAGCATGTTAGCAGAAACACAGTGGTATGCAGAGTTTATCATAAACACTCTTTTATGCTAACACTCTCTTCTATGCTTACAGACCTCGAAGACCACTAAAGTTTGATTAAGACAAATGAAGAGAAGATCAGCAACGACTAGAAGAGCTCCAACGGATCTCTTTAACGGATCTATTCAAAAGCCTCTCATATAAAAGATGAGGCAAAGCTGAAGAAAAGAAATAGAGCTTTCCTAAAAATCTTTGAAGGAGTGTACATCTAATGAGGAACCTCAACGCCACATACACTCAAAGAAAGAGAGAAAGAGCTTGAGCCCAGAAGAAGTATTCAACCATCTGAAGCATTCAAGCCTTCAAGCTTTCTTCTCTCTCTTCATTCTCTCTCTGTGCTCATTGTAATTTTGCAGGAGAGTTTTGTGACTGTGAGCTAGCGTTCTTAGTGATTCATCTTGTAATAGCTCTCGGTCTGATCTTTCTTCTCTAAGAAAGATTTCTGTTCAGCTGTAGGACTGTATATAGTGTAGAACCTAGCTAGGGGTTTGTGTCTAGCAGAACCGCACTGGGGTTTGTACCAGGAGGTTTGCTTCTGAGCCTGTAAAAGAAGTGGGCTGCCTTCTTACCCGGGAAAGAGAAGAAGACCTGGTGGGGTATCCAGAGTGTGTTGTTCCCTTCGGTTGTGAGGAAGACCAGCTGGGGTGCTGGGTGTTGTAGTGTCCTTGAGGGGGACTATACCCTTGGTTAGTGAAATCCTAAGAGGTCTCTTGGGGACTGGACGTAGGACTTCCATGTGGGAAGGGCCGAACCAGGATAAATTCCTTGTGTCCATTGTGTGATTGTTTATTTGCTTCCGCACTGCTACTCTTTATCACACTAAACTAACCAAACCTTCAAGTGGTATTTTTTCTATGTTTCATTTTCTATTTGCAGAAAATCAGGAAAACCTATTCACCCCCCCTCTAGGTTAGCTTGTTGTTGTACCAAAAGAACCAACACTTTTCTCTCAACCGAACCCTAGGATTTTCCTCTGAACCAAAGGGTCTAACCTAGCCAAAATACTTAGGTTATATAGGGCTAAGAGTCGGGGTAAACCTAGCATTAGGACTCCTAACCGTTGGGGGGACATTTCCTAATTAGATTCCGGAGAAAACGGGGCCATTTCAGATCTGGAATCCCAAACACAGCCGGAGAAGTAAACGGCCACTTTGCTGCCGTCAATTGGAAATAGGCGTCAATCGTTGTTGACGTCTATATCCTCTGGCTGCACAGTCAACGAAACACAAATTTTCGTCAACCTGCTCTCAACGTCAAGAGATGTTGACGTTAAACAGGGATTTTGGGCAGAACATAAAAATATCAAACATACATATATGCACAGAAATAAATAAATATTATATGTATTGAAATAAATAAATAAATATAATATACACAGAAATTTGAGGGCCTTACAATCTACTTTCCACTATATTACATCGTTGCTGCACGCACATGTTCAGTACTAGTGGACTCATTGAAAGAGTTCCCCCTGTCCGTCCGGGATCTATTATTTGACATGTTCACACGATTATTATTTTTTTACTGATTTGAGGTCATTTCTTTAATTACTATCTCTCTCTGTTAGTGCACAAACTTAAGTTATTTAATTTCTAAACAACAGAGGTACATGTTTACGAGACCGGAGGATCTCCCTCGAGCACTAGTTGTCTGGGAGTCTACTGCCCAGACTAATTTCAGAAAGTTGATGTGGGAGGCCCGGGAGAAGGCAACGAAGATCACAGGCAGCCAGGATCCTATGGCTTGGATGGATTACGGCCCGGTGTGGATGAGGAGGGACTATTGGGAGTCCATTTGTCATCGTTGGGCTACTGGACCATGGAAGGAGAGGTCACAGGCGGCTAAACTCAATCGGGCAGGTCATCTAGAAGAGAATGTGCATACTAGTGGGTCTGTGTCTTATGCGATCCACATCCAAAAATTGGTAAGTATATTAACTTTCAAGTACTTAATACATTAATTATTATTATGAAACTAATTACTTTTATTGAATTGTAAGTGTCACGGGCTTAAGCGTGCCCCTACATTTTGCGAGTTATTTGATCAGACTCATAAGCGGAAGGGAACAAATGACTATGTCAGCGAGAGTGCTCGCACGATTTCCGTAAGTCAAATATAAATTTTTTAATTCAATTTAGATATTAAAAAATATGATTTGAATAATACAATTCTATTTGTTATGCAGAAGACCTATGACAGGACAATGGCGGATCGCTATGCAGAGCGCACTCCACAGCTAGACTTGGATCTGGAGGCTTGGGTCGATGCAGCGGGAGGGCCGAGGAAGGACTGAGTGTACGGCTTTGGGGACAGCCTGGATACTACTCCAGTGTTGTCCTCATATGCGAGTTCAGTCGCTCCTCCAGCCTATGTGAGTTCAACTGCTGTGACGCCCGATCGTGGTGGAGATGACATCAGAACCCTCATCCGGGAAGAGCTGTCGCAGCAACTGCCGCTGCACCTTGGTGCCATAGTCGAGCAGCTAGTGGCTGCTATTTGAGGAGCATGCACCTCACTACAAGCCCCTCAGGTCAGTATTACTATTAATTTCATATAGTTTGAATGAAATGAAACCACTAATCTAAACTGTTAAAACACGTAAACCACTAATCTAAAAAAACCCAAATGACGGAATCCTAATCGGATTCCCAGTTTGGGTTTAACACTCAAACCACTAATGTTAAAAAAAATCCAAGTGTAAAGGATCAAAACATGCAACCCAGGGGTCCAAAAAATAGAAATAGGGATCTGATCGGCGTGTCGTTCGCTCTGACACGACCGGGTGGGTGAGAGTGACGTGTGGGAACTGACGGAATCCTAATCAGATTCTCAGTTTGGGTTCAACACTCAAACTACTTATCTTAAAAGAACATAAATGAAAAGGATAAGAACACGAAACCCGGGGGTCCAAAATCAGAAAAAGGGATCCGATCGGCATGCCGTTCACTCTGACAAGACCGGGTGGGTGAGAATGACGTATGGGAACTGACAGAATTCTAATCGGATTTCCAGTTTGGGTTCGGCCTCAAACCACTAATTTGAAAAGAACCTAAGTGTAAAAGATCAGAACACGCAACTCGGGGGGTCCAAAATCAGAAATAGGGATTGATCGGTGTGTCATTCACTCCGAGACGATCGGGTGGGTGAGAATGACGTGTGGGAATTGACGGAATCCTAATTGGATTCCCAGTTTGGGTTCGGCACTCAACCACTAATCTTAAAAGAACATAAATGAAAAGAATCAGAACACGCAACTCGGGGGTCCAAAATTAGAAATAGGGATCTGATCGGTGTGCCGTTTGCTCCGACACGACCGGGTGGGTGAGAGTGACGTGGGAAACTGACGGAATCCTAATCAGATTCCTGATTTGGGTTCAGAGTTCAAGCCACTAATCTTAAAAGAACCCAAACGAAAAGGATCAAAACACGCAACCCGGGGGGTCCAAAATCAAAAATAGGGATCGATCAGTGTGTCGTTCACTCCGACATGATCGGGTGGGTGAGAATGATGTGTGGGAACTGACGGAATCCTAATCGGATTCCCAGTTTGGGTTCGGCGCTCAACCACTAATCTTAAAAGAACTTAAATGAAAAGGATCGGAACACACAACTCGGGGGTCTAAAATTAGAAATAGGGATTCGATCGGTGTGCCGTTTACTCCGACACGATCGAGTGGGTGAGAGTGACGTGTGGGAACTGACGGAATTCTAATCGGATTCCCGATTTGGGTTCAGTGCTAAAACTACTAATCTTAAAAGAACCTAAATGAAAAGGATCAGAACACACAAGCCGGGGGTCCAAAATCAGAAATAGGGATCCGATCGGTGTGCCGTTCACTCCGACACGACTAGGTGGGTGAGAGTGACGTATGGGAACTGACGAAATTCTAATCGGATTCCCGATTTGGGTTTGGCGCTCAAACCAGTAATCCTAAAAGAACCCAAATGAAAAGGATCAGAACACGTAACCCTAGGGTCCAAAATCAGAAATAGGGATCCGATCAGCGTGTCATTCACTTTGACATGACCGGGTAGGTGAGAGTGACGTATGGGAACTGACAGAATACTAATTGGATTCCCGGTTTGGGTTCGACACTCAAACCACTAATCTTAAAAGAACTTAAATGAAAAGGATCAGTACACGCAACTCGGGGGTTTAAAATCAGAAATAGGGATCCTATTGGTGTGCCGTTCACTCCGACACGATTGGGTGGGTGAGAGTGACGTGTGGGAACTGGTGGAATTCTAATCGGATTCCCGATTTGGGTTCGGCGCTCAAACCACTAATCTTTAAAGAACCTAAGTGTAAAGGATCAGAACACGCAACCCGGGGGGTTCAAAATCAGAAATAGGGATTCGATCGGCATGCCATTTGTTCCGACACGACTGGGTGGGTGAGAGTGACGTGTGGGAACTGACGGAAGCCTAATCGGATTCCCGGTTTGGGTTCGACACTCAAACCACTGATCATAAAAGAACCTAAATGAAAAGGATCAAAACACGCAACCCGGGAGTCCAAAATCAGAAATAGGGATCCGATCGGTGTGTCGTTCACTCTGACACGACCGGGTGGGTGAGAGTGATGTATGGGAACTGACAGAATTCTAATCAGATTCTCGGTTTGGGTTCGGCGCTCAAACCACTAGTCTTAAAAGATCCTAAATGAAAAGAATCAGAGCACGCAACTGTAATCACGGGGTTGTGCACCCCTCAAGACACACAACATGTTTTAATATGTTAATGGCATGGATTATGGAAGTGTGATCGTCACCTAACAAGTTGCCTTGAATAAGAATGAAACTAGGCTAACATGCTAGGAAAAGGAGTTGAGAATGGGGCACTTACTGGTGTCGCGATGGGTAGACCCGTCGCGATAATGTTGCTGTTTCTGTCGCGGTGGGTGAGAGTGACGTGTGGGAACTGACAGAATCCTAATCAGATTCCCAGTTTAGGTTCAAAACTCAAACTACTTATCTTAAAAGAACATAAATGAAAAGGATAAGAACACGAAACCCGGGGGTCCAAAATCAGAAATAGGGATCCGATCGGCATGCCGTTCACTCTGATAAGACCGGGTGGGTGAGAATGACATATGGGAACTGACATAATTCTAATCGGATTTCCAGTTTGGGTTCGGCGCTCAAACCACTAATTTGAAATGAACCTAAGTGTAAAAGATCAGAACACGCAACTCGGGGGGTCCAAAATCAGAAATAGGGATTGATCGGTGTGTCATTCACTCCGAGACGATCGGGTGGGTGAGAATGACGTGTGGGAACTGACGGAATCCTAATTGGATTCCCAGTTTGGGTTCGGCACTCAACCACTAATCTTAAAAGAACATAAATGAAAAGAATCAGAACACGCAACTCGGGGGTCCAAAATTAGAAATAGGGATCTGATCGGTGCGCCGTTTGCTCCGACACGACCGGGTGGGTGAGAGTGACGTGGGAAACTGACGGAATCCTAATCAGATTCCTGATTTGGGTTCAGAGTTCAAACCACTAATCTTAAAAGAACCCAAACGAAAAGGATCAAAACACGCAACCCGGGGGGTCCAAAATCAAAAATAGGGATCGATCAGTGTGTCGTTCACTCCGACATGATCGGGTGGGTGAGAATGATGTGTGGGAACTGAAGGAATCCTAATCGGATTCCCAGTTTGGGTTCGGCGCTCAACCACTAATCTTAAAAGAACATAAATGAAAAGGATCGGAACACACAACTCGGGGGTCTAAAATTAGAAATAGGGATCCGATCGGTGTGCCGTTTACTCCGACACGATCGAGTGGGTGAGAGTGACGTGTGGGAACTGACGGAATTCTAATCGGATTCCCGATTTGGGTTCAGTGCTCAAACTACTAATCATAAAAGAACCTAAATGAAAAGGATTAGAACACGCAAGCCGGTGGTCCAAAATCAGAAATAGGGATCCGATCGGTGTGCCGTTCACTCCGACACGACTAGGTGGGTGAGAGTGACGTATGGGAACTGACGAAATTCTAATCGGATTCCCGATTTGGGTTTGGCGCTCAAACCAGTAATCCTAAAAGAACCCAAATGAAAAGGATCAGAACACGTAACCCTAGGGTCCAAAATCAGAAATAGGGATTCGATCAGCGTGTCATTCACTTTGACATGACCGGGTAGGTGAGAGTGATGTATGGGAACTGACAGAATACTAATTGGATTCCCGGTTTGGGTTCGACACTCAAACCACTAATCTTAAAAGAACTTAAATGAAAAGGATCAGTACACGCAACTCGGGGGTCTAAAATCAGAAATAGGGCTCCTATTGGTGTGCCGTTCACTCCGACACGATTGGGTGGGTGAGAGTGACGTGTGGGAACTGGTGGAATTCTAATCGGATTCCCGATTTGGGTTTGGCGCTCAAACCACTAATCTTTAAAGAACCTAAGTGTAAAGGATTAGAACACGCAACCCGGGGGGTTCAAAATCAGAAATAGGGATTCGATCGGCATGCCATTTGTTCCGACACGACCGGGTGGGTGAGAGTGACGTGTGGGAACTGACGGAATCCTAATCGGATTCCCGGTTTGGGTTCGACACTCAAACCACTGATCATAAAAGAACCTAAATGAAAAGGATCAAAACACGCAACTCGGGAGTCCAAAATCAGAAATAGGGATCCGATCGGTGTGTCGTTCACTCTGACACGACCGGGTGGGTGAGAGTGATGTATGGGAACTGACAGAATTCTAATCAGATTCTCGGTTTGGGTTCGGCGCTCAAACCACTAGTCTTAAAAGATCCTAAATGAAAAGAATCAGAGCACGCAACTATAATCACGGGGTTGTGCACCCCTCAAGACACACAACATGTTTTAATATGTTAATGGCATGGATTATGGAAGTGTGATCGCCACCTAACAAGTTGCCTTGAATAAGAATGAAACTAGGCTAACGTGCTAGGAAAAGGAGTTGAGAATGGGGCACTTACTGGTGTCGCGATGGGTAGACCCGTCGCGATAATGTTGCTGTCGCGACGCCCCCCCCCCCCCTTAGGCGCGTCCTCGATGTCGCGACGTAGGTGGTCGATGCATTCTCTGCAGTGCGGGAGGATGATGGGTGGACCTTCTTCCTGCCCTCCAGCCGGCTAAAGGACAAGAGCTCTTTGCTTATCCTTGCTTAGGTGCCTTTCAAAACAAAGAAAACAACAAAAGAAACCCTATTAGACCATATTTAATTGAAGCATCTATCCAAAATGAAATGAAAAGGGGAGAGCATGGAGGGAACGAACCGGGGGGTGGTTTTTAAGCCCCTTAGGTTGTATAAAAATGTGGGAATGGAAAGAAGATGCATTCCTATCTAAAAGAAAATAATAACATGCATGAAAGAGAAATGAGAGGAGGAAAGAAAGAAGGAGCCCCAATGGGGCGACTCCCTGGCCGTGGTGCAGTGTCTTGGGTTGTGTTGAAGCCCTGGAAGACACATCCTCAGTCACCAAGCTCCATGTTTGAGGGAATCATCATCACTTGATGAAGAGGATGGAGAGAAATGGGAGGAAATGGTTGAGCCACGAGCTAAGGGTAAGGTCTGGAAGAAATTTGGCAGCACTTCGTGGCAAAATCGGAGCTCTCCCTCCTCTGAAGGAGGAGTGTCACTTATATAGGGAGGAGAGAGATTATCCTCGTCCTTAAGTGATAATCACCCAAAATAAATGATAAAAGTCAAGTAATCCAGAGGGAAGAGTCGTAGGATGGCCCCAAGGTGCCATGGACCCTCAAACCGTGGTTGGAGTTTGTGGGGGGTTGCTTATGATAATGATAAGGCCAATGGAGGATAAATAGGAAGTGGTTGCGGATGCCAGCACATGCAGATCATGTCGCGACGGGTCGTAGGGACACGACATGGATTGTCGCAACGGCCAAGATGGTCACGACCATAAGGGCACGTGAATGGATATGCATGGGCTGTCGCGACGGTCAAGGTGGGCGCTACATGAATAACGCGACATCACGACCCATCGCGTTAATGAAAATCAATTATTCTTGGATTAATGGTCAATTATTTGGGAGAATAATCAATAATTAAGCATGAAGACTCTTAAAAAGATAATTGGATGAGATAATGTGAAAATTGGGCTTTTAATAGGCTCAAAACAAGGCTAATAGATGGGCTCAAGGTGAATGACCAAGTTGGGGCTCATTAAAAGAACAAGAAATGTGGTTCAACTTATGGGCTAGAATCAGGTGTTTGCAACAACCCGGGGGTCCAAAATCAGAAATAGGGATTTGATCGGCGTGTCGTTCACTCTGACATGACCAGGTGGGTGAGAGTGACGTGTGGGAACTGACGGAATTCTAATCGGATTCCCAATTTGGGTTCGGCGCTCAAACCACAATCTTAAAAGAACCTAATTGAAAAAGATCAGAACACGCAACCTGGGGGTCTAAAATCAGAAATAGGGATCCGATTGGCATGCCGTTCACTCCAACACGACTGGGTGGGTGAGAGTGACGTGTGAGAACTGACGGAATTCTAATCGAATTCCCAGTTTGGGTTCGGCACTCAAACCACTAATCTTAAAGAACCCAAATGAAAGGGATCAAAACACGCAACCTGGGGGTCCAAAATCAGAAATAGGGATCCGATCGGCGTGCCGTTCACTCTGACACGATCGGGTGGGTGAGAGTGATGTGTGGGAACTGGCAGAATTCTAATCGGATTCTCGGTTTGGGTTCAGCGCTCAAACCACTAATCTTAAAAAAAAATCCAAGTGTAAAGGATCATAAATAGTTTCTAATTAAACTTAGTAAATATTCATATATTTTGAATTTAAAAATTTTAAAAATAATGTTTGTATATTATTTTTTATTTATATTTCTAATGTTTGTTTTTATAATATATGATCCTCCAACACCTGACGATCATGAGGCGGGGAGAGCAAACGATCCAATAGATCATTCTTGATTTTTATTTATTATTATTGTGGATGTTTCATATTTGTTGTGATTGATGATTTTATGTTAATTATTATTTATTATGGATGTTCCTATGAATATTATTTTTAGCACGTTTTTTAATTTATCATTGTTATTTAATTGTATTTTAAAAAAACATTAAAAAGATTATTTTCGACGAATTTTTCGACGGCGTATTTCCATCGAAAAAAACATCGGCAGACAAGATTGCCGACGGAAAGTATCCGTTGGCAAAACCGTTAGACTTTCTGATGGTTTACCGATGAATATATCCATCAGAAGTTACCTACTTCTGACGCTCTTGTCCGTCGGTGAACCTGTCGGAAGTTCTGACGGATTTTCTGACCGAGTTATCTGTCGAAATTTATCGACAGATTTATTTCGTCGATAAATTGGTTGGAAGCTTTATTTTCTGATGGATTTTTTCGACGAATATTTCTGTCAGAAATATCGACAGTTTTACTAACGGATTTTCTTGCCGTCGGTAATTTCTGATGCTTTTTTCCAGACGGATTGTTTCTGACGATTAGTCACCGGAAAGTGGTCGGAAGGCTTGTTTTATGACGTAGTTCCAACGGAAGCTGGCCGTAAAAAAAAACCACTTTTTCTTGTTGTGTATGAAACCCTGAACCAAGAGCACAATTATCTTCCAAAAAATGAAGACAAAAAAAGAGAACAAAAGCTTCTTGAAACCCCAAACCAAGAACTTCAAATGAAGAAATTCAAGAACCTCACGGTGGAGAAAGAGAAGGGAGGGGGACCTACTTAGAGGAACTCCCTCCCCTCCAACCAACTTTGGAGATGGAAACGAGATGGCTTTCCTCAAATGTGCAACCGTCGGAGGAGGCAGGGTGGAGGAGGTGAGAGCTCCCACCTACTCTGCGTTGGTGAGCGATAAGTTTATGAGCTCCCACCTACTCCGCGGGAGCTCCCACCTAGTGGCTATTTGTGAGATGATTCAGCTCAGCTGTATCTCTTAATATAGACTGGGCTTGCTGCTTGTTGTTTAGTTCTACCTACTTTGAAAAGATTACAATAGATTAAAAAATTCCTTTTGAGAAATGTCTGATAGGAAGTAAAAATATCTACCTAGCATCCGATTGATCTAGTTTGGCAGATATGAAGCCCCACACCAGACATTATGTAGAACATATTTGCCACCTTTAAGGATGACAAAATATGAACAAAGGTGACAAATAGGTTTGGTAGAGGCCATAAAATGTTAATGTAGGTTTTACTATATAATCTACACATTTTTAAGATTTGCAATGAGGGAAATGTCGCAAAAGACTTTCTAAAATGAACAAATGATGGTTTGGGGGGAGGGGGCAGGTGTTGTCCTAGAGAAAAATCTTCCGATGCTTAAGTCAGTGGAAGGTGGGAAAATGAGGGCAGTAGGAAGACAAGAGGGGAATCAAGTGCTTGGGTGTGTGGATGTTGATGTCCAAGAGAGTGTACTGAAAATTTCGTCCTTGTTTGGTCTCCATTCCTCCTCTTATCATCATATATTTGGCATTCCCATTGATCTCAACCATCTCCTCCCTTCCCCATATGATGTGGCTATGGGGATAGTTCGAGGCCCCAATGTGGGTGGAGTGGTTCTAGTTATGGGCCAACATTCTTCGTGACTAAACTTGTCGGGTGTAGGATGCACCTTTTCGCTATCACCATGCAATGGGCAACTGACATATTGGGTTTTCCAAATCTTGATTAATGGGTTGGTATGCAAGTCCAGATTCTATCGAGCCTTGAATGGAGGTGAGACTTAGTTTTCAGACCCAAAAATAGTCAGATTTGGGGTGTTGTCGGCAGACACCTAGATACATCTACCCAACTTGATGTGTCTTGAACATGTCAACTTACGATGATGCATTTAGGTTGCTTGTCTAGTAGTGGATTTAGGGTGATAGGATGTTATGGCAGAGGTGTTATGTAACAACACTCTTTATACTGGTACGATTATACCAATCCACATCGATACAAAAGACGTCGTCACTGTGGGACATTTACCCAACACAACACAATAGGTTGAGATGTACATAAATAACAAAGAAGGTATAGCGGAAAAGTAAACCATTCTTATTCCATTATCATTCACATATTCCACAATCTATATAGAAATAAAGAAAATAGCAAATGTCCACAATTATACAAGTCCATATGAATAACACTGTAACGACCCGAGAACCCGAACCTCGGCCTACGCCGAGGACCCGATTTTTGCGATCGCCGCCCACGGATCCAGGGACCCGGAAGGGCTATAATCTACGTCTAATAGGATATGTAACGGAAGTAAACGTCAACTGCTAATCTAGAAGTGTACGTGCGGAAACAGAAAAGAGAGTGAAACCACCACATACCACTCTAAGTACAGTCCTAACGCACGCATGCTAGTACAAGTAAAAGGCAGGGAAAGAACAAGTCCCATAGGGGCATACCCCGAGGGTGACGTACACTGAAAAAGGGGAACCACTACTAGCTATGGGGACTCCGACTACCGCCCCGTCTCCTCCGCCCGGCGTGCGCCCTGCCGCTGCTGAGAAGTCTCACCTGGGAAAAGGAGGGATGAGCTTCACAACAGAAGCTCAGTAGGGACTACCAATATCCTACTGGCTCTAAATAGGCAGGAGAATATAAATATCAAATGAATGACAGCAGTTTATATCTTCTACCTACAAACGGAAGTGCGGAAGCGAAACTACAACTAGCACAGTACGGAAAGTACACACGGTCGGAAACTCCGTACGACTGCTCGTCGTGAGCACCACATGGCTAGAAAACACAGACGGAGGGGACTCCGTCTGAACAAAGAACACTAGCTACGGAAGCACTACCACTAGTCATGGTCAGGTGCGTCCACCAACGTCTTATCCTCGACCCGGGTCCTGACCCTCACATCTCGTCAGAGCGAGGTAGGACACAAGTAACACAACAGTAACCGCCGTAGTCTGGCCAGACTATGGTCCCATGCCTGGCCTCTCTAAGCGGTTCCGGGCCGCAAAGAGCGAGGCAGTGAGAAGAAGGACTGGCTGGCTTGTGCCGGGTAGAACTCCTAACTGTCCTCGGCATCCCAGACCACCCACGAGAGCTCTGCAAGTGACTCACACGCCACTGTCCTAACCACCGTTTTCCCCTAAGCTCCAGAGTCCGCCTGATGGCTGCCAACTCGAGCACACTCGTAGCCGGGAGTACTCCCTCAATAGGCTCCTGAGGATGGGGGTGTCCTAGGCAACGGTAACAACCTCTCACACGGGACAAGCCCTCAAGCGCCGAGCACCAGGCGAAAGACTAGTGTAGACCGTACTAGGGAACTAGCACAGGTGCCACGGGTATAGTAAAAAGAAGCAGAAATAGCAAGAATCAGAAATCTGTCTCACGGCTGCGGTCGCGACACATCGGGTAGCCGCGACTTGGTCGCGACACATCGGGCCGCCGCGACCTGGTCGCGACGCCCTACCCTGTCGCGATGCTGCCGCAACGGCCGTATCCGTCGCGACCAGGTCGCGACGCCCAAGAGCGTCGCGATCCTATCGCGACCGGCAAGTCCGTCGCTATAAGATCGCGACCTTCAGGAGGGTCGCGTCTTTAGCAGAGGGGGGTTCTGAAGCGCTTCTTCCAGAGACCACCCCAAAAACACCAAACAAGCATTCCACAGGGGGAGGGGAGCATGCTTAACATGCAAGAAAGCCATTAAAGCATCCAAACCACCCTTAAAGCCCCACAGACATGGATTTATACGAATCTACACTCAAGGAGAACCTCACTCAAACTCGAGCATGGAGTTCTCACACTCCCAAGCCCCAATGTAGCGACCCTCATTATACCGGTACGGTTATACCAACCCACGTCGGTATAGTGAATGTTGCCACAGTGGGACATTTACCCAACAATAACATTCAGCTGAGACACACGTGAATATAAGAACAGAGTAGCGGAAGTAAAAGAACTACTGTCTTCATTTCATTCATCATCCACATTTAACATACATGATTGCATTAACATTTAAAGAACTGAAGTCCACATAATCCATATAAAGGAAGTGCTAAGATAAATTACATAGTTTGTCCAAGTTTACATGATAATTCTAATACAATGCCTCAATTACATACATCAAATGTCAAAATGTCACAACTAAGCTCCACCAAGCTATCTACTCCCCGCGCTCGGAGTCGCTCTCCACGGTCTCCTCCAAAGGTGTGTCACCTACTACACCTGTACGCCGAAGCAAGTAATGAGTCTAAAAGACTCAGCAAATAACACTACATCTATCATTCATGCACATATCATAGCAGGTTTTTACATACACATTTACAAGACACAACATGTAGCATGCGTGACATTGAAATTAACAACCTATCATGGTAATTCTACTAATGAAACACATGATTCATGCTTTCAGATTTCCTAAATTAAAATCTCCTATCACATGCTCTCTAATCATTCCAACACATGAAAGTTCTACTTCCAATTAAGCTAAAACATGAAAGCAATCTAGCATGATTAGCTTACATACATGAAAGAAACATTTGCTAACATGGTTACTACTCATTCTTGCACATGCACATGACCATTTTACATGCTTTAAGCTTGCTGTTTTGACATGGTTTAACATTTCACAATCTAACTCATGAAAGCCACGTTCTCATTCAACCACAATGTGATGGTAAATATACATGGAATGGTTTACACATAAGTAAGGATTGTCCCTAGCATGGATTCTACGCATTGTACACATATAAGACATGATCATAACCACATTTATATTACTGTTCTAACATGATTTCAGATCATCATATCAAGGATTTCAATTTCACATCTTCACATTTTGGTTTCACATTTTTACACAATTTGTTATTCGCATAGTTCACACTTTACACATTCACAATTTCACATGTTCACATTCTCACTTTTCACATAAACACATTCACATTTCACATTTTCACATCTTACACTTTAGTGCCGTGACACATAGTCCAAACCACCATAAGAAGGACACATCACATCACATACACATAGACGTCACCTAGGCAATACAATGACGACTCTTGGACTGCGCAGACCGGGAGAACAAGTCTCCACCCTAACCAGTGGTACTTGTCCACCTTCAGGATTTCATCCTAATGCCCTTAGGATCACAACACATTGAACCTTCTCATGGGGACTTTTCCATGATACGGTTCCACTGCCCTCTATGGAAGCATTGTCACACTTGGCACAGTCTTACACATTTCACATTTACCGATTGTAACACATACTTTTACACATAACCCTCACATCTCATTCATTCTCTCATTCACAACATGACTCTGTTTTCCCCTAATCATGCCACTACAGACGATAGAAATTAACATTCAGGAAGTTTCACAATCAGGTTGGATTACACAGAAATTAAATCATTTCACAATGGCATGCGTTAATTTCACATTTTTGCATGGAAATTTTATATTTCATTATATAGTTGTCCAAATGACTTGGAATTTAACCACATGCTGATTACAAGTTTGTAATTTCACATACAAAATTTCACATTTTTCTGATTCATGTTGTATCTACAGAAATTAAAACATTCAGTGGCATGCCCTTCATAATTCAACTTGTCATGGAACATAACCCGAATCTCAGATTTGACAATTCACAGATCTGAATCTATCATATATGTTGTCATAGAAATTTTCCCCGAATTTATTTCACGACATACAATTTACTGTGGATTTTTGGAAATCCTACACATACTTCCTATTTCCATTGCAGTAATTACAGTAAATCATATGAACACGAATAATTTCTCAGATTTGCAGGTATGAACTGACACATATACACATGGGGTAGAAAAATCCAGGGCAATTAATTCCTCAGAAATCATATAGACAGTAGGTAATCGTGCATAACCCTTTTTTTTTCTCCAACATGTATTTCAATAAATCCTACAATTTATGCCATCCACAGAAAATCACAAAAATTTCCACACACATCACATTAGCTATTTTACATAACATATAAATATTACACTATATCCTCATGCGTCAAAGTCTGGAAAATAATTACCTAAGGCAGAATAGTTCACTGTTCTGCACTGAAGAACATGGCGGCAGTGTCTGGCCGTTCAAGGAGCTGGACGGCAAGATCACTGGACGCACACTGGAGATCATGGCGTCAAGGCATTGACGCCAAGTTCCTGTCTGTGCAGAAACACAGACCGAGCTCCAATTAACAAGAAGAATGGGGGATCTAGGACACGAGGAAAAATGTGTAAAAATAAGAAAAACCCTACTAGACATCTACATGGACGATGTGTGTAGGTTACTTGCCTTTCAAAAATCTCCAGAAGGATCAAAGGTGGCAGTGAAGCTCTCCTTGGGCAGTCCCAAGAAGCTCCCAAGAAAGCCTTCCTCCGGGTTCTTGAGCAAGCTCCACAGCAGGTCGAGGTCGGGGATGCCTTCCTCGATGTTCCAGCTACCTCCTTGTCATGGTAGATGGCCGGAACGAGCTTCAGATCGCCGGATTTAAGGTTGCAAATGTGGGGTTTTGCTCACAGCAGCTAGGGTTTTTCTCTATCTCTCAAAAGAGGTCAAGAGAGGGGTTTTAGGGTTGCATTCAGGTTCAGATATAGGAGAAAGGCTTCTCCCATCCCGCAGGGTTGATGTGAACCCTTTCAGACCGTTGGGGACAGCTCCCTAATGGGTGAGCTAGCTTGCTCCTGGAAATCCGGGCTCTGCAACGCATGTAGGTCAGAGAAATTAACGTCCACATCGCTGGACGCTGGATTTAGTGTTGGCGTCCATATGGTTGACGCCGACACAACACAAACGTCTATTGATGTTGACGGCAAGTTGGCCTTTGGCCAGAACTCAAAAACATGCAGAAACCATGCACAACATATACCTATATATGTGCCATATGTATACTATCATGTACATACTATCACCATACAATTCATACACTATTTACATCTAATTTATACACATGCATGCATAAGTATACTAACTAGTACTTACGTAGATATTTGCATACATACATACACAAACATGAAGTATTCAAATGCAATACTAATAACGCAACAAAATTTTGAGGGCCTTACACCCAAACCATAGAGGAAACACGATGTAGAGGGGGAAGGGAGCATGCTTAGGGAGAGAGGATCAAGGGTCCCTACCTCCACCCGAAGAACGAATCTGTTAGGGCCTTCTTGTAGGAAAGGACGCCTCCTCCTCGCTCCAAACGGCACGAACACGTCCCCTACACGAGCGGGACGACACCACCTCAGCACAGACGCCTCAAGCACCACGATCAGCCAAGAAACTGCACGTGAAACTCGAGAGGGGAAGGAGAGGGGGAAAAGCGAGCTAAGAGGGCAAGAGGGGGAAATGGGGCGCGACCTTGGGTTTTAACCCGGCGGCCCCCAGAACGCGATGGGCCGACCCGGCACGACAACAAGCGTGTCGCGACGCCCCTCAGCGTCACGACCATGTCGCGACGGTCGCCCCCGGCATGACCCCAAAAAGGCGGTCAAACCTTGGAGCCGAAAAAGGAGTCGCGACGCCCAGATAGGCCGCGTCAATGCTGCATGCGTCTGACACCTGACAAAGCCGTTCTGACATAAAGGACACCGGTCACGTCTGTCAGAAAAGTAGCGGTGACCCTGTCAAACGGCGCAACAAGGACGCGACGGCAACCCCCGTCGCGACAAGAACACGACGGCCTGGTGCGGCGCGACCCGACGCTATCGCGGCACACTGCTCTGGTGCGACCACATTGCTGCCAGGGCGCCTGGCGCGACCCTGAGGATGGGGCCAAGGGCCCAAGGGTGCCGGGTCTTACAAACATTGTCATTGTTCACATACTAATGAAAGAAATGTAGTCTAAACAGAAATCTCCACAAGTGCAGCTACTCCTCTCACTCGGAGTCGCTCCTCACTATGTCCTCCTCTAGCATGGGAACACCTGTCTCACCTGTATGTTAAAACAAGTATGAGTCTTCCAAAAAGACCCAACAAGCAACCTAAGGCACATCCTTACACATATCACATACATGCTATTCTATTAAACAATAAGAGAAATACATGGCACATGCTTCATGTCAATTAGACTATTATCCATGAATAACATATAGCATGCTTTCTACACATAATATGTAACATGATCATGGTTTCAATTTCTATTCATATGATTTCACAATTCTACACAATTAGTTCATGGATTTATGCACATAGTAACTAACAATCCTAGCATGATATCTAACATTTTTCACATGCTCTTATGACACATATCCACATCTTTTACTTGATGTTTTAACACAATTAAATCACATTCACAATGTTTCACATCTTTTTACATGGTATCACATTTATACAATACTATCACATGATCACATTTCACATTTGCACACTTTTCACACTTTTACACATTTAATTGTCGTGACACATAGTCCAAACCAACATAAAGAATGACACACATTCACATAACATATACCCGTCACCTAGGCAATATAGTGACGAATCTTGGTAACTGCGTAGAACCGGGAGAAGCCCTCTCCACCCTAACCAGTTGTACTTGTCCACCTTCAAGATTTCATCCTGATGCCCATAGGATATCACATACAAACTGAATCTTCCCATAGAGACTTTTCTACAGTACAGATCCACAGCCTCTATGGTAGCAGTGTCAATTTCGGCACATGATACACTTAAGCACATTCTCTTAATTAAGCATATGATTATCCTCACTTTATGCACATTATTTGATCTATTCACATGCATACTACTTAACACATAAACTTCAGTTTACAAAACTTAACATGACTATTCCACAGTGACAAATAAATCATAACAGTACCTAAACATGCTGCTAAACACTGGAATTTACATGATTTAAATCAAACACGCTTAATATGGCTTAAATACCCTTTTAAAATACAAATAGTACCTCTGGATATCAATTTAGTATCAAATTTTAACAACAAACTCTATACATGCAATATGTCATATGTCTGATTTTTCATAATTTTAAAAACCATAAAACTATTTTTTAACATTTTAAACTAATTTCATGCAAATTTAGCAAGATATTCACTTTAACATGGTAAACAGCAAAACAGTTGGTTCTAACAGGTCTAAAACATGCAAACAGTAACCCTAAGATCATGAAAATTCTCTGTAACCATAACATGCATTCAAACTATTTATTCAGAATTAAACTCTGTCAAAACATGCATATTTCACCAAAAGAGAAATTTTAATAATTGAAATCATGCTCAGAAATTTGATAGAACCTCATGATCTGACCTAAAGACCATACCTGACCATACACAATTTTTACAGCATGCACAGACATCCAGAAGTCCAAAAATTATCACGCAGTCATGACAAACACAGTTCTGTGAAAACAAAAGAACTTGGCGGCAAGGGCCTTGCCGTCAACATGGGTTAACAACACACTCTGTTGCCGTCAACTCAGGAACTTGGTGGCAACAAGGTTGCCATCAACCTCCTGTTTGTAGAAAGTGCAGACAGAACTCAAATAAAAGAGAGAATTGGGGGTTCAAGGACACGAAATAAAATCTGTAAAAATACCTAGAACCTAGGGGACATGTCTAGGGATGATACCCCTCAGTTACTTGCCTAGAATAAAATCACTAAATGGTTCAATTTGTCGAAGAAGCCCTCCCCATCCAAGCCAAGAAGGTGCAGATCTCCCTCCCAAATCCAGTCTTTCTGCTTGTGCAGACGGTCATCCGTAGTCGGGGAAGATTCTTCAATAGTAGGAGCACCTCCTAGTTGAAGAAGATCACCAGAAGAAGCTCTCAAACACCGGATCAAGTTTCTCTCAAAGAACCCTAGGTTTTCCTCTGAACCAAAGGACATAACTTGGCCGAATTCTCTATGTTTTATAGGGTTATGAGTCAGGGTCGCCTAGGATTAGGTTTATCGACCATTGGGATTGGATTTCCTAATCAGGTCCCGGAGAAAATACAGTCGTTTCAGATCTGGAATCGCAACATAACCGGAGAAGTAAACGCCACTTTGCTGTCGTTAACAAGAAGTAGACGTCCAATCCCCTGGCCATGAAGTCAACGGCACACAGGTTGCCGTCAACCTGCTGTTAACGTCCGGTGATGTTGACGTTAACCAGGGATTTCAGACAGAACTAAATACACCAGACCAACACACATGCATAGAAATAAATAAACATAATATGTACATAAAATAAGATAAATACCATATACACAGAACTACACAAACATAATATGAACAAAATTCGAGGGCGTTACACCCTTTCCCCTTAAAAGAAAACTTCGTTCTCGAAGTTAGAATGAAAATACTAACCAAACAAATGGGGATACTTCTTCTTCATGGAGTTTCAAGCTCCCATGTAGCCTCCTCTCGCGAGAAATTCCTCCATACACCTTTACGGATGTAATACTCTTGTTCCTGAGGTGCTGAACATTCTGGTCTAGGATAGCTACTGGTTGCTCTACATACGACAAGTTTGGCTAAATCTCCACTGGCTCGTGACTAATGACATGCGACGGATCTCTCACGTATCTCTTGAGCATAGACACGTGGAGGACTGGATGAACACTAGCTAGCGCTGGGTCTAAAGCTAGCTCATATGCCACATTTCCCATCCGCCTGAGAATCTCAAACGGGCCAATGAATCTCGGACTCAACTTGTTGTGCCTGCCAAACCTGACCACGCCTCGTGTCACACCCCGACGCGGAATATCAGAGCGCGAAGGTAGTTGCAAGAAAAGGTATAGAGCGAATACTAGACATCAAACCATTGCACATTGAATAATACTAAAGCAAATCTTTCTCATTATAACTTTTCAAATGTCTAGTTACAACCACTAATATCAGAGCCATTCTATAGGGCCCAATTACATTGCAATAAAAGGAAATAACTAACTACAACTCTCAGATAACATAATGACTCGAGGGTACTCCTGGCTTCACTCTTGGTCATTCCCTTCCTCGTGAGTGTATGTGTCATCCTCGGTCTCACCTGAGAACACAACATCAAATAACGTAGGGTGAGCGATAATGCCCAGTAAGACTTAAATCTCAGGCTCAAGCAGGCTTTAAATAATTAACGCATTTAATGGCAGAGTATCTAAAGATAGCAGGTACAAGAGAGTCAAAATATAGCAAGAGATAGCACAACAAGTAATAGGATAGCACAATAGCACGAGATCGAGTATAGTTTCCAGATTAGCACAAGTATCGAGTATAGCACGAATAGCAGGATGGCCAAAGCACAACTAGCACAATAATAATAGCACGATGAGTATAGCACTGTTTGTCATTCTAGACATCGAGAGAGTATAGCACATTTTGTGTTTTGATTGTCATATAGATAGTCGAGATAGATAGCACTTGAGTGTAATGCAAACACTCTGATCATTTAACTCCCTGGGCACTAGCACTTTAACTCGCATGGGCACAGGGCACAGATCGGGCCCTTTATATTTGCACAGGCCAGATCGGGCCCTTTATATTGCCAGGCATTGGTTATATTGTTATCTTTAGACAATCAGTCAATGGCCAATATAGAGTACCAAGAAGTAGATGAGAGCACTAGATGAATAGACGAGATAGCAGAGAGAACGTGAATAGACGAGCGAGTAGAGTACAGATGAGAGCTAGTGGACATTCCCGTAATGCGACGAGTAAACAGGCGATAGTAACAGTTGTACAACACGCCAACTTGGTGTTGGCAGTCAGGTGGAACTCACGACCCTAACATTGGCCATGTTAAGCACAAGTCCAGAGGTCCGGCGTGATTCAAGGTAAGAGCGAACTTCTAATAGCCGTTTGGATCATATCGATCCCTAAAGGTGTAATGGGTGTTAGGGTACAACCGGCTCATTGACCATGTGGGAATCCATGATCAGAGGAGACTTACGGAGGCCTTGTGCAAGGGTTCACTAGTCCGGAAAAAGGAATATCCGACGGAGAGTTTACCACAAGCCAAGTAAAGTGTATATTAAACAAGTGCTCGACGTTCTAGAGGAATTCTAGAACAGTGGAGCGTCGATATCGGTATATAAACAACGCAAGAAACGAATACAAGTCCTTTAAAATAGGGCATTTAATATACTTTATTACAATAAATTACCAGATACATTATTAGATATTTTATGCCAGATTTCAGCCATATATGGATGGTTCATGTGTGTGCATGTGTAAGAGAATTCATAGATAGAAAAGAAGTCGTGAATATGTATTTTAAAGCATTCAATATAGCTCCAATTTAAAACAGGTGTTTTTACTGCGTGTATGACTGGTAAAAAGGCGTAAGAAAGTGAGAGCAATAAATTTTATGGGTTTTTCATGAAAAATCCTGTGAACGCAACATAGGCCAGTAAGGGTAGCGACAGGGACAGGGCAGATCACGACAGGGCATGAAAAGGGTTGCGACAAGGCTGCCAGGACAGAAGGGCAGATCGCGACAGGCTTGCATGAGGGTCGCGCCTGCCTGGTCAGCAGATCGCGACAATGCAGACTGTCGCGATCAGATCGCGACAGAACGCTCTGTCGTGATGGACCTTGTGAATGCGGCCTATCGGGCCGTCGCGTTCACGGGCTGCGCCTGAGCTGACAGAGTTCTGATCTGTCTTGGATTGCGGTCCAGAAACTTGCCTTTTGACATAGGGTAGTTCAGAAAATCATAACTAATTGTATACACTATGAAAAATCATGAAACTAGTTTTAAATTGATCTAGACATGCAAGGGTATTTCCAGTAATCGGAATTTGAAAACAATCATGGTATCGACATAGTTCTAACAAGTTGAAAAAGAAGCAACATGATTCCAGGTGCTGTAGAGATGAATGATTTAATTCGAGCAACATGCTTGATAAAAATTAGGGCTTTTAGGGGCACAAAAGATCCCTAACATCAAGTAGTATCTACAACAAAGTTTTCGTAGCATGGGAACAAGTGTACATGGAGATCTGATTTAAACATGATGACTTGGGGTTATCATGGATGCAGAACTTCAAAAATCAAGAACAAAAGATTGGCTCGATGAAAAATTATGAAACAAGAGGGCGTTTGTTCCTGGTGATTGAAACTACCTATAGACAGATTTGATTTAGTTTTGCTTGTGAGAATGCCTACCTTTAACTCGATTTATCTTCTAGGGCTTAGAACTCCAAGAACGAAGGAAGAAGCTTGATGGATCTTCCTCTCCTCGATTTCTCCTCCTTGGCCTCTTCTCCACGTCCAAGAACCCCTTTGCACGAGCTAGGGCCGGCCATGAGGGGTTAAGAGGTGTATTTATATAAATACAAGTTCCTATTACTACTACTCAAATTCCTCTTAATTACGAGATTTCCTAACTCCACCTTTCCTCTCATGCTTTCAATCTCTAATTGGGTTAGGATAGTATCTAAATTCGTGCTAGACTATATGGTGTAGGTTTAGGAATCCTATTCCAACTCTAATTGCCACTTTATTGCTTTAATAACCCTTTCCAATTAGGAGATAATTAAACTCTGAATTTAGGGTATTTTCTTTTATTACTATTTGTAAATTCATATTTTGACCCAATAAGTTCTAGAGGATCCATTAAGCAAAGTCCATTACTCTTTTCCATTTAATGGGTTTTATTAAATACTCTTTTCATTGAATATCCCTTTAGCTGAGTTTTTAATTTATTATTTAAATTTTTATTTTCCTAAAAAATTCAGGTTGCTACACCTCGGGTAGGCGAAACCTTGAGAAATACATGCTCGCCAACCTCGAACTCTAAATCCTTCCTCCTGTTGTCGGCGTAGCTCTTCTACCTATCTTGCGCCGCAACCAACCTCTGCCTGATAAGCTGAATCTTATCTGAAGTCTCCTGCACCAACTCCGGACAAACTAACTGCCTATCACCTATCTCCACCCAATACAAAGGAGATCTACAGGGTCGCCCATACAGACCCTCGAATGGAGACATGCCGATGCTCGCATAAAAACTATTGTTGTAGGCGAACTCCATAAGAGGTAGATGACGCTCCCAATCACCCTTCCAATTAAGCACGCATGCTCTCAACATATCCTCGAGCGTCTGGATCTTCCTCTCCAACTGGCCATCTGTCTGAGGGTGAAACGCCGAACTAAGCTTCAGTTGAGAACCCAAAGCCTTCTGAAGACCCTGCCATAGCCTCGATGTAAACCGTGGGTCTCTATCCGAGATAATGGATTTTGGCACACCATGCAACCTCACAATGCTGTCAACATACAGCCTAGTCAAACTCTCCACGGACTGTTTCTTCTTCATAGGCAAGAAATGAGCAGTCTTGGAGAAACGATCTACAATCACCCAAATCGAGTCATTTCCCTTGGCTGATCTAGGCAAACCCGTCACAAAATCCATGGTGATTGCTTCCCACTTCCATATAGGTATCTCCATCTTCTACATAAGGCTCGATGGTCTTGGCGCTCGGCCCTTCACCTGCTGGCACACTAACAGCACTGGACACAAACTCAGCCACATCCTTTTCATGCCAACCACCAGAAAGATCTCTCAAATCCTGGTACATCTTGGTGGTTGCTGGATGAATAGAGAACCGACCTATGAGCTTCTGCAAGTACATGCTCACGAACCTCTACAACATCAGGGACACAAACTCGTGCTGGATTCTAATGACACTGTCCTCATCTCGAGCAATGCCTGCCTTGCCCACCATCTCTTGAAGCCTAGGATCAGCTCTCTACTGCTCGATCACCTCGTCCAGAATCGTGGATCGTATAGATATCTGAGCCACGAAAGCCTAACACAACTGTGGCTCTAACTCAGTCATAGCACATGCCGCATCCTCAAGCATCTTTCAATCCTGCCGGAGCAATGACCCCTTCCTACTGAGCACATCCGCCACGACATTCACTTTCCCTGGATGGTACTAAAGCTCGAAGTCATAGTCCTTGAGAAATTCTATCCATCTTCTCTGTCGCAGGTTCAACTCCTTCTGAGAGAAAAGATACCTCAGACTCTTGTGGTCAGTGAACACCTCGAACTTGACACCATAAAGATAGTGCCTCCAGATCTTCAGTTCATGAACCAAAGCCGCTAACTCCAAATCATGGGTCTGATAGTTATGCTCATGCTCCTTTAACTGGCGAGAAGCATATGCAACTACCTTACCATGCTGCATCAGCACACAGCCAAGGCCTACTTGAGAAGCATCAGAGTAGATAGCAAAACCCTCTGCACCACTCGGCAAGATCAACACGGGTGCAGATGTAAGCCTCGTCTTTAGCAACTAGAAATGACTCTCGCACTCATCAGACCAAACATACTTCACACCCTTCCTGGTTAGCTTTGAAGGTGCTGCGATAGAGGCAAAGCCTTTAATGAATTGTCTGTAATAGCTTGCTAACCAAGAAAACTCCTGATCTCCGATGGGTCTTTGGAGTTTCCCCACTCTAACACCACCTGAACCTTCGCCGGATCAACAGCAACTCCAGTGCCTGAGATAACATGCCCAAGGAAATGAACCTCGTGCATCCAGAAGTCGCCTTGTTGAATTTAGCATATAGTTGGTGCTCTCGGAAACCTCCAGAAACCCTCAAATGCTCATGGTTGTAGCCTCATCAAGAGAATAGACTACACATCGTCAATGAACACCACAACAAAGCTATCCAAAATATTGTTTAAACACCCTGTTCATGAGATCCATGAACGCTGCAGGGGCATTAGTTAGACCAAATGGAAGCACAAGAAACTCATAGTGTCCATAACAAGTCCTGAAAGCAGTCTTGCCCATCTTCACCCTTAATCCTCAACTGATGGTAGCCGGACCGTAGATCTATCTTAGAAAACACCGATGCATTCTACAGCTGATCGAGCAAATCATCAATCCTCGGCAAGGGATACCTGTTCTTCACTGTCACCTAGTTGAGCTTCCTGTAGTCGATGCACAGCCTGAGGGAACCATCTATCTTCTTCACGAACAATACAGGTGGGCCCCATGGTGACAGTCTAGGGTGAATAAATCCCTTATCCAGCAAATCCTGCAACTGCTTCCTCAGCTTGGCTAACTCCGCAGGTGCCATCCGATATGGAGCCTTAGAGATAGGAGAGGAGCCTAGAAGCAACTCTATGGTAAATTCTATCTCCCTAGTCGGTGGCAATCTAGACAAATTATCAGGGAACACGTCTGGAAACTCCTGCACTACCTCAATCTCCTCAAGGGTCGTGACTGCTCGGCCTTAGGGACTAAGACCATGCTGTCAAGAAATGCGTCACAACCCTTGCTCACCATCCTCATCGCCTTCAAGGCGGAGATCACAAACCTCCCCGCTAAGTTCCTTGGCAACAGATGTGAGAACTCATCCTCACCAAGAATACAGAAAGTAATCTTCTTCCCCCTACAATCCACCAAGGCATAATGCTCCTCAAGCCAATCCAGACCAAGTATGGCATCATAGTCCTTCATCTTGAGCAAGTAGAAGCACCCGAACAAGCCTCGGTCCTTAATGCACACAAGTAAAGATGGAATGCACTTCCTGGTAGCTACCATACCTGCCGGTGTGTGCATAGATAAAGGGACTTCTAATTCCTCTGCTTCCACTATAGACTCTGCTGCTAACTGCTTGGCGAACTGCTAGAAAAGAAACGAGTGTGTAGCACCCGTATCAAACAACACCCGAGCATGCACACCCATGACTAAAACCATACCTTCTATGACGTTCTCGAATTGCTCTGCATCCTCTCGTGCTAGTGCAAACACTCAAGCTTGGGCCCAAGGCCTTCCCAGTTTCCATAGTCACAGGTGCTGCTGCTGCTGCTTGCGCTGCTGGGGCTGGCGCTCCTCTCTGAAGGACTACTGAAGCCTGGGGTAGTCTTTGATCTGATGCTCGGTGCTGCCACACTTGAGACACTTCCCTTCTAGCTTCCAACACTCGGTGCCGCCGTGTGCCCTTCCACAGTGAGGACACATCTTCTTGTCGCTAGGCCTGAAGCTGGGGGACTGTGGTGTAACCACCTACTGACTAGAAGCTGCCACTGGATGCTGGGGTGACTGGTACACTGCCTTCTTCCTGTCTTGCCTCTAGAAAGGTGGCACGGACCTCTTATGAGCTGCCCTCTTCTCTTCTAAGTACTGGTCCATCTCGCTCTCCTGCCTGCATGCTGCGTTGAGAGCCTCGTCCAAGGTGCAATGGTCAAAAGCAACTAACCTCGACCTAAGTGATGGTTTGAGCCCCATCACAAACTTCTTAGCCTTCCTGCGCTCTTCAGCCACTATATGGGGAGCATATTTAGAAAGCTCAACAAACCTGGCCTCATACTCCAAGACAGTCATAAGCCCTGAGTGAGAGAGAGAAACTCCTGCTCCATCTTGTCGAACCACCATGGCCATGCTTCTGAGGAACGAGAGCTGGAGCTTGAGCCTGAGACATTAAGCAACATATAAGCAATACATAACAATCATGCATTCAACAAAATAGACTACTCCTATTTAACAACTCTAACATGTGCCTACAACTGAGCCTACAGTGCCGCCTGAGTCTGCACCTAGTCTGCATTGCCTGAACCAGGCCTTGCATGAACACGCCATAATCCACAGGTGGTGGTGGTGGGAGTACCGTGGGACCCTAGGGTGCTGGGGCCTGCTGCTCACCCCTCTCCTCACGCCTATGCTCGTCATCCTGAGCCTGAGCACCACGCCTACCACGGCTCGCCATAGCCTGTAAAATAATTAACTCAGTTAGAATCTAAGTTACTTAGTCCTAACCATTTTCTTAACTATCCTTAACTCATTATTAGATATTTTCCACATATATGGACAAATTCTATAAAGGATTTGTAATATTGTGTAGATGATGGCATATTCATGTAGAATCTCAACCCGTTACTCTAATACCAATCTATGTAACAACCCTCTTTATACCGGTACGATTATATTAATCTACATCAATACAAAGGATGCCGTCACAGTGGGACATTTACCCAACATAATGCAATAGGTCGAGATGTACATAAATAACAAAGATAGTACAGTGGAAAAGTAAACCATTCTTATTCCATCATCATTCACATATTCCACAATCTATATAGAAATAAAGAAAATAGCAGATGTCCACAATTATACAAGTCCATATGAATAACATTGTCTTTGTTCACATTCTAATAAAAAAAATGTAGTCTAAACAGAAATCTCCATAAGTGCAGCTACTCCTCTCACTCGGAGTCGCTCCTCACTATGTCTTCCTCTAGCACAAGGACACCTATCTCACCTGTATGTTAAAGCAAGTATGAGTCTTCCAAAAGGACCCAGCAAGCAACCTAAGGCACATCCTTACACTTATCACATACATACTATTCTATTAAACAATAAGAGAAATACATGACACATGCTTCATGTCAATTAGACTATTATCCATGAATAACCTATAGCATGCTTTCTACACATAATATGTAACATGATCATGGTTTCAATTTCTATTCATATCATTTCACAAGTCTACACAATTAGTTCATGGATTTATGCACATAGTAACTAACAATCCTAGCATGATATCTAACTTTTTCACATGCTTTTATGACACATATCCACATCATTTGCTTGCTATTTTAACACAATTAATCACATTCACAATGTTTCACATCTTTTCATGGTATCACATTTATACAATACTATCACATGATCACATTTGCACACTTTTCACACTTTTACATATTTAATTGCCGTGACACATAGTCCGAACCACCATAAAGAAGGACACACATTCACATAACACATACCCATCACCTAGACAATATAGTGACGAATATTGGTAACTGCGTAGAACCGGGAGAAGCCCTCTCCACCCTAACTAGTGGTACTTGTCCACATCACGGATTTCATCCTGATGCCTACAGGATATCACATACACAATGAGCCTTTCCATAGGGACTTTTCTACAGTACGGCTCCGCAGCCTTCTATGGTAGTAGTGTCAATTTTAGCACATGATACACTTAAACACATTCTCTTAATTAAGCACATGATTATCATCACTTTATGCACATTATTTAATCTACTCACATGCATACTACTTAACACATAAACTTCAGTTTACAGAACTTAACATGATTGTTCCACAGTGACAAATAGTACCTAAAAATGATGCTAAACACTGGAATTTACATGATTTAAATCAAACACGCTTAATATGGCTTAAATACACTTTTAAAATACAAATAGTACCTCTGGATATCAATTCAGTATCAAATTTTAATCATAGACCTCTATACATGCAATATGTCATATGTCTAATTTTTTCAGAATTTTAAAAATTACAAAACTTTTTTTAACATTTTAAACTGATTTCATGCAAATTTAGTAAGATATTCACTTTAACATGTAACAAAAAATAGTTGGTTCTAAGTAGTCTAAAACATGCAAACAGTAACCCTATGATCATGAAAATTCTATTCTATGTAAATAACATGCATTCAAACTATTTATTTCTAAATTAAACCTTTGTCAAAACTGCATATTTCACCAATATAAATTTTAATATTGAAATCATGCTAAAAATTTTGACAGAATCTCATGATCTGACCTAAAGACAATACCTAACCATGCATAATTTTTACAGCATGCATAGACATCCAGAAGTCTGAAAATTATCACACAGTCATGACAAACAAAGTTTTGTGAAAATAGAAGAACTTGGCGGCAAGGGCCTTTCCGTCAACATGGGTTAATGGCACACTCTGTTGCCATCAACTCAGGAACTTGGCGGAAACAAGGTTTGCCATCAACCTCTTTCTGCAGAAAGTACAGACCGAATTCAATAAAAGAGAGAATTGGGGGTTCCAGGACCGAAATAAAATTTGTAAAATACCTAGAACCTAGTGGCATGTCTAGGGATATACCCTCAGTACTTACCTGGAATAAAATCACTAAAGGGTTCATCTTGTCGAAGAAGCCCTCCTCGGCCAATCTAAGAAGTGCAGATCTCCCCCCCAAATTCGGTCTTCCTGCTTGTGCAGATCGTCCTCCGGATTCGTGGAAGATTCTTCAATAGCAGGAGCACCTCCCAGTCAAAGAAGATCGTCGG
The DNA here is from genome assembly GCA_014218235.1 of Colocasia esculenta. Classification (NCBI taxonomy): domain Eukaryota; kingdom Viridiplantae; phylum Streptophyta; class Magnoliopsida; order Alismatales; family Araceae; genus Colocasia; species Colocasia esculenta. Next base: position 52,250,236 of record CM024764.1, on the reverse strand, counting down.
AAGAAGCTCTCAAATGCCGGATCAAGCCTTGCAAAAATCTAGTTTTACTCTCAATGAACCCTAGGTTTTCCTCTGAACCAAAGGACCTAACTTGGCCAAATTCTCTAATTTTATAGGGTTATCGCCTAGGATTCGGTTTACCGACTATTGGGGATTGGGTTTCCTAATCAGGTCCCGGAGAAAATGCAGCCATTTCAGATCTGGAATCGCAACATAACAGAGAAGTAAATGACCACTTTTGCTGCTGTTAACAGGAAGTAGACGTCCATCGATCTTGATGTCGATATCCCCTGGCCATGAAGTCAACGGCACATAGGTTTGCCGTCAACAACCTGTTGTTAACGTCAGGTGATGTTGACGTTTACTAGGAATTTTAGACAGAACTAAATACACCAAACCAAAACACATGCACAGAAATAAATAACATAATATTTACATAAAATAAGATAAATACCACATACATAGAACTACACAAACATAATACGAACAAAATTCAAGGGCCTTACATGTTAGGCCGGGTAGTCATACCTGAGTAGCATGACGTATGTCTATAGTGCGCTAGTTATTTGTTAGACCTCTAACACTAAATTCTAGGTGACAGTTCGCATGGCTAAGAATGTGTTTGGTTAGATGGATGCATCTACTAGTGCATTAGTCAACCCTGCTGGATGTCAATCCAATGTGCTATGTTCAAATAGATGTGACACGTGAAGGCATCATAGCAGAGTGACGCATTCTGAATGTCAGCCTACATCAACATGTTGTTAGCAAGGGGCATCTGAGTGTGTCGATGCGTTCAAACTATTGAACCTTTATAGAGGGACCTCCTTCAACTCTCCCCTCTTCTTCCCCATTTTCCTCACCCAAGATTCCCCAACTCCTCCCCTTCCTCTCCCCTCTGGTGCTTAACAGTTGGTAAGGAGATAATGATGATGTTGAACTCAACTTCGAGTGGTGGTGATGGGGGATGAGGTGGTGACTGAGAGGAGAAGGGACCAACCTTCAAGAAGGCCCAACATGTTTGGATCTTCAAATTTAAAGTAGGGTGACTTTACCCCACTTCCTAAATTTGGATTCTTGACGTTTTTCATACTAGAAGCATGATTAGGAGAGAGATGTTGGGGTATTTTGTATTTTGTCGGAAATCTCCATGATAAGAGTGTAGAGTGAGCTTTGTTTCACTTGATTTCTTGCAATTTTATCCAATGCATGTATGTGATTGTGTGTTGGATGGTTCACTGGTAAGAAATCATGATATGCCAGCGAGGATGTGTTAGCAGTTGCAAGAGATGCTGACATATCTAACTTCTATCAGCGGCTAAGAGTAGTCGCTGACAAATGTTAATATATGTCAATGGTTGTTGGGAGCTACTGACATATGTTGACATTCATCAGTGGCTTCAATCTAGCCGATAACATATATTAACTATATATCAAGGGCTATGAAAATTCAGTAACATATAAACTTATATCAGTGATTTTGAGTAGCAACTGACAAATATAAACATATGTCAATGACTTTCAATAGCCGCTGACATATGCTCAACTTATGATAGTGGCTAGACTCAAGCCACTGACAAATGTAAATCTACCTATTTTTTTATTTAGACAAGTTATATATTATCGTTAAATACACATTTTAAATTTTAATCTTTGCTTTGCCCACTTTTTCTTAATTACATCCCCCTTCCTACACATTAGAAGAGGGAGAAGGTTAACAACCATAAATAGAGACTTCTAACGTGTTCTTGGGTGACTAATCAAATGTGTTAATTAGCATAAAATTGATCGAACTATTTGATCTTATGTGTTGATTGAGTATAAACTAATTACTACATGGTTGATCAAGTCGTCTGATCGTTATCAGATTAAGGTGTATATGTATGTGACTAATTAAATATTGCATCGTTTGGTCCACATGCATATGGTTGATCATGTCATATGATCTCATATGGTGATCAAATATTGTGCCGATCTCTGGATATATAGATTGGCTCTTTTGATATTGATCAAATTAATGCATAAGATGCCACTGATCAAATGCATCAATTGGTGCACACACGGTTGATTGGAGCCATCCGATCTTGTTCAACTGATGAATGTAAATGCTGATTGTTACATATGCAGTTGATTAGGACACCCGATCTGTGCACTATTCAATTAATGCCTTGATATATAGTTGTACTTTTAAGTGTAAATTTTGTTGATTTAAATATATAAGCATATTTGTACATGATATAAATTGATCGAATATAATATAGTTATTATAGTTGATCACAATATAATTGGATATATTATATAATATAAATGGATCAAAAAATTTACATGTAATGTAGTTAAGTATAAATTAGTATATATTCATATATTTATATAGATATAAATGGATATAGTTAAATATGATTCAATATATATATATAATTGAATACATTTTAATTATATATAAATAATTATATTTACATCGATAAACATAGTTATTATATATATAATTATATTTAAATATATAAGTACATTTATATAAATATATATAGTTAAATCTAAGGTTAATATGGATGCCTTAGGTCAAGAAACCTCCTCCTATTCAACACTTTCCAAGAAAGACTTGCCTTTATATGATTAATCCTTATGCCAATTTTTTGTTGGATTTAGAAAGATTGTTCCAGAAAGTTGTGTAATCGATCGACCAATTCGAAGACTTTGGCCAACTAGAAGAACTGCAAGAAATAGCCTCATCAGTATAAAACTAAGCATCTATCAACCAATTTCTTACCTTTGGTTGACCAACTACACATTGATGGACTAAAAATAGTTGTTCGATTGACCAGTACATTTTCCCAGTACTGGAATGCTTTTGTGAACCTATTTGGTCGACCAATATGGACTCTTTGGTTGACCATTCTTGCATCGGTCGACCAATTCTGTCTATTTGGTCGACTAGTCATTTTGATTGGTTCTGTGACAGTTCTATGAAGCTATTAATTGACCCAAGTTTGGTTTTCATTTGACCAATCAATGTTTTTAGGTCGACCAACTAGGGTTTTCAGGTCGACTAAAATTTGGTCATTGGTCGACGAGTCCCCTACAATACAAAACAACGAATTGTGTTAGTTTCATCTTGTAACGACCCTCCTTGTACCGGTACGGTTATACCAACCCACGTCGGTACAATGAACATCGCTACAGTGGGACATTTACCCAACACTAGTACACATGGCTGAGATGCTCATAAATATAGATGCAGAGTAGCGGAAGTAAAGAACTACTTGTAATTTCATTTCATCACCCACATTGAACATACATGGCTCAAATACAATTTAAGAGAACTAAAGTCCACATAAATAAACTAGGATCAGATTACATAGCTCGTCCACAATTACATATGGTTCTATTATGATGCCTCATTACATACTATGAAAGCAAAAGTCACAACGCCGACTCCACAAAGCTACTCGCCACGCCGGAGTCGCTCTCCACTGTCTCCTCCAAATGTAGGGTCACCTGCTATGCCTGTACGCCGAAGCAAAAGTGAGTCTAAAGACTCAGCAAGTAGACCCATGCACATTATCCATACACACATCATTTCAAAATGAAACTTCTAAAGAGACAACCGGCACATATATCAGGGTAGGTTGTACATACATGTTCACAAGACACAACATGTAGCATGCTTGACATTAAATTTTACAACCTATCATCGTGAATCTACAATTTAGACACATGGACTATGCTTCCAGATTTCCTAAAATAGAATCACCTATCACATACTTTCTATTCATTTCTTACATAAAATCTACCTTCAACCAACTAAGACATGAAAGCCATTAACATGAATTTCCGAGCATGCATGAAAGGAAACATGTCTATCATAGAATCTACACATTCCTACGCATACACGTAACCATTTTACATGCTTTAAGCTTGCTGGTTTTACATGCTTTAGCAACCATAATCTAACACATGAGAGCTACAACAACATTAAATCACAACATGTGAACAACCAAGTTGGACGTTGTTTACATATGCTTACAATTATCCCTAGCATGGATGTTACGCATAATGGAAGTAAGACTTTTAGCATGCAACCTATATACCTTGTGCAACATGACACATGCTATATCATCATGGATGTAAATCTATCACATGATTTCTACATATTCATTGACATGCTAATTCAAATTAACTTATCTCATTCATGCAAACATATGAAGCAAGTTAGGAATGGAAATTCACATATTGAATGAGACATATCTAACATGGATCCTATACACCTTCTCACATACATGACACAATTATAATACATAAGTGCTTGCTGATTTAGTATGAATTTAACACGTCCATGTACAATTTACATTGTCCACATTGTCTTATACCGGATCACATTGTTCACATTACACATGTCATTTCACATTTGCACATAACATGTGCCACATTCACATATCACTTGCACATACCTTGTGCCACACACATATCACTTGCACATACCTTGTGCCACACACACATATCACTTTTTACACTTTTCCCACATTTTACTCACGTCCATTATTGTTCAATGAAAGCCTATCATGATACTTCTACTAATTTCATAGCACAAGACACATGGTTTATGTCTTTCCAAAATAAAATACCTACCGCATGCTTCCTACTTATCTATCCACTTGAGAGCTACATTTTCACTTAAGCTACAATATGATAGCAATTAAACATGGATTTCACGCGTAAGGAGGAAATGCTGCTAACATGGATTCTACATACTTTTGCACATGTAATTCACCATTACGACATATTAAGCTTGCTGTTTTGACATGAATCCCACGTTTCATAACATGAATCACAATTTCGCATTCTAAGGGATTTGTTTCACGTGTTTATACACTTGCATATTCACATTGTTTACTTTTACACATTACTCATATACACATGTTCATACTACACAATTTGCACATACACACATTCGCATTTTCACGTTTAGATGCCGTGACACAGTCCAAACCACACTAGAGGACACTACACATACACATAACACTTGACACATAAACGCCACCTAGGCAATATAGTGACGATCTTGGTACTGTGCAGACCGGGAGAAGCCCTCTCCACCCTAACTAGCGGTACTTGTCCGCCTCCAGGATTTCATCCTAATGCCCATAGGATTTACACTACGAACCTTCCCGTGGGGACTTTTTCACGGTATGGTTCCACGGCCCTCTATGGAAGCAGTGTCACACACGGCACATTTACACATTTCGGTTTTTACACACACCATTTCACACAATTTACACATGTCTTACATTCTCTCGTTCGTCATACATATAGTTCTATTTTTCTAAATCATGGTACTACTGGTTGACAGCGTTTTAACCACTCAGTAATTTACACTAATCCACGTTGGAAACACATTATCAATTCATAACCACGTTAAGCTGCCATAATAGCTCAATTTCACTTGTAAATATCAAATGCACCCCATTGTTATCCAAATGACATGTAAAATTTAACCACACTCTGTTTACAGGTTCCTGACCACACATGCAAATTTTCATATTTTTCTGAACTACATAAAATTACAGAAATGAAATTCTCATTCACATGCCCATTAATAATTCACTTATCATGGAAGCACAACATAAATGTCAGATTTGACGTTTGTTTGCAGAGCTGTAACCACATGCACATTATCACATAAATTTTCCTTGGATTTACGGCATATCATATGATTTACTATGATTTAAAACAACTCATTCATGCTCACGTTTTACAGTTCAGAAATTCCACCTAATTACACAGTCATCGGAAAATTTCTGAATTTTCATGGCATGAATTGACATGTATAAACATCATACAGAAATTTCTGACATTCAATTCCACATGGTATAAAAAAAACAGAATTTTACAAGATCAGAAACTTATTTGTCTGTCAATTTAGAATTTCTTGTAAATAATGCATTAAACGAAATTTCATAAAAATTTCCAATATCATCCCATATGGGTATTACATAACATATAATTTTTACAATATATCCTCATACACAGAAATCCAGAAAAGAGATCACAAAGGGCAGACTTGTATACAGTCCCTGCCTGAAGAACTCAGCGGCAAGGGGTAGCCGCTTACCTTGTTAGCGGCAACCTCGGTGGCCGCTAACATCGCATATCAACGGCATCCGATCATGCCGTTAAGTTCTGTCTGTGCAGAACATAGACTGCACTCACCAAATGAGGGAGAATGGGGTTCCAGGACTCGAATAAAAATCATTAAATACCTGGACATACTAGATGCATGTAGGGACAATGTTATGGTTACTTGCCTTTGAATAAATCTAGAAACAGATTATTGGTTGGAAGAAGCTCTCTCGGCCTGAGCCAAAGAGCCTTCAAACTCCCTCACACCGACCTCTGTGACGTTCCTTGCAGCACACCGGGTTGGGAAAGTCTTCTGGGATGTATTGGCTTTCCTCCTTGTCGCCGGAAGAAGTCACAAAGCACCGGATTACAGAGCTCAAAGAAGGGGGGGGTTTGCACAAGAGAGTAGGGTTTTGTCAAGAGACAAGGGGCTCTTCCAGTCACAAAAGGGTCTTTTATACACTAGGGGCTTTGGTTTGTGCGTGGATAGATTTGGATCGATGGGAGAGCTGTTGGGAGCAGCTCCCCAATCATAGAGCAAGCAATCCCGGGGTGTCTGGATCTGCTGCGCACCAGAAAATTTAGGGACATGACTCCACATACATGGCCACCTATTCATGTTTTCGCCCATCTTTATGGATCCTACAGGCATAAGCTCCGTTGATATTGCCTTTGTTTGGTTTCTCATATTGGAGAATGTTGGGTTACAACAAGTGCTTAAATGTTTTTGATGATGAGCAATACTAATTGATGTTATGTGAAATGTTCACAAATGGTATGTTTGTTTTGATGATGAACATTTCATGAACAAGACAAAATTGATGTGTTATGAATGTGTGAAACATGATGAGAATGACAATTGGATGCAAATGAAACACATGTTTTATATGTTCATTATATCTCACTAATTATGTCTTTTAATGTAGGTGAGATTCCATGCAAGACAAAGCCCAAAATCCAAGTGCAAAAGAACAAGACAAGTTGCTGAAATAGTGCACCTGTCAACAGATGACAGTGCATCTGTCAACAGATGAATAGTGCATCTGATGCATCTGTCGACAGATGATTTTCGCCTGTCGACAGATACACTCAGAAATCTATTTCCAGAAAGCCCAGTCTTCCGGTTCTTGCAAACCTGTCAGCATCTGTCGACAGCAGCAAGTCGGCTGTCGACAGACGGAGTTTTGGGAAGATCTAATGGCCAGGATATGATCTATATTTTGGTGTTTCCTTTTAGCACGACTCTCTATGCTTGGACACCACTATATATGGATCATATGAGGCTATTTTCGCAGCAAGGAGCCACCATACCAAAACCCTAAGCAAAGGTCAAGATCAAGGCTTTCTTCCTGCTGCCCTGCTTCATCTCTCTGCCCAGAACAAAGAAGAACAACCTTCCAAGCGGAGTTGAAGCCGGTTCGTCCGTGGTTCAAGCTTCTCCATCAACTGATACTTGTCAAGACGAAGCTTGGAGTCTTCTGGACGACCAACGAGAAGAGATCTACATCGGGATTTGATTCTTCATCTCAAAACTCTTCTCCTTTCACTACTTTCATATATCTGTGTGTGTGCACTGATTTGAGATCAGTACGTGGATGTTGTGGAAGTGTGGATTGTTGTTCTGATTGCGTGTTTGCATCAGACAACGTGTGTGTGGTGTGTTGGTCAGATCAAGGCTAGAGGATCTGATCTTTTGTGGACTTGATCTAGCGTGTGTGTGTGTGTTTGAGCCGGTGTGCTCGTGTGTGTGTTGTACTCAGTTCTTGAGTAGTGTGTCCTCACTGTGTGGGGGGTGGACGTAGGAGTCACGTGGTGTGATCTCCGAACCACCTAAAAAATCCCTTGTGCACTGTGGTTTGACTTGTGGTTTGCATTGTTGCGCTAGATGCATGCATAGGGATTTCGTTCACACACTACTGTTAGTTTGCTCACACACATTGCATCAGATCAAAGGGGTTTTAATTGAGTAGATCTTTTAATCCGAAGTAATTTTCAATTGCTTAAGTTTCCGCTGCAAATCTATTCAACCCCCCCTTCTAGCTTTGCCATCACCGAGTATCCGATCCTAACAATTGGTATCAGAGCAGGTTCTTTGTTTATCGGTACTGATTGGCAGATCTATTTTGTGCACTTAATTGCTCTGATTCCTAACAATTGGTATCAGAGCGGGTTTTCTATTCAACGATTGTGATTGGCATATCTGTTTATGTGTGATTAATTGCTCTGATCGGGTTTATAATTGATTCTGAACTGATCTGATTGCTTTGGTTGTTGGTTATTCATCTACAACATACTCAGAAATATGTCTGAGTTCTCGAGTATCATAAATAGACCAATGATTATTGAGTTTGATAACATGTTGATAAAATGCAGGACTCCTTTAAGAAGACAAGCAAGATTGCAAATAAAGCAAAGACAAATGCTTCATGGCCCTTGGCAGCTCCAGAGGTTCTCCTAGTTCAGACAAATCTGAAAGATCATATCTGTCAGAGAAGTCAAGAAACTCTCAAAGGTCAGGTAAATCCAATTCAGACCCATTTGACGCATCAATATCTAATTCTGATTCAGAAGATGATATTTCCTATGATGAGTTAATAGAATGCTATGAGCACTTGTCCAATCAACTTAAGAAGGTAAAAACTCAAAACAAGAAGCTAAAAGAAAAATTGGATAAGAATGAAATGAGAATTGATAATGCTCAAGCATTCTATGAAGAAAATGAAAAATTGAAAATGGAGAATGAAAAATTGGAAAAGGAAGTCAAAAACTATGAAATCAAGTTTTCTAAGTTGAAAGAAGATCATGATCATGTGGAATCTGAAAATTCTGATTTGAAAAATCAAAATGAAAAATTGATTGATCATAATGAGAATCTCAAATTTGATAATGATCAATTGAACAAACAAATCTCCAACATGGCTCATGATCACCAAATAAAAGAAAAATGCAACCAACTGATTGAGGAGAATAATCATCTGAAAAAGAAGATTGAATGCATGTATCATAACAGACCATTAAATGATGAATGGAACAATGCTAAGCAAAAAATTGCTGACTTGGAAATCAAATTGTTCAACAAATTGAAAAAGAAGTTGTTGCATTAAAAGCTGAAAACAGAAGATTCAAATGAATTGAAAAACACAAGTCTTGCTTCTGTGAAAAATAAGAAAAATGTTCAAAAACAAAATAAAATTTTGAACAAAAAGCAGCAATTAAAAGAATGTAGTTACAACTGAAAATCCGAAAAAGGAAGTGAAAAAGAAAGCAGGATTGTACAATGTTTCAACTCCTCCAACAGCTCAAAAAGCTTCAAGGCAATCTCCAACTCCACATCATGCCAAGAGATACCAAAGGGTACCACCTCCTTCTTCTCAACCCAAGGGTGATCAAAGGTACTCTAAAGGATCTCAGAGATTCCAGCAAATGCAATCACACTATGGTAAGCTCCAGGTAAATGCTCAACCTGTTTGCTACAAATGCAATAAACTTGGTCATCTTGCTAAATTCTGCTGGAAGAAAAATCAACACTCTCATAAAAATCATGATGTTGTGCATGCTTCAAAGCTCCATAATAATCCATGTGTTCATACACACAAGGATAAACATGTTCATAAAGATCAGAAATTTCATGTATCTATGAACAGGAAAACTGCACAAAACAACAGAAATCCAAAAATCAAATCACTTTGGATTTTGAAATCTTTGTTATATCCTAACATTAATGTCGTTGCAGGACCCAAGCAAGTGTGGGTCCCAAAACAAGCTTGATCAACAAGCTGAGATGTCTTGCAGCCAAAAATTAGAAATGGATTCATGACATTGGCTGTGCAAGGCAAGAAATGATGGAGAACAAAGGTAACTTTTTTTACTATGATTGAAGACTGTTCAGGTAAAATCTCCTTATCACTTCATATTTGAACTGCTGAAATTGAAATGGATTCTTACCTTTATCTGAGCAATGCAAAATGTGTCTTAATGCTACCCCACATGACAATGCCTCTTAGCAATTGGAATCATGCCATCTTGCTTACATAACTGTGCACATGACCTCTTGGTATATCAAATGATGACATGTGGAAAAACAAGTTATGCTTGTTTGGAAACTATCATTATGCGTGAGTAAAATACTCCGCCAAGTACCAAAAGTCATGTAATACATAAGGCTAGTTGTGTGCTTAATAACGTGTGAATTGCTTGATACATTTTCTATGCATATGTTATGGGGGAGTAAGTTTGAAAATGCTCATGAATGCTCATGAAATTTGTGTGCAACTGCTTGTGATGAATGTCTAAATCATGATTGAATTGCTTGAATGTTATCTCATCACATGCACACATTATGGGGGAGTAAGTTTAAGGCTAGGTGAGTGAAATTCATAAGGGATACCCTTCATATTCAATGTGTACTTATCCCTCAATCTTATGGTTCAAATCACTCTCAATTCAAAGCCTTAAAGCTGAAGTTTCAAAGCCCCTGTCGACAGCCCCAAACAGCCTGTCGACAGATATGGCCTCACAGAACCAAGAAATTGGACTCTGTGTGCTTCTGTCGACAGACAAAAATCCTTCTGTCGACAGCTTTACTCAATTCCTGATTTCCCAGAACCCCAACTGCTCTGTCTGAGTGCATCTGTCGACAGACACTCCCTTGCTGTCGACAGATACACATTTTCTGTAAATTCTTCATCCTTCTTCATAATTTCTTCATGAGTATGTTCATATCATTGATGCAAGGGGAGAATTGGGTATAAATATTCATTATAACCTTTCATCCTCACATAGTATCAAAGTCATATGGTTAATCACAATGATTTTGAAATAATATTTTGAGATTGAGTCTAGGTTGTATCATCTAGAAAACATTGAACAAATCTAATGATTTTAACCTAACTCACTTGAATAACTCCCTTGTGGATGATCATGTTCCTATATGGATTGACAAGTAAGAAGGTTTTTGAACTTAATGTCTTTGCATTGGCCTTTGACCTTAATAAACCTTTTGAACTTGATTTTCCAACTTAAAAAAAAAAAAGAAAAGCTACCTATTTCTAAAGTCAAAAATTAAAAAAAAACAAATATGTGAATTGGGACAAAGGCAGAGCAATGATGAGTATCACTGAGTAACCGGGGACACGGGCATCACAAATGTCTGTCTTCGCGTCAAAAAGTCCTTTCATTATCTCTGCATAATGGTATGATGGTCACTCACACTGAGTAACTGGGGGTACGGGCATCCCAAATGTCTACCTTCACGTCAAAAGGTAAAAGTGATCCTAATTACCACTTAAATTGTTCAAATGCTAGAAATAGAGTGGAGCCTCCAAGATTTAAATCAAGGGCAATAGGTTGTCTATTGTCAATTGTTCATGTAGACATTGCCTTCATTTACCAACTGAACATCACCCACTAAGGTATATGATTTTCTTCAATGGTTTTATTCAAAAGGGTTATCTCATTTTCATGTGTTTTTGAACGATGTATTCTAAATGCTATAACTTGAGATTCCCGGAGTATTATCTCTTAACCATTGTAGAATTTTTATGTGTCTTAATACTAGTGTTTATGACATTTTGTAGTGGGTATCAACCTATTCTCAACCTTGCAATCTCATTTGAACACTCATTCCCCACTCAATTCTTTCACAATTCAGTTATGTGGTCACACAATTCTTTGCTTCATTCTTTTACTTGTGTGCACCCATTATCTTTTTGAATGTTGCCAAAAGGGGGAGAAACATCAATTGTGCATAAATTGAAATTTTGTCATCATCAAAAAGGGGGAGAATGTTGGGTTCTCATATTGGAGAATGTTGGGTTACAACAAGTGCTTAAATGTTTTTGATGATGAGCAATACTAATTGATGTTATGTGAAATGTTCACAAATGGTATGTTTGTTTTTGATGATGAACATTTCATGAACAAGACAAAATTGATGTGTTATGAATGTGTGAAACATGATGAGAATGACAATTGGATGCAAATGAAACACATGTTTTATATGTTCATTATATCTCACTAATTATGTCTTTTAATGTAGGTGAGATTCCATGCAAGACAAAGCCCAAAATCCAAGTGCAAAAGAACAAGACAAGTTGCTGAAATAGTGCACCTGTCAACAGATGACAGTGCATCTGTCAACAGATGAATAGTGCATCTGATGCATCTGTCGACAGATGATTTTCGCCTGTCGACAGATACACTCAGAAATCTATTTCCAGAAAGCCCAGTCTTCCGGTTCTTGCAAACCTGTCAGCATCTGTCGACAGCAGCAAGTCGGCTGTCGACAGACGGAGTTTTGGGAAGATCTAATGGCCAGGATATGATCTATATTTTGGTGTTTCCTTTTAGCACGACTCTCTATGCTTGGACACCACTATATATGGATCATATGAGGCTATTTTCGCAGCAAGGAGCCACCATACCAAAACCCTAAGCAAAGGTCAAGATCAAGGCTTTCTTCCTGCTGCCCTGCTTCATCTCTCTGCCCAGAACAAAGAAGAACAACCTTCCAAGCGGAGTTGAAGCCGGTTCGTCCGTGGTTCAAGCTTCTCCATCAACTGATACTTGTCAAGACGAAGCTTGGAGTCTTCTGGACGACCAACGAGAAGAGATCTACATCGGGATTTGATTCTTCATCTCAAAACTCTTCTCCTTTCACTACTTTCATATATCTGTGTGTGTGCACTGATTTGAGATCAGTACGTGGATGTTGTGGAAGTGTGGATTGTTGTTCTGATTGCGTGTTTGCATCAGACAACGTGTGTGTGGTGTGTTGGTCAGATCAAGGCTAGAGGATCTGATCTTTTGTGGACTTGATCTAGCGTGTGTGTGTGTGGTTGAGCCGGTGTGCTCGTGTGTGTGTTGTACTCAGTTCTTGAGTAGTGTGTCCTCACTGTGTGGGGGGTGGACGTAGGAGTCACGTGGTGTGATCTCCGAACCACCTAAAAAATCCCTTGTGCACTGTGGTTTGACTTGTGGTTTGCATGTATTGCGCTAGATGCATGCATAGGGATTTCGTTCTACACACTACTGTTAATTTATTCACACATTACATCAGATCAAAGGGGTTTTAATTGAGTAGATCTTTTAATCCGAAGTAATTTTTAAATTGCTTAAGTTTCCGCTGCAAATCTATTCAACCCCCCCTTCTAGCTTTGCCATACCGAATATCCGATCCTAACAATTGGTATCAGAGCAGGTTCTTTGTTTATCGGTACTGATTTGGCAGATCTATTTTTGTGCACTTAATTGCTCTGATTCCTAACAATTGGTATCAGAGCGGGTTTTCTATTCAACGATTGTGATTTGCATATCTGTTTATGTGTGATTAATTGCTCTGATGGGTTTATAATTGATTCTGAACTGATCTGATTACTTTGGTTGTTGGTTTATCATCTACAACATACTCAGAAATATGTCTGAGTTCTCGAGTATCATAAATAGACCAATGATTATTGAGTTTGATAACATTGATAAAATGCAGGACTCCTTAAGAAGACAAGCAAGATTGCAAATAAAGCCAAAGACAAATGCTTCATGGCCCTTGGCAGCTCCAGAGGTTCTCCTAGTTCAGACAAATCTGAAAGATCATATCTGTCAGAGAAGTCAAGAAACTCTCAAAGGTCAGGTAAATCCAATTCAGACCCATTTGACGCATCAATATCCAATTCTGATTCAGAAGATGATATTTCCTATGATGAGTTAATAGAATGCTATGAGCACTTGTCCAATCAACTTAAAAGGTAAAAACTCAAAACAAGAAGCTAAAAGAAAAATTGGATAAGAATGAAATGAGAATTGATAATGCTCAAGCATTCTATGAAGAAAATGAAAAATTGAAAATGGAGAATGAAAAATTGGAAAAGGAAGTCAAAAACTATGAAATCAAGTTTTCTAAGTTGAAAGAAGATCATGATCATGTGGAATCTGAAAATTTGATTTGAAAAATCAAAATGAAAAATTGATTGATCATAATGAGAATCTCAAATTTGATAATGATCAATTGAACAAACAAATCTCCAACATGGCTCATGATCACAAATAAAAGAAAAATGCAATCAATGATTGAGGAGAATAATCATCTGAAAAAGAAGATTGAAGGCATGTATCATAACAGACCATTAAATGATGAATGGAACAATGCTAAGCAAAAAATTGCTGACTTGGAAAATCAAATTGTTCAAAGTGAAATTGAAAAAGAAGTTGTTGCATTAAAAGCTGAAAAACAGAAGATTCAAAATGAATTGAAAAACACAAGTCTTGCTTCTGTGAAAAATAAGAAAAATGTTCAAAAACAAAATAAAATTTTGAACAAAAAGGCAGCAATTAAAAGGAATGTAGTTACAACTGAAAATCCGAAAAAGGAAGTGAAAAAGAAAGCAGGATTGTACAATGTTTCAACTCCTCCAACAGCTCAAAAAGCTTCAAGGCAATCTCCAACTCCACATCATGCCAAGAGATACCAAAGGGTACCACCTCCTTCTTCTCAACCCAAGGGTGATCAAAGGTACTCTAAAGGATCTCAGAGATTCCAGCAAATGCAATCACACTATGGTAAGCTCCAGGTAAATGCTCAACCCGTTTGCTACAAATGCAATAAACTTGGTCATCTTGCTAAATTCTGCTGGAAGAAAAATCAACACTCTCATAAAAATCATGATGTTGTGCATGCTTCAAAGCTCCATAATAATCCATGTGTTCATACACACAAGGATAAACATGTTCATAAAGATCAGAAATTTCATGTATCTATGAACAGGAAAACTGCACAAAACAACAGAAATCCAAAAATCAAATCACTTTGGATTTTGAAATCTTTGTTATATCCTAACATTAATGTCGTTGCAGGACCCAAGCAAGTGTGGGTCCCAAAACAAGCTTGATCAACAAGCTGAGATGTCTTGCAGCCAAAAATTAGAAATGGATTCATGACATTGGCTGTGCAAGGCAAGAAATGATGGAGAACAAAGGTAACTTTTTTTTACTATGATTGAAGACTGTTCAGGTAAAATCTCCTTATCACTTCATATTTGAACTGCTGAAATTGAAATGGATTCTTACCTTTATCTGAGCAATGCAAAATGTGTCTTAATGCTACCCCACATGACAATGCCTCTTAGCAATTGGAATCATGCCATCTTGCTTACATAACTGTGCACATGACCTCTTGGTATATCAAATGATGACATGTGGAAAAACAAGTTATGCTTGTTTGGAAACTATCATTATGCGTGAGTAAAATACTCCGCCAAGTACCAAAAGTCATGTAATACATAAGGCTAGTTGTGTGCTTAATAACGTGTGAATTGCTTGATACATTTTCTATGCATATGTTATGGGGGAGTAAGTTTGAAAATGCTCATGAATGCTCATGAAATTTGTGTGCAACTGCTTGTGATGAATGTCTAAATCATGATTGAATTGCTTGAATGTTATCTCATCACATGCACACATTATGGGGGAGTAAGTTTAAGGCTAGGTGAGTGAAATTCATAAGGGATACCCTTCATATTCAATGTGTACTTATCCCTCAATCTTATGGTTCAAATCACTCTCAATTCAAAGCCTTAAAGCTGAAGTTTCAAAGCCCCTGTCGACAGCCCCAAACAGCCTGTCGACAGATATGGCCTCACAGAACCAAGAAATTGGACTCTGTGTGCTTCTGTCGACAGACAAAAATCCTTCTGTCGACAGCTTTACTCAATTCCTGATTTCCCAGAACCCCAACTGCTCTGTCTGAGTGCATCTGTCGACAGACACTCCCTTGCTGTCGACAGATACACATTTTCTGTAAATTCTTCATCCTTCTTCATAATTTCTTCATGAGTATGTTCATATCATTGATGCAAGGGGAGAATTGGGTATAAATATTCATTATAACCTTTCATCCTCACATAGTATCAAAGTCATATGGTTAATCACAATGATTTTGAAATAATATTTTGAGATTGAGTCTAGGTTGTATCATCTAGAAAACATTGAACAAATCTAATGATTTTAACCTAACTCACTTGAATAACTCCCTTGTGGATGATCATGTTCCTATATGGATTGACAAGTAAGAAGGTTTTTGAACTTAATGTCTTTGCATTGGCCTTTGACCTTAATAAACCTTTTGAACTTGATTTTCCAACTTAAAAAAAAAAAAAAGAAAAGCTACCTATTTCTAAAGTCAAAAATTAAAAAAAAAACAAATATGTGAATTGGGACAAAGGCAGAGCAATGATGAGTATCACTGAGTAACCGGGGACACGGGCATCACAAATGTCTGTCTTCGCGTCAAAAAGTCCTTTCATTATCTCTGCATAATGGTATGATGGTCACTCACACTGAGTAACTGGGGGTACGGGCATCCCAAATGTCTACCTTCACGTCAAAAGGTAAAAGTGATCCTAATTACCACTTAAATTGTTCAAATGCTAGAAATAGAGTGGAGCCTCCAAGATTTAAATCAAGGGCAATAGGTTGTCTATTGTCAATTGTTCATGTAGACATTGCCTTCATTTACCAACTGAACATCACCCACTAAGGTATATGATTTTCTTCAATGGTTTTATTCAAAAGGGTTATCTCATTTTCATGTGTTTTTGAACGATGTATTCTAAATGCTATAACTTGAGATTCCCGGAGTATTATCTCTTAACCATTGTAGAATTTTTATGTGTCTTAATACTAGTGTTTATGACATTTTGTAGTGGGTATCAACCTATTCTCAACCTTGCAATCTCATTTGAACACTCATTCCCCACTCAATTCTTTCACAATTCAGTTATGTGGTCACACAATTCTTTGCTTCATTCTTTTACTTGTGTGCACCCATTATCTTTTTGAATGTTGCCAAAAGGGGGAGAAACATCAATTGTGCATAAATTGAAATTTTTGTCATCATCAAAAAGGGGGAGAATGTTGGGTTCTCATATTGGAGAATGTTGGGTTACAACAAGTGCTTAAATGTTTTTGATGATGAGCAATACTAATTGATGTTATGTGAAATGTTCACAAATGGTATGTTTGTTTTTGATGATGAACATTTCATGAACAAGACAAAATTGATGTGTTATGAATGTGTGAAACATGATGAGAATGACAATTGGATGCAAATGAAACACATGTTTTATATGTTCATTATATCTCACTAATTATGTCTTTTAATGTAGGTGAGATTCCATGCAAGACAAAGCCCAAAATCCAAGTGCAAAAGAACAAGACAAGTTGCTGAAATAGTGCACCTGTCAACAGATGACAGTGCATCTGTCAACAGATGAATAGTGCATCTGATGCATCTGTCGACAGATGATTTTCGCCTGTCGACAGATACACTCAGAAATCTATTTCCAGAAAGCCCAGTCTTCCGGTTCTTGCAAACCTGTCAGCATCTGTCGACAGCAGCAAGTCGGCTGTCGACAGACGGAGTTTTGGGAAGATCTAATGGCCAGGATATGATCTATATTTTGGTGTTTCCTTTTAGCACGACTCTCTATGCTTGGACACCACTATATATGGATCATATGAGGCTATTTTCGCAGCAAGGAGCCACCATACCAAAACCCTAAGCAAAGGTCAAGATCAAGGCTTTCTTCCTGCTGCCCTGCTTCATCTCTCTGCCCAGAACAAAGAAGAACAACCTTCCAAGCGGAGTTGAAGCCGGTTCGTCCGTGGTTCAAGCTTCTCCATCAACTGATACTTGTCAAGACGAAGCTTGGAGTCTTCTGGACGACCAACGAGAAGAGATCTACATCGGGATTTGATTCTTCATCTCAAACTCTTCTCCTTTCACTACTTTCATATATCTGTGTGTGTGCACTGATTTGAGATCAGTACGTGGATGTTGTGGAAGTGTGGATTGTTGTTCTGATTGCGTGTTTGCATCAGACAACGTGTGTGTGGTGTGTTGGTCAGATCAAGGCTAGAGGATCTGATCTTTTGTGGACTTGATCTAGCGTGTGTGTGTGTGGTTGAGCCGGTGTGCTCGTGTGTGTGTTGTACTCAGTTCTTGAGTAGTGTGTCCTCACTGTGTGGGGGGTGGACGTAGGAGTCACGTGGTGTGATCTCCGAACCACCTAAAAAATCCCTTGTGCACTGTGGTTTGACTTGTGGTTTGCATTATGTTGCGCTAGATGCATGCCTAGGGATTTCGTTCACACACTACTGTTAATCTATTCACACACATTACATCAGATCAGAGGGGTTTTAATTGAGTAGGTCTTTTAATCCGAAGTAGTTTTTAAATTGCTTAAGTTTTCGCTGCAAATCTATTCAACCCCCCCTTCTAGCTTTGCCATCACCGAGTATCCGATCCTAACAGCCGTCAATTTCTCTTTGGCCAGAACATAATACTTGCAGAAAACCATACTTACCCCATGCATTCAAACAACATTAACTAACCAACATATACATACACATATATACACTATGGCAATATGTACATAACATCTACATACTTACACCTAATACTATACACAACATTAAATCAACACGTGAACAAAATAAAATGGCAAAATTTTGAGGGCCTTATACCCTCTCCCCCTTAAAAAGATCTTCGTTCTCGAAGATCGGATCACGTACCTGCAGTGACATCATCGGTGTTGTCTTGCAGAATGAACTACTTCATCTTCGGGCACTCTCTAATCCGATGACTTTTACTACCACATCTGAGACATCTTCCTTCCTTTGCCCAACACAAGTCTCCGCTGTGCCGCTTGCCGTACTACACACATTCGGGCTTCTTGCTGCCTGAAGTCGTCACTGCCTGAGGTGCTGACTCTGCCGGTATCATAGCGGACTGCTGACCTTCCTCCTCTGCCGCATCTTCTTCTTCTATCGTTGGAACGGTTCTGGTAGCTTATCCAATCGAGCCTTTTTCTCTTCCAAATACGGCATCATCTCGTGTTTCTGTCTGCATGCCGCGCTAAGAGCCGCATCCATAGACCCATGGTCACATGCTACCAATCTAGCCCTCAATGACGGTCTAAGTCCCATTACAAACCTCTTCGCCTTTCTGCGCTCATCAGTCACTATGTGAAGTGCATACTTAGATAATTCTGCAAACCTAGCATTGTACTCCAAAACTGACATCGAGCCCTGAGTCAACGTCAAGAATTCCTGCTCCATCTTGTCTTGGTTATGCTCAGGGATATAGTTGGCCTCAAACAGTCTCACGAACTCTTCCCATGTCACTTCTAATCCTACTCCTTCAAACTGCGTGCGAAGAACGGAAGACCACCACACATTCGCTCGCTCCTGAAACATGTATGTCGCCAGACTAACCTTGTCATCCTCTGCACATCTGATAGCTCTGAATATCTTCTCAATTTCCTTGAGCCAACTCTCTGCAACTAATGGCTCACTCTCCCCCTCAAAAGAGGGTGGAGCCATCCTCTTGAACCTCTCCATAACGAAAGGTCCATTATGTCCATACGCCTGAGGAACTGGTGCTTGAGCCTGAAGTGCAACCTGGGTATGGGCCTGCTTCTGCATGGCCTGTAATAGACCTTGCATGAACACTCCATAATCCACCGGTGGCAGTGGGGGAAGTACGGGACCCTGGGGTGCCGGGGCCTACTATTCACCCGCATCCTCACGCCCAGGCTCATCCTCTCCGACATGAGCACCACGCCTACCATGTGAAGCCATAAGCTGCAAAATAATTCAATCACCATTAGAAACTACGTCATTTAGTCCCTAACCACTTTCTTATCTAATTTCCACTCATTATTAATATTTTCTACACATGTGGACATTCCTATGTGGACTTAGCATGTAATGGGGATGATGACCTATATATATATATATATGTGCAATCTCAACCGGTTACTCTGATACCAATCTCTGTAACGACCCTCCTTGTACCGGTACGGTTCGGTACAATGAACGTCGCTATAGTGGGACATTTACCCAACACTAGTACACATGGCTAAGATGCTCATAAATATAGATGCAGAGTAGCGGAAGTAAAAGAACTACTTGTCATTTCATTTCATCACCCACATTGAACATACATGGCTCAAATACAATTTTAAGAGAACTAAAGTCCACATAAATAAAATGCTAGGATCAGATTACATAGCTTGTCCACAATTACATAATGGTTCTATTATGATGCCTCATTACATACTATGAAAGCAAAAGTTACAACGCCGACTCCACAAAGCTACTCGCCATGCCCGGAGTCGCTCTCCACTGTCTCCTCCAAAGGTGTAGGGTCACTTGCTATGCCTGTACACCGAAGCAAAAGTGAGTCTAAAGACTCAGCAAGTAGACCCATGCACATTATCCATACACATCATTTTCAAAATGAAACTTCTAAAGAGACAACCGGCACATATATCAGGGTAGGTTCTACATACACGTTCACAAGACACAACATGTAGCATGCTTGACATTAAATTTTACAACCTATCATGGTGAATCTACAATTTAGACACATGAACTATGCTTCCAGATTTCCTAAAATAGAATCACCTATCACATACTTTCTATTCATTTCTTACATAAAATCTACCTTCAACCAACTAAGACATGAAAGCCATTAACATGAATTTCCGAGCATGCATGAAAGGAAACATGCCTATCATGGAATCTACACATTCCTACGCATACACGTAACCATTTTACATGCTTTAAGCTTTCTGGTTTTACATGCTTTAGCAACCATAATCTAACACATGAGAGCTACAACAGCGATTAAATCACAACATGTGAACAACCAAGTATGGACGTTGTTTACATATGCTTAACAATTATCCCTAGCATGGATGTTACGCATAATGGAAGTAAGACTTTTAGCATGCAACCTATATACCTTGTGCAACATGACACATGCTATATCATCATTGGATGTAAATCTATCACATGATTTCTACACATTCATTGACATGCTAATTCAAATTAAACTTATCTCATTCATGCAAACATATGAAAGCAAGTTAGGAATGGAAATTCACATATTGAATGAGATATATCTAACATGGATCCTATACACCTTCTCACATACATGACACAATTATATACATAAGTAGCTTGCTGATTTAGTATGAATTTAACACGTCCATGTAACAATTTACATTGTCCACATTGTCTTATACCGGATCACATTGTTCACATTACACATGTCATTACACATTTGCACATAACATGTGCCACATTCACATATCACTTGCACATACCTTGTGCCACACACATATCACTTGCACATACCTTGTGCCACACACACATATCACTTTTACACTTTTCCCACATTTTACACACGTCCATTATTGTTCAATGAAAGCCTATCATGATACTTCTACTAATTTCATAGCACAAGACACATGGTTTATGTCTTTCCAAAATAAAATACCTACCGCATGCTTCCTACTTATCTATCCACTTGAGAGCTACATTTTCACTTAAGCTACAATATGATAGCAATTAAACATGGGATTTTCACGCGTAAGGAGGAAATGCTGCTAACATGGATTCTACATACTTTTGCACATGTAATTCACCATTACGACATATTAAGCTTGCTGTTTTGACATGAATCCCACGTTTTCATAACATGAATCACAATTTCGCATTCTAAGGGATTTGTTTCACGTGTTTACACACTTGCATATTCACATTGTTTACTTTTACACATTACTCATATACACATGTTCATACTACACAATTTGCACATACACACATTCGCATTTTCACGTTTAGATGCCGTGACACATAGTCCAAACCACCACTAGAAGGACAATACACGTACACATAACACTTGACACATAAACGCCACCTAGGCAATACAGTGACGAATCTTGGTACTGCGCAGACCGGGAGAAGCCCTCTCCACCCTAACTGGCGGTACTTGTCCGCCTCCAGGATTTCATCCTAATGCCCATAGGATTTACACTACGAACCTTTCCGTGGGGACTTTTCCACGGTATGGTTCCACAGCCCTCTATGGAAGCAGTGTCACACACGACACATTTACACATTTCGGTTTTTAACACACACATTTCACACAATTTACACATGTCTTACATGCTCTCGTTCATGCACATAGTTCTGCTTTCCTAAATCATGGTACTACTGGTTGACAGAATTTAACCACTCAGTAATTTACACTAATCACGTTGGAAACACATTATCAATTCATAACCACGTTAAGCATGCCATAATAGCTCAATTTCACTTGGAAATTTCAAAATGCACCCCATTGTTATCCAAATCACATGAAAATTTAACCACACTCTGTTTACAGGTTCCTAACCACACATGCAAATTTTCATATTTTTCTGAACTTCATAAAATTTACAGAAAATGAAATTCTCATTCACATGCCGTTAATAATTCACTTATCATGGAAGCACAACATAAATGTCGGATTTGACAGTTTGCAGAGCTGTAACCAACATGCACATTATCACATAAATTTTCCTCGGATTTATGGTACATCATATGATTTACTATGAATTTAAAACAACTCATTCATGCTCACTATTTTACAGTTCAAAAATTCCAACTAATTACACAGTCATCGGAAAATTTCTGAATTTTCATGGCATGAACTGACATGTATAAACATCATACAGAAATTTCCTGACATTCAATTTCCACATGGATAAAAGAAAAACAGAATTTTACAAGATCAGAAACTTATTTGTCAGTCAATTTAGAATTTCTTGTAAATAATGCATTAAACGGAATTTCATAAAAATTTCCCAATATCATCCCATATGGGTATTACATAACATATAATTTTTACAATATATCCTCATACACAGAAATCCGGAAAAGAGATCATAAAGGGCAGAACTTGTATACAGTCCCTGCCTGAAGAACTCAGCGACAAGGGTAGCCGCTTACCTTGTTAGCGGCAACCTCGGTGGCCGCTAACATCGGATCTCAACGGCATCCGATCATGCCGTTAAGTTCTTGTCTGTGCAGAACACAGACTGCACTCACCAAATGAGGGAGAATGGGGGTTCCAGGACTCGAATAAAAATCAGTAAAATACCTGAGACATACTAGATGCATGTAGGGACAATGTGTAATGGTTACTTGCCTTTGAATAAATCTACAAACGGATTATTGGTTCGAAGAAGCTCTCCTCGGCCTGAGCCAAAGAGCCTTCAAACTCCCTTCACACCGACCTCTGTGACGTTCCTTGCAGCACACCGGGATGGGGAAAGTCTTCTGGGATGTATTGGCTTTCTCCTTGTCGCCGGAAGAAGTCACAAAGCACCGGATTACAGAGCTCAAAGAAGGGGGGGGGGGTTGCACAAGAGAGTTAGGGTTTTGTCAAAGAGACAAGGGGTCTCTTCCAGTCACAAAAGGGGTTCTTTTATACACTAGGGGGCTTTGGGTTTGCGTGGACATATTTGGATCGGATGGGAGAGCTGTTGGGAGACAGCTCCCCAATCATAGAGCAAGCAAATCCCGGGGTGTCTGGATCTGCTGCGCACAGAAATTTAGGGACATAGACGTCCACATACATGGCCGCCTACTCAGTGTTGGCGTCCATCGATATGGACGCCTACAATGCATAAGCGTCCGTTGATATTGCCGTCAATTTCTCTTTGGCCAGAACATAATACTTGCAGAAAACCATACTTACCCCATGCATTCAAACAACATTAACTAACCAACATATACATACACATATATACACTATGGAAATATGTACATAACATCTACATACTTACACCTAATACTATACACAACATTAAATCAACACGTGAACAAAATAAAATGGCAAAATTTTGAGGGCCTTATACATCTCTTATAGTATAAAGGTGTTCTTATCTTGGGCACTTGAAATAGTGATCTTAGACATAAATTACATTTTTAAAATATATCTAAATACACAAATTAGTTCCTCATATATATATAAGAACGTGAACAATATTGCACATTATGAATGTTTTGGGTTCTTGGCATTAAGTTCAAATCATCAAATCTTATCTCATCAAACACAATGGTTTGTTATCATCAAAATTTATTGGAATGCAACAATCTCCCCCGTTTTCATGATGACAAAGCTCTTTTATATTCCTCAAACAAAAACATCCAAACACATCAAACATTCATTTCAGTTTTGGATTTTTTTGTTATCCATCTATTTTTGTTTTTTTGTGTGGATATACATCTCTTTTTGGGTTTAAACTAAACACCATGCATTCACACAATCAAACAACACATATACCATATATAAAGAAGGAATAACATATATTTCTCCCCCTTTGACATCATCGAAATGGTGGGAGTGAGATAAAAAATACCAAATAACTCAAGAACTTGTAAGTGTTGGATTGACTATCACGAAGGAGAAAGAGATGCATCAGGAGAAGAGTTCGCTAGTCCATGTATTTAGACAATTCTTCCTAATACACTCAAAATTTAATATCACTTTATGTACTTGTGATTTAACTTAATTGATGACCATCAATCATACAGAGACATGAGCCTTCTACCCAACACTTAAAGATGGTTTTCAACTCTATATATTTCAAATTAGATCCACGAGTTTTAGTAGTTTGCATTCTATCTTTTTCTTCTTGTTTCTCTATTCTTTTTTCTTGTTGGAATTTTTTTCACCATTTGATGTGAAGCGCCTCACTTGTTTAGTGGGGAGACCCGATTACTAAATTTAAGGAATCCATATGTTGTTTTGCTTTTCTTTTTCTAAAACAATTGTAAGCATGTAACTTTTTCCTCACGATTATTCTTTAATAAACACGCAGAATATCAATCATCGCCTAAGTGTAAGTAAAATTCTCATCATTCTCATGATTGATATCCATTAATGTCATTAAAGTGTATAAGTTCAATCAAATTTCATGTGTATTCTGAGGAAGATGCTAAAAACACAATCAACTAACTTCCCCTTACTATTAGAGAAAAATACTTTTAGCCTCTCCCCCTTAGTGTTTGATAGATGCACTAGAAACTCTTGAATCATTGTGATTATTTATATATAAGTTGTTGCGGCCATAGAAATCAACAAGGGATTGGGTGTTACAAATGCATACATGCACTTACATAAGGATTCTCATGTAAAATTAAGTTGCACATGCAGAGAATTATGTAAACTCTCACCATCAAGTTGTTGCACACTTTATTTCAAATGTTTTCATCAAAATCAATGAAGCTCCTTTTTAGCAACTTTCTCA
Organism: Colocasia esculenta; assembly: GCA_014218235.1. Lineage (NCBI taxonomy): Eukaryota > Viridiplantae > Streptophyta > Magnoliopsida > Alismatales > Araceae > Colocasia > Colocasia esculenta. Next base: position 52,224,980 of record CM024764.1, on the reverse strand, counting down.
AAGGATTTCTAGTTTTATGACACATCAAAACATCAACCAAGCACTCATATAAATTCAAATTTAGCATTTCATCCACAATGTAATTTTAGAGGAGTTAAGAGTAGAAATTACCATCACTTTTTGAATTTTTTGTTCTTGACCTCTTGTTTGTTTTCTTCATGTGTTTCTAGTCATGGCTTGGGTGTTTTCCAAATTGAACCTATCATCCTACTGTACTTTAAGGCATCCCTGCAAAACACAAGCTCCTCATATAGAAGATTTTAGTACCCAAATCCATTTAGGTCCGTGAGTGTTAGTCCACTGTGACATTAGATCTATCCTTATCTAAACAAGATTTAATTTCTTTTCATTCCTTTTCAGAGAACATGTAACATTCACATGTCCACGAATCGTAAACACCCTATTCTCATTTCTTCTTTGAAAGCCTCCAAGCTGATCAATTATGGTTGTGATGCTTTCCTTGTCTCCGTCTTGATAATGGAACAGAAGAAACTCATCCTTGGAGATATGCCTTTTGTTAATGACTATCTAGATGTCTTTCCAGAAGACTTACCTGGTTTACCACTTGAAAGGGAGGTAAACTTCACCATCGAATTGCTACTGGCGCAGCTCCCATCTCTAAAGCTCCATATCGCATGACCCCATAGAGTTGCAGGAGTTGAAAAGACAAATTCAAGAGTTGCTTGACGACGGTTTCATCAGGCCTAGCACATCCCCTTGGGGTGCACCAGTGTTATTTGTCAGGAAAAAGGATGAATCGATGAGACTTTGCATCGATTACCGCCAGCTAAACCAATTGACTACCAAGTATAGGTATCCATTGCCGCACATAGATGAGTTGTTCGATCATATTCTTGGCACATAATAATTCTCCAAGATTGACTTAAGATTGGGTTATCATTAGTTAAGAATCAAGGAAGAAGACATGCACAAGTCTACATTCCGGAGTAGATATGGTCACTACGAATTTGTTGTCATGCCCGTCGGTTTAACAAATGCTCCAGCGGCCTTCATGCAGCTTATGAATGATGTCTATAGGCCGCACCTGAATCAGTTCGTAGTGGTGTTCATTGATGACATCCTTATATACTCTAAGACTAAAGAGGAGCATGAAGAACACTTGAGGACTGCTCTGCAATTAAACATGCTTAACTTCAGAGTTCTTATCCTATTAGAACTCTAGAAATGACTAGTCTGAGTTATTAGTAGTCTATTGATTTAGTCCATTTAACATATTCTTATATGGGGTGATACAATCTACCCCGCTTATATAAACGATGTCCTTGTCTCTAGGTACATATAGCACACAATCAAATCTCAAGCAGACAAGATTCTAGAGGTGGCCCCCACAGGCTCAAGAGATGACTCACACTATGTAGCACTTTGCGCCATTACGGCCTCAAGTGGTGGCTCCCATAGCGTAGCACTTTGCCCTGTGTGGCACTTAGTTCCTACACTTCCGGTTGGGTAAGGCTCTAATACCATTTGTGACGACCCAATCAACAAACTGACCCAACAACCATACTAGTTGGTAGACTTCCCAAAAAAGTCACTTGTAACACCCAGAATTTAAATAATAATAAGATATTGAATATTAGAAAAAAGATATTGATTACCATAAAAGATACAAGAACATGATTACATTTGAATCTAAGATCTTTTCACATAATTAATCTGATTCAGGTGCTATCTTCAGATGTGCGCACCCCGATAGGGCGTCATTGGAATTCGGTAATGAAAATGAAATCTAACAACATCATAATTACTAGAAAAATGTAATGATCTTGAAAACATGAACATCATGAATTACTGTTACACATATATCAAGATTAAGTCGTTGTGTAATTTCCACCCAACGAAAAAGTAATCCAAAAAATTAAACTAAAATCACCATAATTTGAATTATATTCCAATTAGCTTATGTTTGAAATCTCAACTTAATTGGACATCATTTAGGTATAAAATTAATGACTCAAAGGATCAAAGTGAATTAAAATAGAATTAACTAACCAATTTACGTAAACCTTGTTACGTAAGCCTACTTACGTAAGCAAAAGATAACATGTTGTATTGGGTGATCCTTATCTAGTTTGGCCATGGGATGATAAGGATCATCCTTCGCATGTCTACCCTTATAAAACTCCTCCAATTTCTTCTTTTTCTTCCTTCTTTTTCTTCTTCTGCTACTTCATCATTTTCTTCACTGGTATTTCCTGCTTCTTCTGTCCACCATCACACCACTGCCACTCCCTCATCCTCTTTCCTCAAAACACCATAATGCCAAAGAAAGAGAATGGTGTTGCAGGAAGCTGAGGAGAAAGAAAGAATAAGAAAGAAAGAAGGTGTAGAGGCAAAGAAGAAGAAAGCCAGTGCAGAGGCAGAGAGAGAAAGAAGGAGGTTGCGGTGCATTGAGCAAAGAAGTGAGGCAAGGAGCTTAGGGAGTTCATCTCCACCCAACGATCATGCCTAACTGATAAGTAGGTTCCTCCCTACCTTTCTTGATTGTTTAGCATATTTGGACCGTGTGATTCAAGCTTGTATGATTATGGTTTTTACCGGAATTGGACAACCGACTTGGACATTTCGGTCAACCAATTCTCTCTCCAGTTCGACTGATAAAAGAGGAAAAAATTGGAAAGAGAGCTTCAATGAGTTTTATTAAAATTGAAATTTATGTACAGTTAAAGTATAGGTTCCTCCCTATAATCCCTGAGTATTTATTTCTATTCTCAAGCATGTTTAGGCTGTGCGATTTATGACCGTACGATCCTGGCTTTTTCCAAAATAGGTCAATCGGAATCATAAAATCGGTCGACCAAAAGGCTTTTTCTGAAATCGGTTGACCAATCCTATCATATTGGTCGACTGATTTTGTGATTCCGATCGACTGATCCTCACCACAATAAAGAACCTGCTTCGACTGACCAAGTCAATCAACCGATTTTTTGCCAGTCGACCGACTTTGCCATTTTGGTTGACAGATTTCATAGTATGTTCAGAACCAAGCTACTGGCTAGGTCAGACAACCAATTTATCCTGTCTGGTTGATCCATTTGGTTGTTTTGGACGACTGATTTCTCCTTTTTGGACAATCGATTTTGCCTAATTATTCATTAATTGACCGTCCTACTTAGTGACTGATTTATCCGCTTAGAACAACCAATTCCTTCCAATTGATGTCTAATTGTTCATTTAGTTAGTTGACTGATCACTGTAATCTGGTTGACTGATTTTGTCATAGACTATTCTATGCTATCAGCTTGAGCCTCGATTGACTATGCGCCCATCGGTAGTTGGTAATCGTGGTACACCAACCAATGCTAGTTATTGGGTTCTGATCCAGTCCCGGGAAAGGTTCATGTTCCCACCGATCCCAACTGGCAGATGACGGTCTGGTCACAAGCATTCTAGGTGCTTGCTACTCCATTTCGTACGGGTGCAGGTTGTTCTTGTTAGATTGGTAGCTATTATTCTCTTGTCACTTACCTTGACTCCTCGAATGACTACGTGCTCAATGGTAGTTGGCAATCTTGGTACACCGACCAATGCTAGTTATCGGGTTCTGATCTAGTCTCGAGAAAAATTCGTGTTCCCACCGATCCCAACTAGCAGGTGATAGCCTGGTCACAAGGGTTCTAGGTGCTTGCTACTCCATTTCATGTGGGTGTGGGTTATTCTTGTCAATTCATTTTCATGAACTTCCCTGTGTGACTCTTCAGGTAACTACATACGTGCTTGTCGTGTCATCTTCTTCATTCTTATGTAGTTACATGTGTGACCCCTTTCATGTAATTACATACGCATTGACCACTTTCCAGTTCATGCGCGTTTTCCTCTCATGCAAGTGCATGCTATTCTCATGTAATTACATGTGTGGTTCTTTCATATAATTACATGTGTGATAATCCTTTCTAGAACATGCGTGCTATCCTTTCTCGTGTCCTTAAGTGCGTGCTACCCTCTTGCCATTCTTAAGACCTTCTCGTTTGATTACATGCGTGGCTTTTTCATGTAATCATATATGTGATAACTACTGTATGTGTGAATATTGGCATATTATTACAACCGTTGTTAATCGTTAACTGAAATTGTTACTTGTTAATTGTGTTTTGAATTTGTTTTAGAGGGCAACCTATTGGGATTTTTATGCTCATTCTATTTTACTAACCTTTTTCAAGAAAATTTGAAGTACAATGATGTGGCTAAAAGTGCGTAGAGCGACTGTACCCACATAAGTCACTCTTTTACTATTATCCATCGCAACCCGATATTTTCTACTGCTATCGGGACGTGATAGGGTTGGTATCAGAGCATGGCTTGAGGATTCGGTAACCTAAGAGTTATTGGTCTTCAACATCTTAAAAAGACCTGTGAGGATGGGTAGAAAGTATGGGCTGAGACTAGATTAGTGTCTCTTCGTCTCTTAACCTTGTCTAACTATCCTTAATTTTCAACTTTAGTCATATAAAAATACAAACCATGGAAGGAAACAATGTTCAGTGGAACGAGTTATAACACACAATTCAAGGACTAACAACAGCTCTGAACACAATTGTCCAACAAGGAAATCATCAGAATAATGGGGATATGTATAAGAATTTTAAGAGCATGGAACCACCTAGGTTTGCTGGCAATCCTGACCCTGATGAAGCAAAAAATTGGGTTAAGAAAATAGAAAGGAATTTTAAAGTAACCTGGTGTCCAGAAGAAGATAAAGTTAGGTTAGCTACTTTCCAATTAGAGAAGGATGCAAGAATCTGGTGGGAGACCACTGAAGCCATACTGACTAAGAAAGATCTCACGTGGAAGGAATTTGTAGATCTTTTCAATAATCAATATTTCTCATAAGAAATCCAAGAGAAGAAAGCCATGGAGTTTATCAACCCAAGTCAAAGAAATATGTCCGTAGCTGAGTATGAAGCTCAAATCGCCAGATTATCTAAGTACGCTCCACAGTTGATCTCTACTGAGAAATTAAGGGCTAAAAGATTTATGAATGGGTTGAAGCCCAATTATATTACTCACTTGGCACCTATGCTAATCACACTCTATACCGATATGGTGAAGAGGGCATTAGCCCTAGAGGGTGCAATCGAGATAGTAGATCGAAGGAGAAATAAAGCAAGGAATAAGAAGAAAGGCTCGACATCTACCATTAAAGATGAAGAATCTGAGAATGACCAGAAGAAGTTGGAAGATGAAGCCAAGCAACTTGAACAACCACGTAAGAAACCAAGACAAGGCAATCACGATGATTCCAAGAAAAAAGAAAGAAATTTGTGCCCATTGTCAGAGGTATGGACATGAAGCAAATGAATGTTGGAGAAGAATTGGTGCATGCTTAAAATGCAGAAGTTGAGAACACCGTATCACAAACTGCCCACAAATGCACGGCCAGCCAGCTACACCTCAGAACAGCGGAAGGTCATGAAGACCATAAGCCTTAGGAGAGGCGGATAAAGATCAAGAGGGTAGAAACTGTTAAAGGCAACCATTATACCTAGACTACAAGGATGTTATGAGTACAAAGTTGTAAAATTGAATCCGGTTAAAGAGAAATCCATGTAATTTTGTGAAATCCTATAAAAGTAACTTTTGTTTATTATGTATATCTTTTATGTCATGCTTGTCACTAGTGTCAAAGGAGATTTCGAGGATCTAGATTAACCTTTAGTGGGTAGACCGTAACAATAATAAGATATCGTTAAGAACCTGTGAAACACTCATTATATTATGGGGAATCCAACCAAGTTGCATCTCACTGAACCCGGAATTGTAACCTTGGCTCCTTAAACCTTCATGAATAATGCTAAATACCAAATTTTCCATCGATGTCATGGCTATGAGGTATATGGCAGGTGCATATACCGTATGGCTTGATAATCGTGACAGAGTTGGTAAGGTTAACCTAAAACAAATAAACCTTAATAGACTGAACATTGTGATCCATCAAAACTAGTTATGGAGTTTGGATGGCCAAACTTCTTTTAGTGGGGGAGGATTTGTAACACCCAAAATTTAAATAATAATAAGATATTGAATATTAGAAAAATATATTGATTACCATAAAAGATACAAGAATATGATTACATTTGAATCTAGAATCCTTTCACATAATTAATGTGATTTTGGTATTGTCTTCAGATGTGTGCACCCCGGTAAAGTGTCATCGGAATTCGGTAACGAAAATGAAATCTAACAACATCACAATTACTAGAAAAATATATTGATCCTAAAAACATGAACATCATGAATTACTGATGCACAGATATGAAGATTAAGTCAACTTAATGATTTTTTGTGTAATTTCCACCCGAAAAAAAATATTCTAAAAAATTAAATTAAAATCACCATAATTTGAATTATATCTCAATTAGCTTATGTTTAAAATCTCAACAAAATTAGACATCATTTAGATATAAAATTAATGACTCAAATGATCAAAGTGAATTAAAATGGAATTATCTAACCGAATTACATAAACCTTATTACGTGAGCCTACTTACGCAAGCAAAAGGCAACGTGTTGTATTGGGTGACCCTTATCTAGTTTGGCCATGGGATGATAAGGATCATCCTTCACATGGCTACCCTTATAAAACCCCTCCCATTTCTTCTTCTTCTTCCTGCTTTTTCTTCTTCTGCTACTTCTTCATCTTCTTCACTACTTCTTCCTGCTTCTTCTGTCCACCATCACACCACTGCCACTCCCTCATCCTCTATCCTTAAAACACCATCATGCCAAAGAAAGAGAAGGGTGATTATCAGTTCATCCTCATATAATTTCATTAATTATATGCCTATTTTGGTGATTAACAAAACTTCAATAAAACATTATCTAACAAGTTTTTATGAAGCTTAGTCACTGGAAACAAATAAGGCAAAATCAAGCAAAACCTGTAAGTACTCTTACACTATAGCATTTAAAGTTCAGAGTATGTAATTATTCTAAGTAAACATTGATCTCCTAAGTGATATAACAATTTCATTAGATTCATAACGATTTCTATACCTTTATTGATTTCAGTCTCATAAAGATTTCATAAGTATCATATCGATTTTAGTTTATAATGATTTCATAAGTGGTGCATCGATTTCGGTCTCACAACGATTCGTTAAGTGAGAGAACGATTTCGGTCTCACAACGATTCGGTAAGTAAAAGAACGATTTCGATCTCACAACGATTTGATCTGCGTAACGATTTGGTTCTCAAAACGATTCGATAAGAGAAGCAACGATTTGGTTATCATAATGATTCGATATGAGAAACAATGATTTGGTTCTCATAGCGATTCGATAAGAGAAACAACGATTTGGTTCTCAACATCGATTCGATAAGTTACACAATGATTTGGTCGTTGTAACGATTCGATAAGTTGCACAACGATTTGGTCGTTGTAATGATTAGATAAGTTACACAACAATTTGGTTGCTGTAACGATTCGATAAGTCACAACAACGACTTGGTCAATGTAACGATTCGATAAAGTAAAATAACGATTTGATAGCCACGTCGATTGGCTGTTGTTTGAACAACGATTTGCTCAGACATCGATTTGTCTCTCAAACAACGATTTACTTTGAACAACGATTTGATCTCACATCGATTTGGTTATACTTAAGAAACTATTCGCTAATATAATGATTTGCTTATAATTGTGCAACGATTTGGTTTAGCATCGACTTGACTCTACTTATATAACGATTTGAGTGACCAACGATTCTGTAAGTTGAACAACGACTTCATGGATTACATTGAAACTCACACATGATATTCAAATGTATTTTCAAGTATTGTGAAAGTCATGACTCAATAGGAACTGAACTCAGACTTCAAGCCACCGTCTTTTCGCCTTTGCTATTTCATCAACTGCTATTGAATTTGAATCATGGTAATATGGAGAAGACAAAATTGTTTGAAGCACGGACAGAAAACCCTCTTTGGATTTGCCCAAGATTTTTGGAATTCATTTATTTCTTTCAGGGGTAGCTTGTTTTGGTTTTGGTGCATTTCATGTAATTCCCACGCACATCTCTAATATCCTTGCATTTATTATGACTGTTCACATCATCTGCATGTTGCTTTCTGTTCCCATGCTCCTATAAGAAGCGCTTTTCAAATAGCAGATTGGCATTTCTATTTTGATGTATATTCTTTCTAACGTTGACTGACAAGCATGGAGATAGTCTAGCTGTCTCTGGTTTAGCATTTAATGTGTGCAGGTCTTTGCCAGTACCATGTCATACAACGTTGGACAAAATAGAAGCTGAAGGATATCAAGATGGATCTTCTCCTTGCGTGCATGGATCGTAAACCATTAAATGACTGCAAGCACACCTGTCGTACTCGACGAACCATGCAGTCTAACAAGCATCCAACCTAGAGACAACGTACACTTCAACGGATATATTTTTCAAAGAGAAGGATATATATAGAAGACTGTTGACTCCGTAAAGAATAACTTTCAAGCTTTCCTCTTGCAACCTGCAAGCATCAGAAAGAAGAGCCCTGAGCTTCACTCCCTAGCTTGCTGCAGCTCTTGCTCTCCGTTTTCATTGTTTTTAGCCTTTGGAGAGCCAGTGTGTTCTGAGAGATTTTCTTATTGTAGATCTTTCTCTCTCAGTCACTGCCTCAGATCGAGCATTTGTTGTAAGCTTGGCCTAGGGGCATTTTACCTTTATTCACACTTGTGGTGAAGTTCCTCTTTGGACTATGAAGAGAAGACCTGTTGCGAACAGGTGGTTTGTATTCCCTTCGGTAAGGAAGGAAGACCTGTGTATCAGGGTGTTTGTATTCCTCTTCGGGGTTAGAAGAGATGCCCAGCTACGGCTGGATGTGTAAGGGTCCTTAAGGGGGACAATACCCTTGGTAGTGAAAGCCCAAGTTGTTGCTTGAGGATTGGACGTAGGACTCCTTGGTATAGGAGGGCCGAACTAGAATAAAAATCTCATGTTGCATGTGTGATTGCTTTTGTGCGTTTGTTTGTTTTCATTCATCTAACACTAACTATTTATTTTAGTGTTTTTTTGTTAAGCATTTTTGTTAATAGGTTTTAATTTAAAATTTTAGAATCCCATTCACCCCCCCTCTGGGCTTGCTAGCTGGGCAACAAAGGGTGTTGCAGAAAGCTGAGGAGAAAGAAAGATGAAGAAAGAAAGAAGGTGTAGAGGCAAAGAAGAAGAAAGTCAGTGCAGAGGCAGAGAGAGAAAGAATTGCAGCGCACTAAGGAAAGAAGTGAGGCATAGAGCTTAGGGAGTTCATCTCCACCCGACAATCACGCCTAACTGATAAGTAGATTCTTCTCTACCTTTCTTGATTGTTTAGCATATTTGGATCGTGTGATTCAAGCTTGTATGATTCTAGTTTTTACCGGAATCGGATGACCGACTTGGACATTTCGATCGACCAATTCTTTCCCTGATTCGATTGATAAAAGAGGAAAGAATTGGAAAGAGAGGTTCAACGAGTTTTATTAAAACTGAAAAATATGTACAGTTAAAGTATAGGTTTCTCCCTACAATCCCTGAGTGTCTATTTCCATTCCCAAGCATGTTTAGACTGTGCGATTTATGACCGTGCGATTCTGGCTTTTTTAAGAATCAGTCGACCGAAACCAGAAATCGGTCGATCGATCCTATCATATCGGTCGACCGCTTTTGTGATTCCAGTCGACTAATCCTCACCACAATAAAGAACCTGCATGTCGACCAATTTTTTGCCAATCGATCAACTTTGTCATTTCAGTGGACTGATTTGACAGTAAGTTCAAAATCAAGCTACTAGCTGGGTCGGACGACCGATTTATGTTGTCTAATCGACCGATTTGGTTGTTTTGGATGACTAATTTCTCCCGTTTGGATGACCGATTTTGCCTGATTGTTCATTAATCGACCGTCCTACTTAGTGACTGATTTATCCGCTTAGAACAACCAATTCCTTCCAATTGATGTCTAATTGTTCATCTAGTTAGTTGACTGATCCCTTTAATCTGGTTGACCAATTTTGTCATAGACTGTTCTATGCTATCAGCCTGAGTCTCAAATGACTATGTGCTCAATGGTAGTTGGCAATCGTGGTACACCGACCAATGCTAGTTATTGGGTTCTGATCCAGTCTCGGGAAAGGTTCGTGTTCCCACTGATCCCAACTAACAGATGATAGCCTAGCCATAAGCATTCTAGGTGCTTGCTACTCCATTTTATGTAGGTGCAGGTTGTTCTTGTCAGACTGTTAGATATTATTCTCTTGTCACTTACCTTGACTCCTAGAATGACTACATTCTCAATGGTAGTTGGCAATCTTGGTACACCGACCAATGCTAGTTATTAGTTTCTGATCTAGTCCCAGGAAAGGTTTGTGTTCCCACCGATCCTAACTGGTAGGTGACGTCCTGGTCACAAGCATTCTAGGTGCTTGCTACTCCATTTTGTACGGACGAAAGTTATTTTTGTCAATTCATTTTCATGAACTTGCCGGCGTGACTCCTCAAGTAATTACATGCATGCTTGTCATGTCATCTTCTTCATTCTTATGTAGTTACATGCGTGACCCCTTTCATGTAATTACATACGTGTTGACCACTTTCCAGTTCGTGCGCGTTTTTCTCTCATGCAAGTGCATGCTATTCTCATGTAAATACATGCATGGTTCTTTCATATAATTACATGTGTGATAATCCTTTCTAGAACATGTGTGCTATCCTTTCTCGTGTCCTTAAGTGCATGCTACCCTCTTGCCATTCTTAAGACCTTCTCGTATGATTACATGCGTGGATTTTTCATGTAATCACATACGTGATAACTACTGTATGTGTGAATATTGGCATATTATTACAACTATTGTTAATTGTTAAATAAAATTATTACTTGCTAATTGTGTTTTGAAATTGTTTTAGAGGGCATTCTACTGGGCATTTTTATGCTCATTCTGTTTTACTAACCTTTTTCATAAAAATTTGAAGTAAAGTGATGTGGCTGGAAGTGCGTTGAGCGACTATACCCACATAAGTAAGTCACTCTTTTACTATTGTAACACCCCAAAAATTTAAAGTTATAAACAAATATGAATAATGTGGTTAATATACATTAAGATTGTCATTAAATTGAAATAATTGATATTTAGGTATGATTAGTGGTAACGTATGTTACCCCAGTGTCGTATACAGAGGTGCGCGCTTCCATAGGGCGACACCGAAAAACGACAACGAAATAAAAATCCGAGAGCACCATAATTTCTAGAAAAATATGGAGAAATCAGAAATATAATTATCCAAATTTTTCGACGCGCGGATTTTGAGATTAAGTCGACACAACCATTTTTTGGGTGATTTTTCACCTAGTGTAAAATAAAATCCAGAAATTAAATAAAAATCACCATAATTATAAAATCATAATATTAGCCCATGGTTAAAATTTCATGCCAAATGGATACCATCTGGTCATATTTACATCAAGTTTATTGGACCAGCCAAATTATGGTATATTTACGGAAGGGATTTTGTGGGAATTTTACTATGCCTACATGTGAGGCAATAGAGAGGCCAGCACACCTAACTGAACAGTTAACACGTTTGTTACTAACGTGTAAACATGAGGAGATTCGCATGGGCTACGTGTTGTGGTAAAAACCAAACGATTTTTACTACGACACTGCAAGGGCCAACGTGCCAATTGCATGGGGAACCTGTTGGGCTTATAAAAACCCTCCCACAGCCATCGTAAGTACCTTTTCCCACTCCAGCTTGTGTTCATGTGTGGTTGCTGAGGTTACGTTGTTTCTTTTGCTATTGCTGTCGGGAGAAGCTGCAGCTACTGCCCTGTTGTGGTGTTGCTGTTATTTGGCCTTCGAAGAACTCCCATTTCTCCAGTACATTAGAGCATTTGTTGAGATTACCATACGTGCAAGATTCTCCTTATTCCTCTGTATCTGTGGAACTCTTACTGGGGAAAAACTCTCACTATTCAGAAAGGTAGGATTCAATTCCTAATCCTCTTCCTTTCCACTCTTGGATTGATTGTTTGAAGTGATCCTTATCATGTGTCTGTCATTCTTTAGTTCAGGAAGTATGATCATGGTAGAATTCTCTTCCTATATCTTCTCTGTTATAGGTCCTTGACCTCCACTTTGATTAAGGAGGTCATGAGCACATGGTTACTTGCTTTAAACGTGTGATTCCTCTTTTGAAAAATATGTACCCATTCCTTACAGTCTTGTCTTAGTTGTGTGTATGTAAGATTCTCTTCTTAATACTTCTCCGTCTTCCCACCGTTCTTTCTTGAATTACTGGTTAATGGTATGTAGTACCTTTAGCATGCTATTTTTTTTCGAATCTGAGAAGTCAGGTTATTCTCAAATCTGAGAAGTCATGCTATTTTTCAAAAACATAGGAAGTATGTCTATGATAGAAAGTGAATCTTCCATCATATTTTAGTTAGTCTTCAAGTCATGGGTAGCTACATACTACTCTCTCTGTTTCAGTTTGTTTGAATCTGGAATCGTGTTCACTTCACCATGTAGAGTAGACTGAACTATGACGGTTCTTTCTACAATTGAGAAATGATTCATTGAGAAAGTTTTTAGTGAATGTTGTTGCCTAGTTGACCAGCCCAGAGGGGGGGGTGAATGGGTCTTTTAAAAAATAATCTAGACGATACCTGTAAATAAAAACATTCACAAAAATGTTCTTCGATGAAGGTTAGTGACTGTTAGTTCAAATACCAATCACACAAAGAAAACAATCACACGACACAAAGGATTATCCTAGTTCGGACCTCCTCTCCTTAGGAGTCCTACGTCCAGTCCCTGAGCAACCACTCAGGTTTTTACTAACTAGGGTACAGTCCCCCTAAGGACGCTACAACACCCAGCTCGGCTGGTCTTCCTTCACACCCGAAGAGAATAACAACACCCTGGATACCCCACCAGGTCTTCCTTCACAACTGAAGGGAAACAGTACCTTGGATACCACCAGGTCTTCCTTCACAACCGAAGGGAAACAACACAAAGAGAATGGAATAAGTTCAAGCCCCTAGATCAAGCTTTTTAACAAGCCAAGATCTGAAGCAACTAGAACTGAGAGCAAAGAATCTACGCTAAGCACACTCTCAGAACTACACAAGCTCTCTCAAGATTTTCACTACAGTGTGGAGAGCAAAGAGGAAAGCTAAGTGGAATGAAGTTCTTGGCTCTGGACTTCTTGCCGAAGAATTTGAATGCTTGAATACTTGATCCTTCTTTACTTCGGTTCTCTTGTATTTATTCTTCTTTTGAAAGACGGCCGTTGAAGTAACCGTTGTCTCTTAGATTGATAGACGTTAGACTGTTTGACATTTGGAAGCTTCAACTATCTTTTATCCATTTGAGCACGCAAAGAGATAGGGTCTTCTGGCGTCTATATGGTCCAACGTTGTATGACAAAATGTCTTCAGGACCCTGCACACATTAAATGCTAGAACAGTAGACAACTAAGCTGTCTCTTGTTGTCAGTACATGTTGATGTGAGTATTCACCAAAATAGCAATCCCAAATAGCTTGTTTTAAAAGATGTATATAGAGTAAGCACAATAATGGACGATATTGTCTGCATGCATGCAGAGATACGTTCAGAACTCAAAAATACAGGAGTGACAGATAGATATATACGTGACTTTGACTAGTCAACGCTTTTTAGAGATAAGATAAATGTCAAGTCGTTGTAAGATATGAAATCGATGGCTATATGACTTATGAAATCGTTATGATTAAGTCATTTTAACTAAGTCGTTATAAGCCACAGCAAATCGTTACATTCACAAAAGAAATCATTATAAGCACTTAACAAATCGTTACTGAATGCAAGTCGTTGTGTTCTGTAAAGAAATCGTTATGGAAAGCAAGTTGTTGTGTTCAATGAAGAAATCGTTGTGAAACACTTAACAAATCGTTATGGAAAGCAAGTCGTTGTGTTCACTGAAGAAATCGTTGTGAAACATACAAAATCGTTACGGCGAGCAAGTCGTTGCGAGTTCTAAAGAAATGGTTATGATAACTTACGAAATCGTTACGGCGAGCAAGTCGTTGCGAGTTCTAAAGAAATCGTTATGATAACTTACGAAATCGTTACGGCGAGCAAGTCGTTGAGAGTTCTAAAGAAATCGTTACGATGACTTATAGAATCGTTGTGACAGGCAAGTCGTTACGAGCTCTAAAGAAATCGTTATGATGACTTATAGAATCGTTATGACAGGCAAGTCGTTACGAGCTCTAAAGAAATCATTGCGATAACTTACGAAATCGTTACGGCGAGCAAGTCGTTGTGAGTTCTAAAGAAATCATTATGATTACTTAAGAAATTGTTATGGTAACTTACGAAATCGTTATGACGAGCAAGTCGTTGCGAGCTCTAAAGAAATCGTTACGATGACTTATAGAATCATTGTGACAGGCAAGTCATTACGAGCTCTAAAGAAATCGTTATGATGACTTATAGAATCATTATGACAGGCAAGTCGTTACGAGCTCTAAAGAAATCGTTGCGATAACTTATAGAATCGTTGCGACAGGCAAGTCATTACGAGCTCTAAAGAAATCGTTGTGATGACTTATAGAATCGTTACAGGATCGACTTGTTTGAAACAACATGACTTTTCAGTCTTACAAGGAAATCGTTAAAACACTTATGAAATCGTTATGACTTTTAACAGAAGTCGATGTGGACTTAGAGAAATATCATTTTGAAAAGATTAAAGCTTCAGTAAGACAATACTTACCAACATTGACTTGATTGACCTTGGTAATTTTCCTGTACTTAAGACTTATGAAATATGTTAGAGATTATTGATGAAGTTTTGTTAATCACTAAAATACATATGTAATTAATTAAAATTACATGGGGACAAACTGATCATCAATCTCCCCCTTTTTGGTGATGACAAAACTGAACAATAAGCATGAATGAAAATTCTCTCTATTTAACAATAATCATAAATACATGAAAATTTTGTTTTTGGAATGTATTTCAGACATGCTAATTTTCTCCCCCTTTTTGTCAGTAAGCAAAAAGATAATCTGAGACAAAGAAAGAAGGGAAAGGGAAACTGAGACAAATTAATGTTTTTCATTCATCTTGAGGAGGTACAGGTAAATAATAAGCAGGAGATAGAAGAGAGGCAAAATGGGAGATGGTTTCCCATGCCTGTGCTTCCTGCTCTTCAAAATGAGTTTTAAAGACTCCATAAGACAAAGAGTAGGTTGGTCCCATGGAGGAAGCCATCCTTTTGAGATGAAGATCTAGGTGCTTATAGAGAAGATCAACATAAGTATTCTTATCCATAGTTATCTTCAGGAAATGAGTAGTCCCAAAGCTGGCACAGATAAGAAACTGATCCATGGACACAGGATAGTGATTGTGATTATCTCTGAGAGCTTTATGTAGAGCTACATACACCTTGTACCTTTCCTCCCAAACTTTGAAGGGGTCATTTACAAGATGAATGGAGTTCATATCCAAGAAAGTGGCTGGAGAGACAGCAGGTTTGCCTTCCCTGGCTTGGGCTTCATTCAGAGAAAACAACTGCTGAGCAGACAAAGGGTAGAACTTGGACCATTCTGAGGATGTCAGCCTTTCACATTCAGACAGGATTGGGGCTAGAACTTCAGCACTTACATGCCCCTGGTGATATTCTCTAAATAGGAATCTAGGAAATGCAACCAGATAGTCTTTCTGTACTTTGATTCTGCCCATCACTCTGGCAAAACGTTCAAAGATGATGGATCCTACCGAAGATTCCATGACAAGGAAATGAATCTGAGGTAGTGCGATCTCATCGGGCACTAGGAGGGTAGCAAAATCTACCTGAACATCTGAAGTGTGAGAGATGCCTGGTCTGAGAGCTGAAATGGCCTTCTTAAATTGGCTCAGCTGAACTTCTGGAAGCTGATGGAGATATCTGTAGTTGTTAAACCACAAGTAATATCTGACTATCTTGATTTCTTTTTGGATGAAGGAAGCCCATGATTCTCTGTGGTAGAGCCGGAACCACTCTGATAAGGTCAGGGAGTGATCCCTTGGAGGAAATCTGGCAGATTTGTCAATGATGAATTTTTTGTAGAGATCCTTGTGACTTTTGCCCCACTGCTCTTCAGTTTTGGAGTGGGCAAGAGAGAAGATTATGGACTTTTCGGATTTAGAAAGAGAAGTGTAGGGTAAAATGGTGTTCAAATGATCTGTGAGATTTAGAAAGGGAAGGTTAATAATAGTGGCAAAGACGACCTTGGAAAGGTATTCTCTATACAGTGGTTTATTTTTGTTGTCCACTGTGAGAGAGAACCACAAGGGAGGATATTTACAATCATAGGAAATGGAGGAAGTAGAAGAAATTTTCCTCTTCTTAGAGACAGGACTAGAAGAGTCTGCCCTATGGATATGCTCCCCAACCTTCAACACTGCCCTGAGAATGCCTTCCTCAAACTCATCCTTTACCTTTTACATAAAGGGAGAGTCATGTTGAGCTGTCTCAGGGATTATAGTGATGAAAGAGGGTGGAGGAGAAGGGTGAAGGAATGAGTGAAAAGTAGTAGGGTGGTCATCGACTAATCTGGAGGAGGGACCAGAGGAGGAGGAGGTTCCAGCAGAGGATGCTGGAGGGGCCTCAAAGGTAGATGAAGGAGAGGGAATGTGAGTAGAGGAGGCAGGAGATGAGGTGGACTAAATGGTGCTGGAGATAAAACGGGTCTTGATTGAGGCTTCTTGAAGGTTTGTGGAGCAGGAGGTGC
Source organism: Colocasia esculenta (assembly GCA_014218235.1). Taxonomy (NCBI): domain Eukaryota; kingdom Viridiplantae; phylum Streptophyta; class Magnoliopsida; order Alismatales; family Araceae; genus Colocasia; species Colocasia esculenta. The sequence continues at coordinate 52,208,227 of CM024764.1, read as the reverse complement.
TGTAGGAGCTGATGGTGGAGAAGGAGGAACAAGTGTGTGAGAGGGAGGAGAAGGAGCTGGGGGCTCAGGTGCCAAGGTCTCTTCTTCAACCTCTATCTACACAGGTTCACACTCCACTGGCCCTGATGGCTCTGACTCTTGCTTAGCTGGCCCTGGAGGCCCTTCATCCTGCTCAGCTGGCCCAGATGGCCCTTGACTGCTAGCTTCTACCTCTGCTGCTACTGCTGCTGGCCCTGATGGCCCTGACTCTTGAACTGATAGCCCTGATGGCCCAGACTCAAGAACTTGAGCTACAGGAGGTGGAGGAGGAGGAGCTTGGGCTCCAACCACCTTCAGGATTTCACTCAGCATATTCTTCATGCTGCCCATTTCTTTGTTGAACCACTTCATGGCATTCTTGATGTTGGAAATTTCCTTTGAAGCTGAAGCTTGGCTCATGAAGATGGAGGATACATCAGATTGAAGAGAACATAGAATAATTCCTTGGGCATCAAGTCTCTCAATCACAGGCTTCAAATTTATCACAATCTTCTGCCTCATTATCCTTTCATGTGGAGTATTTGATAAGAGTGGTACTCCGGGTTCCTCTTCTTTCCCTTTCTGCCTAGCCTCTAAAGCTGGAGGAGGCTGATCATCATCAGAATCAGAGGAGCTGGCTGACTCCCCATCTCTAGGATCAAAGTCTGGAGGATTGACATGTCCCTCCCCCTGAGTAGGAGCATCCTCTTCCATTGTCTCTTGCTCCCCCTGAATGGGAGCATCCTCTTCCAAAATAATATTATCAGGAGCATCTGATTGCTCCTCCTGAACTGGTATTGCAAGTGATTCTTCAATGTGGCCGGATGCCACAACTTCTTCTTCTGCAATTCCACCAGTCTCTGAGGTGACTGGGGTGGTGAGAACAGAATCCACTACCTCTCTTAAGATAGAGGCAACAATGGAGGTGAACAAAGTGTCTGCTGCACCTACCACTGCTCCTCCTACTGGAGCTTCTGGAGGGTGAGATTCAATTATTAAAGGGGCTGACCCTACTTGCTCTGCAGCTCTTGATTCTGCTGCTACTGATTTTGCTGGTACTGCTGGCATGACTTCTGCTGGTATAGTTGGTGGTTTTGCTAATTCAGCTGGCTCAAATTCTACTCTTGGTTCTGCTACCGCTTGATCTGCTGCTGGTTGTTCTACTGCTGGTTCTGCTGCTTCTTCCTGAACATCAGGAATATCTCCTATGATGGCCTCTCCCTCTGCTACTGAGGTCTTAGACCAGACACCATTGATCACTGAGAAACCACTCTTCCTTAGATTTCTGGACCTAATTGATTGGCCCATTTTCTCAACTACAACTCCGGTTAGATCAATACCAAAATGCCTGAAAACTTTGGTAAGCAGATGAGCATAAGGCAAAGAGACATTAAAGCTTGCTCTTTGTGTCCCAAATTTGATCACGGGAAAATCTCATCCTCTCAATCATCACTGCGGCCATATTGATGTCCTTGTTCTGTATGGCCCAGAACATCATGTCTGAGTCTGCCTTGGTACAGGTGGAGAAAGTGGCGCTTCTTGGAACCAAAATCTGACAGACTATGAAATGGAGGAGGCGGTTGAAAGCATTCATTTGGTTAATGTCTAATTTACCATCTTTCAATCTGAATCCCGGTCCTACAATACCAAGACCTTTAACTTGGGCGTCCACGGTGTGAACCCCACTGTTCCCAGATGTCTTTACTCCAAACAACGAATGTAACAACTCATGATCTATCTTGATCTGGGTTCCCTTGACAGATGAAATCAGGGACCCGTCTTCCTCTGTTCTCAGATAAACATAAAAGGCCTTTACGAGGTCCAGATAACTTACCTCGGAAAAGGGTGGTGATTCCCATCCACTGCATCCTGTTCATTGCTTCAACTACACTGTGCATGCCATTCTTCTTTAGATCTGCTATATCCACTGCCTTATTTCCACAGACTTTCGTTTTCACAAAGGTGAACCTTTCCTGCTGCTCAGGAGCAAGAAACTCCGCGCTGTAGCCACCCAAACTCCCGGAAACGGTGGATGCAGCCATGGAATCCGTTGAGGAGGTTTTCTGGAGGGTTGAGAAGGAAGGAGGAGTGAAAGCCCTCAAGAAATTTCGCGGGAAGATGAGAGAAGCTTCAAACTTAGCAGAGAGTCGATGTCGAAATTGCTAGGGCATCGGCTCAAGCAACCAGACGAAAGGGGGAAAAGGTAGAAGATGGGATACGAATCGTTCTCTCATCGATTTTATGAATAAATAAATGCGCTGAGGAAAGTGAGGCGCCAAATAGCGGTAGAAAACGACAAACAAGTTTGACTATTCAAACCGACTTCAATAAAAGAGCGACCAGGAGGAATAATATTACTATTTTTGCTTAAAGCCATGGAGAGAAAGATTGTTTAAGTCTGAAAAATTTATATGCCAGTTTTCAACAAGACTCTTTTCACAAAATGCACATGCCCAATTCCCTTCTAAGAGATGTGAATCTCTCTTCAGGTAAGGCTTTTGTGAAGATGTCTGCTAGCTGGCCATTTGTATCAATAAAAGATATTTCAATATTACCATTTGCTACATGATCACGAATAAAATGATATCTAACCTCAATATGCTTAGTCCTTGAATGTTGAATTGGATTCTTGGTGAGATTAATGGCACTGGTGTTGTCACACAACAGTGGAATCGATTTGATGTTTAATCCAAAATCTTCAAGTTGTTGCTTTATCCATAAGAGTTGTGTACAACAACTTCCAGCAGCTACGTACTCAGCTTCAGCTGTAGATAGTGCCACTGAATTTTGTTTCTTTAGAGATCAGGATATCAAACATCCTGCAAGAAATTGACAACTATTACTGGTGCTTTTTCTATCTACTTTGCATCCAGCATAGTCAGCATCAGAGTATCCTACTAAATTGATTTTACAAGATTTTGGATACCACAGACCTAAGTCATGAGTTCTAGCTAAATATCTAAATATTCTTTTTACAGAAATTAAATGTGATTCTCTAGGATCTGCTTGATACCTAGCACACATACATACACTAAATAAGATATCAAGTCTACTAGCTGTCAAATAGAGTAGTGAACCTATCATACCTCTGTAGATCTTTTGATCTACTTTCTTACCATCTTTGTCACTGTCCATCCTCGTTGATGTGCTCATTGGTGTTGACAGTGGCTTGGTATTTTCGAATCCAAACTTCTTCAGGAGTTCTTTTGTGTACTTGGATTGACAGATGTGAGTTCCTTCCTTTCCTTGTTTGATTTGTAATCCAAGGAAGTAATTAAGTTCTCTCATCATGCTCATTTCAAATTCTCTCTGCATCAACTTTTCAAAATACTTGCAAAGGGATTCATCAGTAGAACCAAAAATAATATCATATACATAAATTTGAACCAGTAGTATGTGTTTGACCTTTGACTTTATGAAAAGAGTGCTATCTACTTGACCTCTACCGAAACCATGGTTTAGAAGAAAAGAACTAAGCCTTTCATACCAGGCTTTAGGTGCTTGTTTTAAACCATATAAAGCCTTATGAAGTTTGAAAACATGATTAGGAAATTTGTGTCATCAAAACTCGGAGGTTGTTCCACATAAACTTCCTCTTTTATAAAACAATTTAGAAATGCAGATTTAACATCCATTTGAAATATGTTAAATTCAGAGCAGATGCATATGCAAGTAATATTCTAATAGCCTCAAGTCTAGCTACAGGTGCATAGGTTTTGTAACGTCGCACGTTTTCCGGATCCCCGTGGATCCAGGTTTAGCGGGTTTGGTGGCCAATGTGAGGCCCATTAGTGTTGTGTGTTTCTTGCTAGATCCTTACCGGGTTTGGTTTGGGTCCGTGTTGGTGTTCAGCTTGCTGGACACAGTGTGTTGGCGTCCAGGTGGGTGACGTCGACTGTGTGTTGGCGGCAGTGGTGTGCCGTTAACATGGTGTTAACGTCCATCGATGAGGACGTTGACTGTTGAACTTGGCGTCAGGATTTGTGGACGTCTAGTTGTGGCGGTCTGGTTAAACGGCCAAAGGGTTGACGTTAACCTGGCATGCCTGTGTTTTTATGGCAGACCCGAGCTCTGTTCTTTCTCCTCCTTCTCCCTTCCTCTTCCCTCACCTTCACCCTTGAGCTTCTTCGCGAGTTCTGACGGTTGACGGGAGCTCGTGGGAAGGCCGTGGTGCGCGTGGTAGCGGCAGATCGGGCGGGGAATGACGGATTGGAGCGCGGTGTTTGTGGAACGTTTCTCGGGTTTCGGCGTGATTCGAGGTTCTTCGGAAGTTTAATTGCGTTTCTGAGGTAGAGGTCGAGCCCTGTTAGCTTGTTAGAAACATTAAAACACGACTTAATCACTTGAACCAGCATTTTTATCGTATTTTCGGATTAAGTTGAACCATGTGGGGTTAAGGGGTGGTTTGAGTAATTTAGTGAATGAAGCATGTTGTAATGGGTTGTTCCGGGTTCTAGTATGTTAAAGGAACCATTTTTATATGTTTTTCTATAGTTTAAACGGTTGGAAAACATGTAGAGCCGGATTAGGGTTTCTGTAGGGTTTTAGGCCGGAGAACTTGGCATCAAGATCGCTTGCCGCCAAGATCACCAGCCGGGACATAAACGGCTAGATCGCTTGCCGTTTACTTCCTTTAAGTGGCAGTCGATGTTGCCGCCAACCTGTGCATGTATCCATGCAGTATTGTTTACGTAGCTTTCCTGGTTATGAATATTGTGTGATTGTGTGTGCATGGCGATGACCGGTGTGAGCCAGTACACTTGTTATGCTCGTGGAGCATACTGCTCATGTAATGGGCAAGTTTTACATGAATGATGTGTGATGTACGTAATCGCTTTACATGGTATGTGTGGTGCGTTGGCACCCGTGGCACTCTTGGAGTGCGTTGTCCATATGTTGGGCATTTGGTTTACGTGGAAGACGTGTGGTACACCATCCAGGGTGTAATATACACGTGCTGTCTACGTGGTTTGAGTGTGTGTTTACTACACACTTTGTCGTAATGTAATTCTTATGATTTGTCGTAATAACTGGGCAGTGAGGTTCCTGTGTGAGCCTAGCCATGACTTCATGATGTTTGGGCAGTGAAGGTCCATACCGACCTAGCCCTGGTCCGTTGTTGTCTTTCGAATAATATTATATGGATTTATGAAGTAAGTGGTGTGTTGTTACGAAGGTCATCTCATGACCGATGATAGGCCAAATATGATTGGCTATCGTGATTTTTATATGTGTTAGTGTGAGATGATTAAGGCCATGTAATAGCTTTGAGGTCATGTGTAATTATAAATTGGAATTATAAGGAAAGCTATATGTGTAAGTATCGTGGTTTGTGCTAGCCGAGTGTGGTGGTCCGACGCCTATTCCGGAATGCCTCTCTAGTCGGGTACCCCAGGTTCTTTGTGAGCCAGGCACGTGTGTTTGTTGTGCTCGGGGTTTTGTCCAGGTACTTGTGCTGTACCGTTGAGGTCTGTGTCGTCTTCCTGGACACCCTCACTCCTGAGTTTGAGTTGTACGTTCGGCTGAGGGAAAGACGGCAGTGGGACAGCGACTTCCCAGAGTTTGTTCTTTGTCGCTTGTAGCGCGCTCGTGGTTGGGGGTACGGACACCAGTAGATGTACTGGTCCCCAGCTAGTCCTGTTTTCCAGTGCCTCACTTTAGAGTGCTCCGCCAGAGACTCTAGAGGTGCCAGGCATGGGCCTGCAGTTGTGTGTCTGCAGGTGTGGTGTTGGTTGGTCTCCACAGTTGTTTGACTTCTTCCTAGTGAGCGGCAGTTGGACCTTTCGTCCGTGACTGCGAGGCTGAGAGGTAGTTCTTGTGTTGTGTTGTCCGGGTTGGATATTGGCCTGATCAGCCAGTAGTTCGTTCCCGTGTGGTGGCGTCGTTCTTTCTGACTCGTGCTTTTCCAGTGACTGTGGTTTGTGAGTTTGTGACTCGTGGTGAGGTTTGACTTGTTCAAGGTGTGCCCTGGTGTTGGCACAACTGTGACTGAGTTGTGGTTTGTGTGACTCGTCGTTTAAGGTTTCACTTGTAATGTTGTGTCTAAGTGAGGGCACAATATAATCGTGGTTCAGTGTGGTGTTTATCACCTACTTGTACCTTTCTTCGGGTATTTGTGTTGTGGTACCTCAGAGTAGTAGGTACTTGTTCCCTTCGTGGGTTACTTTGTAGTTTTGTGGTGGTACATTGTGTACCAACCTTTCCGGGTACTTGTGTGTTGAGGAGGTCTTGTGGTTTGACCTGCCTCTTGTTGTATCCTAACTGTTTTAAGTAGATCTTTGTTTATGTTTTATTGTGGATTAGTTTGTGATTATTAATTATGTTACCTTTATGGGTATTTTGCCGATGAGGCTTATGGCCTAGGTATATTGTGGTTTAGTTAAGCTATGTTCCGTGGAGGCCATGTGAGACCTTCCACTTGTTGAGTTTTATTCTTCTTGGATATGATTCCAATTATAATTTTAGTGTGTTATGGATTGGCTTCGTGGTAGCTAGTCCTATTGCTCGGTGTGTAGTTTCTGGCGTAGTGAGGTTTGGAGTATAAAGGACCAGCTCTTTGTTAGCAGTCCTATTACTCAAATGTTTGAGGTTCGCCTGTAAAGCTTGTAGCCTGGGCAATGATTTGCCTGTGTGGCTTATAGTTTAGCCAACCCGTTGTTGTAGCAGTGTGACAATGAGACTGTGGTTTAGGCACTTTAGTAGTTGGGCTGATTAATGATATTATGTTAGTTCTGTGGTCCTACTTTTCTTCTGAGGACGTTATGTTTATTATCATAAGCATGTTTAATTGTTATTTATTATCATGATGTGAGCATGTAATGGTTTGGCTATTGTTGTTGCCAGTGAGACCCATTGGGGTCGAGGTGTCTGTGGTTACATTGTTGTTTTGGGTAGCCCCTACTGAGCCAGTGACTTGTTGAGGCTCACTCCCCTACAGTTCTTTTCAGGGCTTGCCGTGTGTTTGGCTTGCAGTGGCGTTGCGTCAGACTTGTACCACCAGCAGTAGTGTAGTAGTTAGTGTTGTGTGAGCTTGTGCTCCCTCGGGGTATGCCCCAGGTAGTTGTACTCTTTTTAATTGGACATGTATTAATGTAATGGGACAGTTGTACAAATTTGTGAACAGGTATGAGCACATGTACTTTCTTGTGTCTTATATTCTTGTGGTTTGTCTTTTTTATACTCTTACTGGACTCGTGTGTGAGATATCCCTTGCGACACTTCGGTGCGTTCGCGGGAGGCGGATCTGGATATAGAGCCTTAATGGGCATAAATACCCCGGTCCGTCACAGTTGGTATCAGAGCAATGTCCAGTTAGAATATGAAAAGACATTGAAAGTACAATGTCCCAATACATGGATTAATGTCCACTGCTGGTAGTAAGTCTGTGGTTTTGTGTGATATGAAGTAGTTTTTACGTTTGCTTTTCGCACGTAAACTGTGAGTTTTTGTTTGTTAGATTGGTAATTGTGAGCAGCTGTTGTGCCATAATGTGAATAGTGGCATAAGTTGTGTGGTAGCATCCTGGCACTAGTGCAGTTAAAGCAGTTAAAGTATAGTATTTAAAAGTTTTCAGTTGCAGAGATTAGAAGAGCAATGTAAAGTAATGCCTTGAGAAGGATATACCTGTTATATGTTAATAAAGTGCAGAGTTAGCAGAGACAAGTATAGAATGTTTCTGTGATAGATTAGTTTGGTTGTTAAAGATTTGCAGTTAGAGGAATTGAAGAGATTAGCAAGATTGGCTATGGAATTCAGTAAGTTTTAATGAGATAGAAAGTTGGCAGAGACAGATGTATGGTAACATGGTAATAAGGATCAGGTCAGTGTGTGTGATAAGTTGCAGTTGAAAACCTCAGCAAATGTAATGTGGCATCAGAGATCTGAGTTAGATGATATTAAGAAATAATGTGTATAAGAATGTGATTAGTGTTATGAAGAGTTTGATATGATCAAAAAAAAAAAAGGGGGCAGATCAGCTTTAAAAGAAGTATCAGTACATAAAAGAGCAGTGAATTATGGCAGCTAGATTAAATATGCCCGAGATCAGAAATCTGAGAAAAATATTGTTATGAATATGATGATAGCAGGAAGGAAGTGTGATATGAAGATTTGTATAAATAAGTATAGAAATGATCAGTTGAATAAAGAAAGAGAGAAAATAAGGATTAATGTGCAATAAAGATTTGTGAAATCTGCACAAGAGGAATATTTAGTTGATGATTGGCAGTTTAGATAAAGAAAAGATATGGATTAGAGAAAAAAAGAATTTGGCAAATGATGGAGTGAATAAGAATAAGATCAGATGAGTCAGGAAATGTCAATTAGAGTTTGCATATTGGTGCAAAGAAATGATTTAATTGAGCAGAAAGGAATTGTTATTAAAATATTTCAGGGTTTAAATGCTGGAGTAGATTGATTAAGAATATTTGGAAAGTTTATGCAACAGAATTATGGGAATTAGCCAGAGAATGTCAGTAAAGCAGGAAAGATATATGAAAAGCGCAATATGTCAATAGTGATTTGGCAGATTAGAAATTGCAGTAATTTCTTCATCAGGAATTAATTGAATGGGACGATTTGAGAAGCAGTTGAAGTCAGAAGAAAGCAATTGAAAGTAATACTGTGAACAGAAATTGTGGAATATTTTGCAAAAGTGTTCAGTGTGATCAGAGTAGCGCAGCGGAAGCAGAAGCAAGAAAGATTTAATATTCATAAATTGTTCAAGCTTTGCTGAGATAAGAAGAAAGTGTAAAGTTTTGCGCAGTGGAATAAAGGAACAGAGTTTATTATGATTTTTTTTAATCAGAAATTGGCTTTAAACAATATGAGCAGAATAATATGAAAGAGCAGGAAATTCAAAGATGGTGATTGGTTTTCTTTGAAAAAGTGTCAGTTGCGAATGCAAATGCAGATGAGGCAGGATAATAGTTGGCAGTGATAAATAGAAAAAAAGGAAATGGCACCGGAAAGTTTGATAATTTGGAAAGATTATGGTATGAAAGAATATTACAGTGTAAGATATTTGAGAAAGATAAAGCGGTCTCGAAAGAAATATTGCAAACACAGCCCGGAAATTGTGGAAGCAGGTTCAGTCCAAGGAGATAAAGCACCATTGACAAGGAAGAATCGCCTACGGTTAAAAGCTAAAGAAAGGCAATGAAATTGACAGAACAGAGTAGTTGTGAGATGAATTGAAAGGCCGAAGCAGAGAAAGAGTATCCTACTTGTTCTGTGTTTGACTTTAATTGTTTTTAGGTGATAATTGGTTTATCGTAGTTTGCTTTGAATGTCGAGGACGACATTTGTTTTTAGGTGATAATAAAGTAACGTCGCGCATTTTCCGGATCCCCGTGGATCCAGGTTTAGCGGGTTTGGTGGCCAATGTGAGGCCCATTAGTGTTGTGTGTTTCTTGCTAGATCCTTACCAGGTTTGGTTTGGGTCCGTGTTGGTGTTCAGCTTGCTGGACACAGTGTGTTGGCGTCCAGGTGGGTGACGTCGACTGTGTGTTGGCGGCAGTGGTGTGCCGTTAACATGGTGTTAACGTCCATCGATGAGGACGTTGACTGTTGAACTTGGCGTCAGGCTTTGTGGACGTCTAGTTGTGGCGGTCTGGTTAAACGGCCAAAGGGTTGACGTTAACCTGGCATGCCTGTGTTTTTATGGCAGACCCGAGCTCTGTTCTTTCTCCTCCTTCTCCTCTTCCCTCACCTTCACCCTTGAGCTTCTTCGCGAGTTCTGACGGTTGACGGGAGCTCGTGGGAAGGCCGTGGTGCGCGTGGTAGCGGCAGATCGGGCGGGGAATGACGGATTGGAGCGCGGTGTTCGTGGAACGTTTCTCGGGTTTCGGCGTGATTCGAGGTTCTTCGGAAGTTTAATTGCGTTTCTGAGGTAGGGGTCGAGCCCTATTAGCTTGTTAGAAACATTAAAACACGACTTAATCACTTGAACCAGCATTTTTATCGTATTTTCGGATTAAGTTGAACCATGTGGGGTTAAGGGGTGGTTTGAGTAATTTAGTGAATGAAGCATGTTGTAATGGGTTGTTCCGGGTTCTAGTATGTTAAAGGAACCATTTTTATATGTTTTTCTATAGTTTAAACGGTTGGAAAACATGTAGAGCCGGATTAGGGTTTCTGTAGGGTTTTAGGCCGGAGAACTTGGCGTCAAGATCGCTTGCCGCCAAGATCACCAGCCGGGACATAAACGGCTAGATCGCTTGCCGTTTACTTCCTTTAAGCGGCAGTCGATGTTGCCGCCAACCTGTGCATGTATCCATGCAGTATTGTTTACGTAGCTTTCCTGGTTATGAATATTGTGTGATTGTGTGTGCATGGCGATGACCGGTGTGAGCCAGTACACTTGTTATGCTCGTAGAGCATACTGCTCATGTAATGGGCAAGTTTTACATGAATGATGTGTGATGTACGTAATCGCTTTACATGGTATGTGTGGTGCGTTGGCACCCGTGGCACTCTTGGAGTGCGTTGTCCATATGTTGGGCATGTGGTTTACGTGGAAGACGTGTGGTACACCATCCAGGGTGTAATATGCACGTGCTGTCTACGTGGTTTGAGTGTGTGTTTACTACACACTTTGTCGTAATGTAATTCTTATGATTTGTCGTAATAACTGGGCAGTGAGGTTCCTGTGTGAGCCTAGCCATGACTTCGTGATGTTTGGGCAGTGAAGGTCCATACCGACCTAGCCCTGGTCCGTTGTTGTCTTTCGAATAATATTATATGGATTTATGAAGTAAGTGGTGTGTTGTTACGAAGGTCATCTCATGACCGATGATAGGCCAAATATGATTGGCTATCGTGATTTTTATATGTGTTAGTGTGAGTTAGCTTGGAGGTTACAAGATGACCAATGAAAGGCAAGTTAATGGTTCAGGTATGTGTTGGTGTGGGATAGCTTTGGGGTCACACGGTGACCGATGTTAAGCTAATCCTAACACTTGTAAATTGTGAATTATAAGGAAAGGCTATATGTGTAAGTATCGTGGTTTGTGCTAGCCGAGTGTGGTGGTCCGGCGCCTATTCCGGAATGCCTCTCTAGTCGGGTACCCCAGGTTCTTTGTGAGCCAGGCACGTGTGTTTGTTGTGCTCGGGGTTTTGTCCCGGTACTTGTGCTGTACCGTTGAGGTCTGTGTCGTCTTCCTGGACACCCTCACTCCTGAGTTTGAGTTGTACGTCCGGCTGAGGGAAAGACGGCAGTGGGACAGCGACTTCCCAGAGTTTGTTCTTTTGTCGCTTGTAGCGCGCTCGTAGTTGGGGGTACGGACACCAGTAGTGTACTGGTCCCAGCTAGTCCTGTTTTCCAGTGCCTCACTTTAGAGTGCTCCGGCCAGAGACTCTAGAGGTGCCAGGCATGGGCCTGCAGTTGTGTGTCTGCAGGTGTGGTGTTGGTTGGTCTCCACAGTTGTTTGACTTCTTCCTAGTGGAGCGGCAGTTGGACCTTTCGTCCGTGACTGCGAGGCTGAGAGGTAGTTCTTGTGTTGTGTTGTCCGGATTGGATATTGGCCTGATCAGCCAGTAGTTCGTTCCCGTGTGGTGGCGTCGTTCTTTCTGACTCGTGCTTTGCCAGTGACTGTGGTTTGTGAGTTTGTGACTCGTGGTTGAGGTTTGACTTGTTCAAGGTGTGCCCTGGTGTTGGCACAACTGTGACTGAGTTGTGGTTTGTGTGACTCGTCGTTTAAGGTTTCACTTGTAATGTTGTGTCTAAGTGAGGGCACAATATAATCGTGGTTCAGTGTGGTGTTTATCACCTACTTGTACCTTTCTTCGGGTATTTGTGTTGTGGTACCTCAGAGTAGTAGGTACTTGTTCCCTTCGTGGGTTACTTTGTAGTTTTGTGGTGGTACATTGTGTACCAACCTTTCCGGGTACTTGTGTGTTGAGGAGGTCTTGTGTTTTGACCTGCCTCTTGTTGTATCCTAACTGTTTTAAGTAGATCTTTGTTTATGTTTTATTGTGGATTAGTTTGTGATTATTAATTATGTTACCTTTATGGGTATTTTGCCGATGAGGCTTATGGCCTAGGCATATTGTGGTTTAGTTAAGCTATGTTCCGTGGAGGCCATGTGAGACCTTCCACTTGTTGAGTTTTATTCTTCTTGGATATGATTCCAATTATAATTTTAGTGTGTTATGGATTGGCTTCGTGGTAGCTAGTCCTATTGCTCGGTGTGTAGTTTCTGGCGTAGTGAGGTTTGGAGTATAAAGGACCAGCTCTTTGTTAGCAGTCCTATTACTCAAATGTTTGAGGTTCGCCTGTAAAGCTTGTAGCTTGGGCAATGATTTGCCTGTGTGGCTTATAGTTTAGCCAACCCGTTGTTGTAGCAGTGTGACAATGAGACTGTGGTTTAGGCACTTTAGTAGTTGGGCTGATTAATGATATTATGTTAGTTCTGTGGTCCTACTTTTCTTCTGAGGACGTTATGTTTATTATCATAAGCATGTTTAATTGTTATTTATTATCATGATGTGAGCATGTAATGGTTTGGCTATTGTTGTTGCCAGTGAGACCCATTGGGGTCGAGGTGTCTGTGGTTACATTGTTGTTTTGGGTAGCCCCTACTGAGCCAGTGACTTGTTGAGGCTCACTCCCCTACAGTTCTTTTCAGGGCTTGCCATGTGTTTGGCTTGCAGTGGCGTTGCGTCAGACTTGTACCACCAGCAGTAGTGTAGTAGTAGTTAGTGTTGTGTGAGCTTGTGCTCCCTCGGGGTATGCCCCAGGTAGTTGTACTCTTTTTAATTGGACATGTGTTAATGTAATGGGACAGTTGTACAAATTTGTGAACAGGTATGAGCACATGTACTTTCTTGTGTCTTATATTCTTGTGGTTTGTCTTTTTTATACTCTTACTGGACTCGTGTGTGAGATATCCCTTGCGACACTTCGGTGCGTTCGCGGGAGGCGGATCTGGATATGGAGCCTTAATGGGCATAAATACCCCGGTCCGTCACAGGTTTCATCAAAATCTATGCCTTCCTCTTGAGAATAACCTTGAGCTACCAATCTGGCCTTGTTTCTTAAGATTACACCAGTTTCATCCAATTTATTTCTGAACACCCATTTGGTGCCAATGACTGGATGGTCTGATGGTCTAGGAACAAGTGACCATACTTGGTTTCTCTTGAACTGATTTAGTTCTTCTTGCATGGCTAATATCCAAGATTCATCACAAAGAGCTTCATTGACTGTCCTCGGCTCTATTTGAGAAACAAATGCTAGGTAATCACAGGGAATTACATTACCTCTTGTTCTTACCCCTACAGATAGATCACCAATAATATTTTCGAGTGGGTGATCTTTCTTGTGTCTCCATTCCTTTGGAAGATTTTCATGTGTAATTTCCTTTTGTTGCATGTCATCCAGAGGTGGATCATCCTTGTCCTCAATTGATGTATTCTTTAGTTTCTTAGACAGCTCATCTGCATCATCATTATCACTATCTTCTTCCTTTCTCAAGGAAGGGTTAGTTTCATAAAAAATAATATGTACAGACTGTTTAATTAATAAAGTGCGTTTATTAAATACTCTATAGCCTTTGGGTTTAGAGGTGTACCCCATGAAGATGCCTTCATCTGATTTGGCATCCAACTTACCAATGTCCCTTTTTCCATTGTTGTGGATGAAGCAAGGACAAGCAAAGGTTCTGAAATGACTGATTTTTGGCTTTTTTCCTTTGAACAGTTCATATGCAGTCTTCTTCAGAATTGGTCTGATCATAACTCTGTTGATAATGTAGCTTGCTATGTTGACTGCTTCAGCCCAAAAATACCTTGGCAGATCATATTCTGATAACATTGTTCTTGCCATATCCAATAGAGTTCTATTCTTTCTCTCAGCAATTCCATTTTGCTGTGGTGTCCTTGTTGCTGAGAAATTATGCTCAATTCCCTGATCATCATAGAACTTAGCAAATTTTTAATTCTGAAATTCACCACCATGATCTAATCGGATAGAAACAATGCTGAACTTCTGATCCTTCTGAACTTTCTTGCTGAAACTGACAAAGTTATCAAATGTGTCATCTTTATGCTCTAGAAATGATACCCATGTGAATCTTGAGTAATCATTGACTATGACAAATCCAAAGTTCTTTCCTCCAAGACTGGTAGTCCTCATTGGCCCAAATAGATCCATATGAAGGAGCTCTAAGGGTTTTGAGGTGGTTACCACCGTCTTTGACTTGAAGGAGCTTTTGGTGTGCTTTCCCTTAGCACAAGGTCTACAGACACCTTCCATTTTTGCACTGACCTTTGGCAGACCTTCTACAAGATTTTTCTTAACCAATTTTCTCATACCATCTATGCTACAATGTCCTAGTCGTCTGTGCCATAATTCAGTAGATTTTTCCTTATTTGCTGCCAGACAGACATTTTGTTCTTTGACTTCCTTAAGATAGAGCACATATAAGTTCTTTTCTCTATTTGCTTCAAAGATGACAGATCCATCCTTCAGTATGCTGCATTTCAATTCTTGAAACTGGATCTGATGACCTCTGTCACACAGCTGGCTGATGCTAATGAGATTATGCTTCAACCCTTTGACAAGAAACACATCTTCCATAACTGTTCTTCCTTTATTATTCACAGAGCCACTGCCAATTACTGTTCCTTTCCCATTATCTCCATAAGTAACTATTCCTTCTTCAGCTTGGAGATGAGTGAATAACTTCTGGTTTCCTGACATGTGCCTTGAGCACCCACTATCCAAGTACCATTTGGATGCTCGAGGGTTAACCTGAAATAAAATCATCAAGCTTTAGGTACCCAAATTCTTTTGGGTCCTGATTGGTTAGTATCATTGATTTTTCAGATGGTCTGCAGATTTTGATTTCTCCGCTGACCCAACTCTCATCCCTATATGGATTGGTTTCCCCCACCTACCTGTTAATCTATACAATGAAGACTACTTACGCTGCATAGCCGGGAACTTTGGAGAAGTGCTACGCATCCACGAGTCTACTCTTGCATGGACTCAAACGGCAGAGGCCCTTGTTTGCGTTGATGTCGACATCGCAAAACCCTTACCTGATCAAATGTGGATTGGCCATGGTGACGGAGATTTTGGAAAAGTATAAACTTTCATAGGGTTCCTCCTATCTGTAGTCTTTGCAAAAGAATTGGCCACTCGGTACATGAGTGCAAGAAGTCGAACAAAGAGAAGGCCCCTGCCCAATCTGTCGCTTCGACTACAGTCATGCAGACCAAACATGCTGATAAGGAGAAGGAATGGCGCCTTGTTAAACGCAAAGTTGGTTCTGTTAAAAAAATGTGCATCTGCCTCAAATCTCTTCAATCCCGGTTTCAAACGTTTTCGAGCGTCTTGCAGATGACATTGGTGTTCTTGAAGAAGCCTCCTTGGGCCCAGCCAAGCCTATATGCAGTCATGCACCTGCTACCATCCCCCCGGGGAGTTCATCTTATTCTCAGGAAGACGATCCCAACGTGCATGCCACTGTTCATGCCCATGCACCTCAGAAGGAAGCCTCCTCACCGGCCGTGCAGCCAGAGATCGCGCCGGAAGCCACTTCGCCGGCGGAGCCGGCCTTACCTCAGAAAGATCCTCCGGTGACTCACTACATTCCTAATCTTGTGCATGAGAACGGATCCCCAGATCCCCAAGATGATTCAGCGACAGTGTCTCAGGGTAAGTTAATTGCTTTTAAAGGAAACACCATCGTGGACGAAGATTATATAGAAACTGGGCATGGTGGCATGCTTTCTTCGGCCTCACGGCTTGCCAATAGCGAGAATGTCTTTATGTCAAGTGTTCCACTTACTACATCTGGTGTGAAGGCTCCTCAGCCGGGTGTTTGTACGAGATCAAAAGCCAAAGCTGCGGTTCGAAACTCGGGTTACAGTTCCACATGAATGCTCCTGCAGTCTTCTGGAATATTAGAGGCCTCTCAAATTTGGCTTCTAAACGGTCTCTCAAGCGTCTCATTAAAGTAAACAAGCTTCAGTTCATTGTTATCCTTGAACCTAAAGTTCCGTTAAGTAGAGCCCCTGCCGTTGCTCGTTATCTCCACATGCAAGGGCACGCAGGGAATGATGGGGACGATTCAAAAATCTGGCTTCTTTGGTCCAGCTCGATTTCCCTGCAGGTTACTAGCAGCTCCACTCAATTTATCTCTGCCCAGATTGTGGTCGGCAAGTTACCCATATGCTTGGTCACTGCGGTTTATGCGGCGTGCAACCTCAGTCTTCGTCGTCAACTATATCAGTCCCTATTACTTCAGAGCGACAACTCCCTCCCTTGGCTAGTAGGCGGGGACTTCAACTGTGTTACTAGCAATTCTGAGAAAAAGGGTGGTTCGCTCCCTAATCTTAATGCTTTGCGGGATTTCAACTCTTTTATCTCTGCTGCTGGTTTTATTGGTCAGACTTATACCTGGTCAAACAACAGAGTAGGCCCCGCCTCCATTAGAGCTCGTCTGGATCGTATCCTTGTTACACCCCAGTGGCAAGCTTCATTCCCGGGATTCTGTGTTAAGCATCTGCCTAGGGGCCCTTCCGACCATGCTCCTTTGCTTCTAAATTGTGTCCCCTCTCACTCTGTTCCATCCAGATTCATTTTTCAAAAGATGTGGATCTCCCATGAAACCTTCCATCAGTGTGTTCGTGATTCCTGGACCAGCATGAATATTCAGTCTCATAACCCTTTTGTCACTCTGCAGTGTAAGCTGAAAGCTACTAAATTAGCTCTACAAACCTAGAACAAGGATGTTTTTGGAAGAATTGAGGTTCAAGTCTCCTTAGCTGAGAATCTGGTGTTTGCTAGGCAAACTGCTTTTGATGATAATCCTACAGCTGAGAACAGGGCGAGCCTTAATGAAGCCAATGCGGACCTTCGTCGTGCGCTCAATTGCCAAGAGCTTTTTTGGGCCTAGAAGGCTAGGATTAATTGGATCATGGATGGTGATAAGAACACTGCTTTCTATCATGCTGTGGTTCAGGGTAACAGATCGAAAAATTATATTCATGGTCTCAAGATTGACGGTGTCTGGTGCGAGGATCAACTCATTCTAGCTCAAGAGGCAGAGAAGTATTTTTAGCAACTCTTAAATTCTGAAGACCACGTTGTTGACAACAATATGTTGGAATCTATCCCTCTTCTTATTCAGGAAAGCCATAATGAGTCCTTAATAGCTACCCCTACTGATGAGGAAGTGAGAATAGCTGTTTGGTCCTTGAATGCTGATAGTGCTCCGGGTCCGGATGGTTTCTCGGGATGTTTCTATCAAGCTTGTTGGGATATTATTTCTGTTGATGTGATTGCAGCGATCCAAGGTTTTTTCAGGGGGTTTCCCCCTCCCAGGGGCATCTCCTCCTCTATCTTGGTTCTTATTCCCAAGGTTCATAACCCGACTTCATTTGGTGATTTTAGGCCCATTACTCTATGCAATTTCTGCTTCCAAATTGTCTCCAAGATCCTCTGCTCTCGCCTTACAGACATTCTTCCTATGATTATTTCGGAGGAACAAGGAGCTTTCGTCAAAGGTAGGAATATTGTTGATAATATTTCACTCTCCAAACAATTGACTCAGGATCTTCGGAGGAAAGTCCATGGCCATAATGTTATCTTCAAGATCGACATGATGAAAGCGTATGATAGAGTAGAGTGGGACTTCTTGTTTGCTGTGCTTCGTCACTTCGGTTTCTCAAACCATTTTATCTCTTACATTGGTATGTTGGTCTCTAACTGCTGGTCCTCAGTTCTGTTCAATGGTTCTCCTGTCGGTTACTTCAAATCTTCTAGAGGATTGCGCCAAGGTGACCCTCTTGCTCCGGCTCTGTTCATCATCATGGAAGAGGCCTCAAGCTTCTCGAAGCTTCCTCCATTCTGCATCCTTTCAATGGCCCAAGAAACTGCCAGCCGATCTCTCATCTGCTCTTTACAGATGATATTTTAATTTTCTGCAATGGTCATAGCTCAAACATTGCCAGGCTGCTGAGTTTCTTACGCAGGTATCAGAGGTCCTCTGGCCAAAAAATTAATCAGCAGAAGAGTAGCTTCATGATTTCCAACAACACCCCATCATCCTTGTCCAGGCGTCTCTCTGGTATTTCTGGGTTCCGTCATCAGGTTGGTGCCTTTCGTTATCTTGGTGTCCCCATTAAGCTTGGTAGAGCTAATGTGACTGATTACAAATTCCTTATGGACAAAGTTAATGCAAAGATAATTTCCTGGAAATCGAAGTTTCTTTCTCAGGCGGGCAGAGTGACTCTTATTAGGTCTGTGCTCTCTTCCATCCCTATTTATTTAGCTGCTGCTACCTCTATTCCCAAAACTGTCATAAATCATATTGAGAAATGCTGTGCGAATTTCTTCTGGAATGGTATGGATGGCATTCATCGGAAGCACTGGGTATCATGGGAAGTCATTCGTCGGCCCATTTCTGAGGGTGGGCTTGATATCAAGAGTTTGTGGTACGTCCAGCTCGCGCTTGCTACCAAACAGCTATGGAACATCTATTATGGCTCATCTCTGTGGGCTTCTTATGCCCGTTTCAGGTTCAAGATTTTCGAAGGTACACCTTTCCAGCGTTCAATTCCTCATGGCATGTCGAAAAGGGTTTTTAACATTGCCCATCAAGCTGTTCTTCAAAAATCCAGGTGGATTGTTGGTGACGGTAGAAGTACCAATTTTCTTAATCACATTTGGCTAGGACAAGATCCTCTAAAGGACGTGTTGTCTTCTCCTTATTCTGGCCCCAATCTTACCGTTCATGAAGTTATCACCAATATCCATCATCCAATTCGAAGAATGATTTCTTGTCCGTCGCTCCAGGACATCAAGCTTACTGACCACAAGGATGTTTGTGTTTGGTCTGCTTCTACTTCTGGGAATTTCACTACCTCATCAGCGTACAAGAGTTTATATCCTTGTGGGACGTCCAGGGTGCCCCTTACCAAGATGTGGCATCACGCTTTCTACCATCGGGCTTCTTTGCTTACTTGGAAGATTTTGTATAATGCTCTTCCTGTTGATTCCCGAATTGTTGACCAAGGAATTGCGATTGTCTCCAAATGCTCCTGTTGCAAGAATCCGTCCACTGAAGACATTAACCACCTCTTCATTCAGAGCGATTTGGCTATTAACCTCTGGAATTGGGCTGCACCGTTCTTAGAATTTAGTCTGTCCAGTCATGAAAGTATTGCTGCGCGTATCTGGAATTTCTTGAACCGTTGCAACCTGTCTACCCCGCTTGGCTTTATTTCTATGCATGTTTGCATTCTGATTACGTGGGAGATATGGCGGACCAGGTGTCTCTTACGGATTGAGGGGAATCGGCGTCCTATCCAGGGCATTATTCATAATATCCGGTACATGATCTCAGTGTCAGTTGCTATAATGTCTTTTAAGCATGTTTCGACTATTTCAGATCTGGAGGTCCTCGCCTACTTTGTCTATTCTCATACTATGACACAGTGGTGCTTTAAACTTATAAGATGGATACCACCAGATTCGGGCTTGGTGTTAAATGTGGATGGCGCAAGTAAAGGAAACCCTGGTCTTTGTGGGGGCGGCGGGTGTATTAGGGACACTGCGGGTAAAATGCTCTTAGAGTTTGCTCACTCCTACGGCTCTGGTGGTAGTTTCTTAGCTGAGGCACGTGCTCTTTGTGATGGGATCCGTCTGGCCACTGAATTTGGTCTTACTTTATCTTTGATTCAGTCTGATTCGGCCGCCCTTGTCTCCTCTCTTAAGTCCGCCACATCCCCTTCCTAGGTTAGTCTTCGCTGGTGGCGCGAAGTCTATGATTACATTCGCACTTCCGAGGTACAGGTCATCCACGTCTACAGGGAAGCTAACCAGGTCGCAGATGCTCTTGCCAACTATGGCTGTAAAATTCTAGGAAATGTTACTTTCTTAAGCACAGCTTCAATGCCTCGTGAATGTAAAGGTCCCCTTACCATGGACCGATCTGGCTTTCCTACTATTAGGATTGTTTAGATGGGGTATGCCCCTTCGCTTCTGTAATCATTTTAATTAATAATTTTCGAGCCCAGGTGTACGCATTGGTGGAGTGGGAACACTCCACTCCTCTGGAGTTGGGTGCACTCTCCCAGTCACTGTCTCTGAGGACTCGTTGGAATAAAAAAAAAAGTATCATTGATTTTTCTTTTATTATCCATTTCTTATGTCTTGTTGGGCATGTCGTTATGATATGTCCTAACTTGTTGCAGTGACTACAGCAGGATAATTTGGTTATTTTTCTATATATTTGAAATCAGCTTTGTTTGTTATATCTTGTTCAGGTACAAATTTTGGTGTTGGATATGTTTTAGGATAAACTATGGTTTCTTCATTATCTGAGGGTGTATATCCTAATCCATTTTTCTTCTTACCTGATCTTCTAGCACCTTTTAATATGAGGGAGTTTTTATTATTTGTGAATTTTTCTAACGTGCTAGATAATTTTATGTTTTCTTTTGTTAGAGTCTTGATTTCAGTCCTTAGTTCATCTACATTTTCTGTTTTACTAATTCCATTATTTGTTTATTTTTATCTTTTAAGTCTTCACATAATAATTCATTTCTTCTTTTAAGTTCAGTTATTTGTTTTTCTAACTCTTCATTTTCTGTTTTCAGATCAGAGTTAGTGTTTTCTAAACAAGTACTGTTTTTCTTACTAGCTTTTAATAGTTTAGTTACTTCTTTATATTTATTATATAGTTCATTAAATGCTTCCTCTAAATTATCTAAATCAGAATCATTGCATGAATCAAAAGAGGAGTCAGAAGTTACCTTATCTTCAATATTTGCCATGAAAGCCAAATGGGCTTCTTCTTCATTGCTGCAGGAGTTTGACTCACTGTCTGAGTCGCTACTGTTTTCCCATGCTGCTGCCATTACCTTCTTCTTGTATTTTCTGAACTTCCTAGAGCTTTCTTTCTTCCTGAGCTCCGGCTTCCTGAGTTTTGGACACTCAGCTTTGATGTGTCCTGGCTTTTTGCATTCATAGCAGATGGGTTCTCCTTTCTTTAGATCTTTTCCATCTGGTTTTTTGAAGTCCTTATTTCTTTTGAAGTGCCTTCTACCAGATTGGAACTTCTTCTTCTTGGCTAGAATCCGCTGCAGTCTTCTAGAGAGCATTGCTTCCTCATTTTCACTGTCCTCAACACTCTCACTCTCATCTGAGCTTGCTTCTGGTGAGTCTTCTTCAGCCTTTAAAGCGTTGGAGTGCTTCTTTCTACTTGAGGACTTTCCTAGCCTTTCCATATTGATCTCATGGGCCATAAGGGACCCGATGAGCTTTTCTAAAGACATTCTTTTTAGATCATTAGCTTCTTCAATGGCTATTACTTTTGGGGTCCATGAGGATGGCAAAGATCTAAGAATCTTTCTAACCATATCTCCCATTTCATAGGTCTTTCCTAGTCCAGCTAGCCCATTTGTAATATCTGTAAATCTACTGAACATTTGGGTAATGGACTCACCTGATTGCATTTGAAATCTTTCATACTGTGCTACAATAATATCTATTCTTGTTTCCTTTACCTTATCTGTGCCTTCATAGGTGATTCTGAGCTTTTCCCACATTTCCATTGCGGATTTACAGGGTGAAACTTTATTGAACTCCTTTTTACTAAGGGCACAACACATAATACTTTTTGCTTTACAATTCTGCGAGATCTTCTTCCTGTCGTCGCCTGTCCACTGAGCTTTCTCATTTGTGACTAGAAGATCGCCTTCTTCCACTATGGACCATATCTGATAATCGTGGCCTTGCAGAAAGTACTCCATTCTTGTTTTCCAGTAAGTGTAATCCTCTCCATCGAACAATGGTGGTCGGTTGACAGACTGACCTTCGTTGTGACTTTGGGCTGCCATGGATCTTTACTCTTCAGATCGTTGGATCCTTTCTTTGTCGAAGAGACTCGCTCTGATATCACTTGTTGCCCAGTTGACAAGCCCAGAGGGGGGGGGTGAATGGGTCTTTTAAAAAATAATCTAGACGATACCTGTAAATAAAAACATTCACAAAAATGTTCTTCGATGAAGGTTAGTGACTGTTAGTTCTGTTGGGTTGAGTGTAATTTCATATCATTTTCCCTCCTATTTTGATGATGACAAATGTGATTTGAATGCAAATTAATTGAAAAATGATAAACACATTTCACCTAAATTACATATTCAAAAAGCATGTTACAAAACACACTTATCATTTGTACTCATAATAAAACATCTTACTAATGATATATGTGTTTAATTTTCAGGTACAAATATCTTCAACAATGATGGTGTCGACACACCCTTCAATGGTGTCGACACAACACCTCAGTCTTAAAGGCAAAAAGCTGAAGAAATGCTGAGACTGTGTCGACACAAGTCAAAAGCAGGTCGACACGAGTTGCAGATTCCAGGAATTAGTCTACCCAGGTCGACACAGGATCAGGGCAGGTCGACACTGGACCTCGTTCCCAGAACAGCCTGTTTGCAGGATTGGGACAGCAGGTCGACACTACCACCAGGGCAGGTCGACACTGGATCAACTCCCAGAACAATCTGTTTGAAGAATGGGACAGCAGGTCGACACAAGATGGGAGCAGGTCGACACTGGATCTTGTTCCCAGAACAGCCTGTTCTCAGATTTGGGACAATGTGTCGACACCACCACCAGGGCAGGTCGACACACTACGGAAAGATTGCAACTTAAATTGGATGTTTGCCACGTGTCAGCCTAGGGCGATGGTGTATCAACCTAGGATCGTGTGCCCTTGTACCTAAAGGGTATCTTTGGAATCTTTTGGGTATAAAAGGCCCCCAATTGGCCATCCATCATGTGTGAGACCCCAACGAACTCTCCAAGCCTCCAGAAAAGTTCCCCTTGGCGGCGAGAAGAGTTCATCTCCCTCCTCTGCTCTCCTGGTGTTTTCTGAAGACTAATTCTCATCAATTCGATTGTGAGAATTGGAGTTTGATCCTTGAAGAAGCAATTGAAGCGCCTCAAGGAAGCAGATCAAGTAGGAGCATTCGTTGGAGAAGATGTCAGGGAAGATCCCCAAGTTCAAAAGTACAGAGCATCGCTTGGGACTTCAAGAATTCAAGCCTCTTCCCAATCTGAGCTTCTACAAGGGAGTACACTGAAGAACAAAGTCTTTTCATACAATTCTAAATGTATTTTTGTTCTTCTGAGACATCTTGAGATTGTGCAAGTGCTTCTGCATAATTCTCATGAATGTTCTCATGTTCGACATGATCTGCTGCTAGAAGATCTATGTCTTGTGTTGGTGTCTAGCAAGTCATTTGTGAGCCGTTGTGCTCAGTTTGAGTTGTCGAACTCAAGTGGTTGTTGAGCAGTCTTGCTCAGGGATCTAGAGTAGTCTTTCTCTAGAGGTGTGTGAGTTGTAAACTCTGGTGTTGGAGTTGTCTGGCTCCAGTGGGTGTGTTACCCAGGTTGTTTAGTGAATCCTCACTGGGTGTGAGGGGTGATGTAGGAATCACATGGGTGATTTCCGAACCACCTAAAAATCTCTGTGCACTTGTCTATTTGTGGTTTGATTCTATCATCCGTTAGATGCTTCTATAGGATCGATTAAGATTCACTTAATCAACTGGTTTTCACATCTATTTTATCAACTCACTTAACATTTCATCAGATCTGTGTTTTTCACTGATAAAATTGCCTCTGATTCTAAAAGTAATTTTAAATTGCTTAAGCTTCCTCATAGAGTGGCATAGATCTATTCATCCCCCCCTTCTAGATCTTATCCACACCTTTTCCTCGATCCTTCAATTCGTATCAGAGCGGGTTTATACTTGATCTGATTTGATCTGAGCAGTTTTTGAGTATTGTGTGTCTGATTGCTTACTTGTTTGCTGAATATTCTTCTGTGCTTTCTTCTTAAGTCAATGGATTCCAAAGGTTTCATAGCTGAGGGGCATTCCATAAATAGGCCACCATTCTTTAATGGAACGGACTATTCATACTGGAAAAATAGAATGCAAGTCTTTCTAAGAGCCCAGAACTATGAAATTTGGAAAGTGGTTGAGGTTGGTCCCTATGAAAACTAGGGAGAGGAAGAAACCTGGACTAGGGAACAAATAAGAAAAGCCACATTGAATTATAGTGCCATGAACATGATTCAATGTGCTGTTCATCCCAAAGAGTATTCGAGAATCTCAATGTGCAAATCTGCCAAAGAGATGTGGGATAAACTCGAATTACTTTATGAGGGACATCACAAGTGAAGGAAACTAAGGCAAATATTCTTGTTTCAGAATATGAATTGTTTATGATGAAGTCTAATGAAACAATTTCTGAAATGTTTGCAGGTTCATGGTTATTGTCAATGGACTCAAGGCCTTAGGTAAGGACTACACAGATGCAGACTTGGTAAGGAAAATCTTACGTTCACTTTCTTCTATTTGGCACACAAAGGCCACTGTTATTGAAGATTCTAAAGATTTGTCCAAAATTTCTTTGGATGAATTGATAGGATCCTTAATGACATATGAAATCAATTTGAAAAGAAATGAAGAACATATAATTAAGACCAAGCCAATGGCACTTAAGGCCTCTTCAAGTAACAAAGATAAAAGTCAAGAAAAGACAAGTTCTAAGGAGTCTGAGTCAAATGAGGATGAAATTGCCCTCATGACCAGGCAATTCAGAAAATTCTTGAAATATAGAAAAGGAAAAATGTCTGGGAAAAAGAAGTTTTCCTCAGGTAAAAGAAACACTTCCTCTTCTAATTTCAACAAGAATAAAAATCTGACGAAACTGTCATTTGTTACAGGTGTAATAAGCCAGGACACATGAAGGGAGAGTGTCTGAGAACAAGAAATAAAAGCACAAGAAGTTCCAGAAGTTCAAGAAGCCAAAGGCCATGGTAGCCACTTGGTCTGATGAAGATTCAAGTGAAGAAGAAGAAGACAAAAAATCCTCAAGCTCGGAGAGTGAGGAAATCTGCTTCATGGCCAACAATTCTGGAGAAAAGGTAAACACCTCTTTTGAAGATTTCACTGTTGAAGATTGGCAGGATGTTTATTCTGAATTAGTTGAAAAATATTCTGAAATGAGAAAAAAAAAAATATCTCAAAAAGAAAATTGAAAACCTTTATCATAACCAATCTTCAAACAACAGAATTTGTGAGCTAGAAAATGAGATAACAGAATTAAATGAAGAAAAAGAAAATCTCATGAATCTAATTGATGATCTGAAGCTTGCCTCTCAAAAGGCCACCCAAGAATTCAAAGACTTATCTAAAAGCTAGAAATGGAAAAACAAGAAAACAACAAAAGATTGAAGAAATTAAAACTCTTCAAAACCAGCTAAAAGAAAGGGATGAAGTTATCCAAACCTTCACAAA
The DNA here is from genome assembly GCA_014218235.1 of Colocasia esculenta. Lineage (NCBI taxonomy): Eukaryota > Viridiplantae > Streptophyta > Magnoliopsida > Alismatales > Araceae > Colocasia > Colocasia esculenta. The sequence goes on along the minus strand of CM024764.1, from coordinate 52,182,874 downwards.
AGGTAAAGATAACTTGGAGGCATTGCTAGGAACAAATATGACAACAACCTCTCATGGATTAGGATTCAACAAACAAAAACCAAAGAAAGACAAATCTGGTGAGAAAAAGGGCAAAGCACCATTAATTAAATTTGTCAAAGGTCCTAATCTTGAGAACACAGAAATCAAGCAAACATCAGACAAAACATCAAACAAAACATCAACAAAACACAAAACAAATCAAAAACTCAAAAACAAAAGAAGACAACCAAGTCGACACAGTCTCCTGACAGGTCGATACCAGTCATGGAGAGGCCGACCTGCTCAACATCAAAAGCTACAAACAACTCAATCAAAAATTCAAATAAAAATTTGAAAAATAAGAAAAAGTCAAAGGAAATCATTTGTAAAGAACATTGGACCTCCAAGAAAGCATTTCAAGATGAATGGACCAATCCTTGGAGCCAATGGTATGACAACCTCTGTTGGTATCATCCTCAATTCTTCTATCCAAACCTTATGATGTACCAACAAAATCCATGGATTCCACCTCCTCATCTGAATTCCTATGCTCAAATGAAAAACTCCCCTCCCACTAAAAACAAAAATATTGGTGCTTTCATTCCTAAGGAAAAGAACAAACAGAAAAAGACTGAAAACACCAATGAAACAAAACAAAAATAAAAAACAAGTCAAATTTGGGTGAGAAAAGATTTACTAACAATGTTCAAACATTCTGATGGTCCCAACTCTGTTTGGGTACCAAAATCTTCTCTCCACTGATCTATTTTGCAGGAAGGTCGTGCACCTAACACCAATGTGTGGTTTCTTGACAGTGGGTGTTCACGACACATGACGGGAGACAGAGCCAAATTCTCATTCCTGATTGAAAAGGAGGGAGGGTCAGTAACCTTTGGAGGTAAAAATAAAGGAAAGATCATAGGATCTGGTAAGGTTGGTCAAACCTCAAACTCTGTAGATAATGTTTTACTAGTTGATGGTCTTGATTATAATTTGCTCAGTATCAGCCAACTATGTGACAAAGGTCACAAAGTTGTGTTTGAATCTGATTTCTGTAAGATAATTGACTCATCAACTGATAAAATCAATTTTTTGGAAAAAGGGAAAACAATGTCTACATGATCAACCTAAATAAAAACTTTTCTGAAAATCTTTGCTTTGTTGCAAATAAAGATGAAATTGCATGGACTTGGCACAAAAGACTTGGCCATGCAAGTTTCAGAACAATGAATAAGTTGTTAAGATTGAATTTGGTTAAGGGCTTCCTGAATCCTTCTCTAATGTTGAAAATCAAGTCTGTGGGATTTGTTCTAAAGGAAAACAAACAAGAAAATCCTTTAAAAACTTCAATGAGGTACTCACATCTAGGCCACTAGAATTACTTCACATGGACCTTTTTGGCCCTACAAGAATTCTAAGTCTAAGTGGCAAAAGATATGGGTTTGTAATCATTGATGATTTTACTAGATTTACTTGGGTTATTTTTCTGTCCCACAAAAGTGATACTTGTCTTGAATTCAGGAACTTCTGTACCACTGTCTTAACAACTTATCCATATAAAATCAAAAATATTTTGACTGATCATGGGGGTGAATTTGAGAACACATCATTTTCTGATTTTTGTGCTGAATTTCAAATATTCCACAAGTTTTCTTCACCAAGAACTCCAGAACAAAATGAGTTGTGAAAGAAAGAACAGAACTCTTGTGGAAATGGCTAGAACCATGCTACTTAAGAGTAACATGCCCAAATCCTTCTGGGCTGAAGCTGTGAACACAGCAATCACATACTCAATAGAGCATTGTCAGACCAAAAATCAAGAAAACCCCCTATGAATTATTGAAAAACAAAAAGCCAACTATTTCCTATTTTAAAATCTTTGGGTGCAAATGCTTTGTACACAACAATAACAAAGAAAACCTTGACAAATTTGATGCTAAAAGTCAGGAAGCCATCTTCCTTGGCTATTCTGAAGTGTCAAGGGCTTTCAAAGTGTACATTCTTAAATCTAAAACTGTTGAAGAATCTCCACATGTTATCTTTGATGAAAATTCCTTTTCAACTGATAATTCTAAATCTTGCAGGGAAAGACAAGACATTGAAGAGGATGAATTTGTTGTGGACTCTTCACCAACCGTTGAGGAGTTTGAAAACATTGAAGAGAACCTGAACACCCCATCTTCAAGTGGTTCAGGTAATATTGTCCCAGAAGTGGGTACTTCTCAACAGGTAATTTCTGAACATAGATTTCTGAAAGATCACCCATTAGACAATGTGGTTGGCAATGTAAATGATAGAGTTAGGACTAGATCTTCATTCCTGCATGATATTGAAGAAGACCCACTAGCTCTAATTTCCCAAATTGAACCAAAGTCAATTGATGAAGCCTTGTCAAGTTCAGATTGGATTAATGCCATGCATGATGAACTTCATCAATTTGAAAGAAATCAAGTATGAGAATTAGTACCTAGACCTAGTGACCAAACAGTCATTGGCACTAGATGGGTTTTCAGAAATAAGTTAAATGAAAATGGTCAAGTCATTAGAAATAAAGCTAGGCTAGTTGCAAAGGGGTACAATCAAGAATTTGGAATTGATTTTGAAGAATTATATGCCCCTGTAGCTAGACTAGAAGCAGTTAGAATTTTCCTTACTTTTGCATCCTCCATGAATTTCAAAGTTTATCAAATGGATGTCAAAAGTGATTTTTTAAATGGATTAATTAAGGAAAATGTTTTTGTTGAACAACCTCCTGGTTTTGAAAACGAAAAACATCCTAACCATGTTTTCAAGCTTAATAAGGCTCTCTATGGTCTTAAGCAAGCTCCAAGAGCTTGGTATGACTGTTTGAGTACCTTTTTACTTGAAAAAGGATATTCTAGAGGAAATGTTGATCAGACTTTGTTCACAAAAATAGTCAAAAATCAAATAATTGTAGTCCAAATTTATGTTGATGACATAATATTTGGCTCAACCAATAAAGGCCTATGCACTGAATTTTCAACTCAAATGAAGAATGAATTTGAAATGAGTTTAATGGGAGATTTAACATTTTTCTTGGGACTGCAGGTTAACCAAACATCTGAAGGGATCTTCATCAGTCAAGCCAAGTACGTCAAGGAACTTCTCAAAAGGTTTGACTTTCAGAACCTCAAGCATTCAAGCACACCTATTGCTATAAATGCTAAGCTAGAAGAAGACTCAAATGGTAAGTCAGTAGACCCAAAGACCTACAGAGGTATGATTGGTTCTCTACTCTATCTTACAACTTCTAGACTAGATATTCAGTTTAGTGTGTGTTTGTGTGCTAGATTTCAGTCTAATCCTAAGGAAAGTCACATGTTAGTTGTTAAAAGAATTTTCAAATATCTTATTGGAACATGTGATTTAGGAATTTGGTATCCTGCTAATTGTAAGCTAGATTTGATTACCTATTGTGATGCTGACTATGCTGGGTGTAAATTAGATAGAAAAAGCACAAGTGGCTTGTGTTTATTCCTAGGTGGGTGCCTTATTTCTTGGGCTTCCAAGAAGCAACATTCAGTTGCACTGTCAACTGTAGAGGCTGAATATGTTGCAGTAGGTAGATGTGGAACTCAGATTCTCTAGGGTGAAGCATCAACTTCTCGATTACAACCAAGATTTAGGTTGTGTACCTATCCTATGTGATAATACAAGTGCAATAAATCTGTCTAAAAACCCCATTCAGCACTCTAGAACCAAGCATATTGAGATTAGGCATCACTTCTTGAGAGATGAGGTTGCAAAGAAGTCCTTTGAACTCCACTTCATTGAAACTGAAAAACAAGTTGCTGACATTTTCACCAAACCCCTTCCTGAAAACAGATTTTCATCTTTGAGGAGAGAACTTGGTCTTTGTAAATATCCACATACATGATCTCTCTTTAGGTTTGGGTTGAGTGTTATGCACTGTCTAAGGGGGAGTTCTTTTCATATCATAACCCTTTGCTTCCTTCAGTCACACTGTCCATATCTCTCTCAATTCCACTTCCTTTTCCTTTGGATAATAAAGTCTTCAACTCTCATTGTGTTGAACTTCTTGGTATATCAAATGGTGATTTGAAGAAGGACAAGTTATGCTTGTCTGGACACTTTCACTATGCGAGAGTATATGTCTCCGCCAAGTACTAAGAAATGAAAATGCAATTATTGAGGGAGAGCTTTTATTATTTAAAGAGAATCTCTCTTGATTTCAAAAACTTGCATATCTTTATTTTGATAGAAAATGATTGAAATCATCATCTCAGGGGAGCTAGAAAATTCACAAGTCATGACTTTTGCAAAATTCATAACTTTTCTTGCATTTCATCAATTTCCTGCATGATGTCATCATTCAGATGTCTAGAGTCTCCAAATGATCCTTTGAGTGATCTATCATATTTTTTACTAATCAACTATCAACTATTCTTTTCTCAACCCACAGAAACTCAGAACTCTTCCAAGATTGAAAACAAATTGGGTCTTGAAATTAAGACATCTCTTTGTTTACAACTGATGTTGAATAAAATTGATTTTTATCTTACAAAACTCTTAAATTTTTGAAAATTCAATAGAGCAATGGCATTTGTGCTGAGAAACTGCACACCTTCACAATGAATGAAGTGCCATGCATGTCATGAGGCACTAATGCTATCTCTGTTCAAAGGGGATAAAAATTCAAAAATATATTTCAAATACAGCAAAATGTGCTATATTTTTTATGATGACTGAGTAACTGGAAATATTGGCGTCTACAAAACGTATATTTTCATGTCAAAAGGTCATCATTTACCCCTTTGAGACTTGACAATGAATAAATCTTAAGTATCCAGAGACTATGGTGTGTAAAAAACACTAGTACTTGAGTGAAAAAGATTTATATCATTTAATAGTCTGTTACAAAAACAAAATATGTGTGTTAATGAAGTTTTGTTTAGAAAGAATCATTTTCATCTATCATCAAGTTGTTCTTTAAGATTGTGTTTTACTTTCAAAACAATTGTATTCAGTCTAGAGGATATCTCTGTTTCTTTCAAGTTGAGAAATATGGTAGCTTGTAGTTGATTGTTAGATATATTATATCCCTCAAATCATCATTTCATTGATTCAAGTCTTTGAATGCTCATATCCTATTGGAAATTGTTTAAAACTTGAATTGTGATGAATTTTTGCAAAATATAACAAATGAATTTTTAAGACTCTTAAACATCCTTGAAATGATTATTTCTCTCGTTGATTTTCATTTTAACGAAGCCCCAAAAATTCTCAAAATTTTTCACAACAAAAATTCAATTTTTCTTCATAGGCCCGGTCGACACCATCCTATCTCGTGTCGACACACTCCCTAGGTCAGGTCGACACTACCATCTTCCAGTGTCGACACTACACCCCTTGCCAGAATCTTTTAAACCGTGGGTTCCGGTTTAGCGGATGTTGTTCCTGCGGGGTATTGCACCACTGCAAACCCTTTTTAGGCATCACGTCGACCCGACGGTCGCTTTCTTCTCATTTCCGGCAAGAAATTCCACAAATTTCTCTCTCACTCACATCCCTTTCTCAATCATCTCTCTTCTCCTTCATCAACTCCCGATTCCACTCCATCCTTGCAACCATGGTGAGAAAGATGGGTCCTCACCGTGGAGCAAAGTCTCAGGCCTCATCTAGGCCAGTTCCGGAAGAAGATGATGTTCCTATCTTAGAAAGAAGAACCAAAAGGCGCAATGACCCTGCAGAGCAACCAGGGTCCTCCTCTGCGCCTCAGCCAGCAGCCAAGAGAGGTAGACCCTCTTCTTCGGGCAGAGGTAGGGGTTCTACCAACCCTAGTCATGAGAATCCGGACTCCTCCTCTAGTGATCCTGAATCGTCATCATCATCATCTTCATCAGAGTCCTCCCAGTCTCAAATGTCCACTAGTGAAGCCAAGCTCATTCTAAAGCCCAGGATAGTGGATTTATCAGATATTCAGCTAGCAAACACATTTCCAGAAATTCAGACCTACTTCTCTTTTCAGTCTTGGTTTCTATTCATTTCTGAATTTCAAACCATCTATCCAAGACTTGTTAGGGAATTCTACAAGAACTTGAAATGCACAAATGAAGGGTATCAATCAAAGGTTAAGGGAATAGTTATTGATATGCCAACGGAAAAAGCTGCCTCAATTTTCAAAGTGCCACATGAAGGGGCAGATTATCATAACTTCGAATTTGATCTTCATGAAGCCTATACCATCATGACAGGCTTACCTGCTGATGCATCTGATCCCAAACAAACCCATGTTACCAGATTCAACACAAATTCCTTTCCCTCTGTGTTGAGGATTATCCACCACATGTTGACCACAATCATTACCCCTCAAGGTGGTGGAAGGGACAGGCTAACAGATATACATAGGTTCATTCTTTATTGCATGGTAAAAGACATCAAAATCAACCTCCATGTAATCATGTATCAAATCATATCTAAAACAACCAGGAAAGACCTCAAGAGATCTCTTCCATATGCTGCACATCTGACCTCAGTGTTCCAGCACTTTGGTGTGCCTTTAGATAATGAGAAATTCCAGTCAATCCCTAAATCCAACATCTACAGCTTTAAGAATATTCAGAAATTCATGGGATTTAGACTGGAGGGCAATCAAGTTAGGAGAGGGCCAGTTGTGGTTGAGGCCCCTCAAGCTCAAGAGGAACAGCCTCAAGATCAAGGGGACCAGCCCCAAGCTCAAGAGGTCCAACCTCAAGGTCAAGGGGACCAGCCCCAAGGTTAAGAGGAACAGCCTCTAGTTGAAGGGGACCAGCCCCAAGGTCAAGAGGATCAACCTCCTTTGAATGAGGAACAACCTCAAGTTTCAACTGAAGGTGACCTTCCATTTCATACCCCACTCTCACCTCAGTTTCAACATTTCTCTCCACAACCCACTTTTCAAACATCCACATCCTCTGGTGGACCTTCTGTTCCACCAGAGTTGTTCTCCTTTTTAAATGACAAATTTGACACCTTGAACTCCTCCATTCAAACCATGTCAGAAACCTTTGCGTTAAGGATTCAGAGATTGGAGAACACTGTGTATGCCAAGTTCATAGAGCAAAAAGCTGCCTCAGACTATGCAGCTAAAAGATTCAACAGATTAATTGGTACATTGGCAGATGCCTCATTACAGCTGAAGGAGCACCAGCAAAAGTTGGAGGCAGTTCTTTAGGGAATTTTGGCAAATTCTCAAGCTGATGTTTTCAACACCAAGCAGACATTACATGAGATCACAAGCACTAGACTGTCTTTTGCTCATTTTGTGGATGATTTGGAGAGCATGAAGAACTTCAATGCACACATTGACAACCAGATCTCTGATTTGACAAAGGAATTCAAAATCATGCAAAGGCCTGGTTGGTCAGCTGGATCATCTTCCTCTTCACAGCCCATTTCAGCTGATCTAGCCTGAATTCAAGCTACCTTGATAGAAAATTCAGACAGAATGGAACATTACTTGCACACAAAACTCACAATCATTCAAGATCAAATCAAGTCCAGCTTGACTTTCATGGAGAAAAGATTGTCAGACATTGAGACAATCTTAGTTCCTCCTCCTCCTCCACCTTCTACATAATGTATTTTTTTTTGATGATGTCAAAGGGGGAGAAGAAAGAAAGAGAAAGAAATGATTGTAATCTTTTTGGATAGATTGTAATGTTTCTGTTGAATAAAATGAAATGCTTTTTGCTTAGCTTGAATGAATTTTTCATTTGTGTCTTCAATGTGATTGAAAAATTGTTATGTGAATGTGAATGTATGAATGCTTGTCAAGTTGCTTGACCTTCTTTATGCAACTAACTTACTTCAAGCAACATTGTACTTGTGAAGTGCAACCAACAATTGTTACTGAGTTTTGTTTAAAGGTTTTTGACAAGCATGAACACAAAAAGAAAAATAAGAACTTGAATAACCAAAATTGCTTAAAATCACATCTCATCAAAACCTCATTGTCATATGGATTTAATGTTGCCATCATCAAAAAGGGGGAGATTGTTGGGTTGAGTGTAATTTCATATCATTTTCCCTCCTATTTTGATGATGACAAATGTGATTTGAATGCAAATTAATTGAAACATGATAAACACATTTCACCTAAATTACATATTCAAAAAGCATGTTTCAAAACACATTTATCATTTGTACTCATAATAAAACATCTTACTAATGATATATGTGTTTAATTTTCAGGTACAAATATCTTCTGCAATGATGGTGTCGACACACCCTTCAATGGTGTCGACACAACACCTCAGTCTCAAAGGTAAAAAGCTGAAGAAATGTTGAGACTGTGTCGACACAAGTCAAAAAGCAGGTCGACACGAGTTGCAGATTCCAGGAATTAGTCTACCCAGGTCGACACAGGATCAGGGCAGGTCGACACTGGACCTCGTTCCCAGAACAGCCTGTTTGCAGGATTGGGACAGCAGGTCGACACTACCACCAGGGCAGGTCGACACTGGATCAACTCCCAGAACAATCTGTTTGAAGAATGGGACAGCAGGTCGACACAAGATGGGAGCAGGTCGACACTGGATCTTGTTCCCAGAACAGCCTGTTCTCAGATTTGGGACAGTGTGTCGACACCACCACCAGGGCAGGTCGACACACTACGGAAAGATTGCAACTTAAATTGGATGTTTGCCACGTGTCAGCCTAGGCGATGGTGTATCAACCTAGGATCGTGTGCCCTTGTATCTAAAGGGTATCTTTGGAATCTTTTGGGTATAAAAGGCCCCCAATTGGCCATCCATCATGTGTGAGACCCCAACGAACTCTCCAAGCCTCCAGAAACGTTCCCCTTGGCGGCGAGAAGAGTTCATCTCCCTCCTCTGCTCTCCTGGTGTTTTCTGAAGACCAATTCTCATCAATTCGATTGTGAGAATTGGAGTTTGATCCTTGAAGAAGCAATTGAAGCGCCTCAAGGAAGCAGATCAAGTAGGAGCATTCGTTGGAGAAGATTTCAAGAAAGATCCCCAAGTTCAAAAGTACAGAGCATCGCTTGGGACTTCAAGAATTCAAGCCTCTTCCCAATCTGAGCTTCTACAAGGGAGTACACTGAAGAACAAAGTCTTTTCATACAATTCTAAATGTATTTTTGTTCTTCCGAGACATCTTGAGATTGTGCAAGTGCTTCTGCATAATTCTCATGAATGTTCTCATGTTCGACATGATCTGCTGCTAGAAGATCTATGTCTTGTGTTGGTGTCTAGCAAGTCATTTGTGAGCCGTTGTGCTCAGTTTGAGTTGTCGAACTCAAGTGGTTGTTGAGCAGTCTTGCTCAGGGATCTAGAGTAGTCTTGCTCTAGAGGTGTGTGAGTTGTAAACTCTGGTGTTGGAGTTGTCTGGCTCCAGTGGGTGTGTTATCCAGGTTGTTTAGTGAATCCTCACTGGGTGTGAGGGGTGGATGTAGGAATCATATGGGTGATTTCCGAACCACCTAAAAATCTCTGTGCACTTGTCTATTTGTGGTTTGATTCTATCATCCGTTAGATGCTTGCATAGGATCGATTAAGATTCACTTAATCAACTGGTTTTCACATCTATTTTATCAACTCACTTAACATTTCATCAGATCTGTGTTTTTCACTGATAAAATTGCCTCTGATTCTAAAAGTAATTTTAAATTGCTTAAGCTTCCGCATAGAGTGGCATAGATCTATTCATCCCCCCCTTCTAGATCTTATCCACACCTTTTCCTCGATCCTTCAAGTTCAAATACCAATCACACAAAGAAAACAATCACACGACACAAAGGATTATCCTGGTTCGGACCTCCTCTCCTTAGGAGTCCTACGTCCAGTCCCTGAGAAACCACTCAGGTTTTTACTAACAAGGGTACAGTCCCCCTAAGGACGCTACAACACCCAGCTCGACTGGTCTTCCTTGACACCCGAAGGGAATAACAACACCCTAGATACCCCACCAGGTCTTCCTTCACAACTGAAAGGAAATAGCACCTTGGATACCACCAGGTCTTCCTTTACAACCAAAGGGAAACAACACAAAGAGAATGGAATAAGTTCATGCCCCTAGATCAAGCTTTTTAACAAGCCAAGATCTGAAGCAACTAGCACTGAGAGCAAAGAATCTACGCTAAGCACACTCTCAGAACTACACAAGCTCTCTCAAGATTTTCACTACAGTGTGGAGAGGAAAGAGCGAAAGCTAAGTGGAATGAAGTTCTTGGCTCTAGACTTCTTGCCGAAGAATTTGAATGCTTGAATACTTGATCCTTCTTTACATCGGTTCTCTTGTATTTATTCTTCTTTTGAAATACGGCCGTTGAAGTAACCATTGTCTCTTAGATTGATAGACGTTAGACTGTTTGACATTTGGAAGCTTCAACTATCTTTTATCCATTTGAGCACGCAAAGAGATAGGATCTTCTGATGTCTATATGGTCCAACGTTGTAAGACAGAATGTCTTCAGGACCCTACACACATTAAATGCTAGAACAGTAGACAACTAAGTTGTCTCTTGTTGTCAGTACACGTTGATGTGAGTATTCACCAAAATAGAAATCCCAAGTAGCTTGTTATAAAAGATGTATACAGAGTAAGCACAATAATGGACGATATTGTCTGCATGCATGCAGAGATACGTTCAGAACTTATAAATGCAGGAGTGACAGATAGATATATACGTGACTTTGACTAGTCAACACTTTTTAGAGATAAGATAAATGTCAAGTCGATGTAAGATATGAAATCGGTGGCTATATGACTTATGAAATCGTTATGATTAAGTCATTTTAACTAAGTCGTTATAAGCCACAGCAAATCGTTATATTCACAGAAGAAATTGTTATAAGCACTTAACAAATCGTTACCGAATGCAAGTCGTTGTGTTCTGTAAAGAAATTATTATGGAAAGCAAGTCGTTGTGTTCACTGAAGAAATCGTTGTGAAATACTTAACAAATCGTTATGGAAAGTAAGTCATTGTGTTCACTGAAGAAATCGTTGTGAAACATACGAAATCGTTACGGCGAGCAAGTCGTTGCGAGTTCTAAAGAAATCGTTATGATAACTTACGAAATCGTTACGGCGAGCAAGTCATTGCGAGTTCTAAAGAAATCGTTATGATAACTTACGAAATCATTACGGCGAGCAAGTCGTTGCGAGTTCTAAAGAAATCGTTACGATGACTTATAGAATCGTTGTGATAGGCAAGTCGTTACGAGCTCTAAAGAAATCGTTATGATGACTTATAGAATCGTTATGACAGGCAAGTCGTTACGAGCTCTAAAGAAATCGTTGCGATAACTTACGAAATCGTTACGGCGAGCAAGTCGTTACGAGTTCTAAAGAAATCGTTATGATTACTTAAGAAATCGTTATGGTAACTTACGAAATTGTTACGGCGAGCAAGTCGTTGCGAGCTCTAAAGAAATCGTTACGATGACTTATAGAATCGTTGTGACAGGAAAGTCGTTACGAGCTCTAAAGAAATTGTTATGATGACTTATAGAATCGTTATGACAGGCAAGTTGTTACGAGCTCTAAAGAAATCGTTGCGATAACTTATAGAATTGTTGCGACTTGCAAGTCGTTACGAGCTCTAAAGAAATCGTTGTGATGACTTATAGAATCGTTACGGGATCGACTTGTTTGAAACAACATGACTTTTCAGTCTTACAAGGAAATTGTTAAAACACTTATGAAATCGTTATGACTTTTAACAGAAGTCGATGTGGACTTAGAGAAATATCATTTTGAAAAGATTAAAGCTTCAGTAAAATAATACTTACCAACATTGACTTGATTGACCTTGGTAATTTTCCTGTACTTAAGACTTATGAAATATGTTAGAGATTATTGATGAAGTTTTGTTAATCACTAAAATACATATGTAATTAATTAAAATTACATGGGGACAAACTGATCATCAAATGTTTGCTTTGATAAGTGCTTGATAAGTAATGGGTGAAAGGAGGAAATCTAAGAGTATTACTCTTCCGGTAACTCATCCTTTGAGTTTGCCTCTTTGTTGATTACTCATGTGAACCATATCCCATGATTTTTCTTTCACGCTCTTGTCATGTTAGTTTCATCTTTGAGGCTAAGATTATACTTGGATAAATTCCTAATCATGTTAGGAGTGATAGAAGGACTTTGTAAAACCATTTTGAGTTGATTCTAATGACTTTTCGAAAGTTTACACTGAACCTGTCGACAGACAAGCTTCTGCCTGTCGACAGGATCCTCATTCCAGAACCCAGAAAACACCACTGTATGTTGCTGTCGACAGCCCCATCATCTTGCTGTCGACAGATCCCTACAGGACTTCAGTTCTATCACAGGAAAACAGCCCCTGTCGACAGCAAGCTTTTGCCTGTCGACAGGTATTGACATGGTTATGTTTCCAGCACCTAGTTTGCTTCGTTCCTTGTTGCAAATCTTACCCAATTGTTCCAACTAATAGTCCACGTAAGTCTTGTGGTTTTTACCACTTAAATACCTACTAAAATCAATCATTTTACCTTTATTTTTATCTTGAATTATTCATCAAAGTTCCGAACAAAATTTTCCTTGTGAGATCCTTGATTTTTGAAATCAGTGAAGGAACAAAGTTCCTTAGTTCTTGTGCGTGAACCTTGAGTGAATCCTTGTGTGTCCTTGAACCTTTACAAGGATTAAAGTGTTATGATGACAAGTTGTGAGTCTTTGGGACTCATTCGAGAAATATGCCTGGCAAATAAAGGGCTGGTTCAGTCCTGGGGGGAGCGCCCGAATTCGTCAGTGGCCGCGCGGAGGCGATAAGGACATCGTGGATGTTGGCATGCATCAATTCGTTCTTGATTAGTCATCATATCATGCTTGTGTGTGTGAAATTGTCTGTTTCTAAACTTAAGTATCATCCTGAGTGATTAATCTTGCTTCTAAAAGCGTTCTTATTCAATACGTGTTATCAAGTTATCTTACTTGTTCGTTATCTTGAACAATGTTAGGAATCTATACTTGTTCTTACCTCGATTATATGCATCTAAATCCTTTTGAATTAAAGGAATTGAGTTCTACTGGGCTAGTTAGCTCAATCAATTTAACATTTTCAGGTGAACAAGATGGAGATGTTGCTTAAGGGGATTGTGTGCCGAGTGGACCACCCGATGCTAAGAAATGTTATCAGTTTGTTTTCTCTGTAGTTTAATGTAAATATAATAAGGCTACAATGTACTATTGCTTGATCCTCATGTATACTACAATGAGGAATACCATGTAATAAGTTCCGCTCTTTTGCTTTTCTTAATAGATAGAAATGAGAATGTAATATACTACACTTTACTTTTGCTTGCTCCTCATTTAGACTATAATGAGGAGTATCATGTAATAATTTCTGCAAATCTAGTTGGTTATGAGCAAACCATATGTTACTTGTCGTGTTTAATATCTGTCATATTCAGTAAATGGAATTTTGCTAGAACGTGACAGATTAAATTGGTATCAGAACCTTAGTTAGATAAACCTAGGGATAACCAGTGAGTTGGGGTAGAAACATGGGATTAGCTAGCATGACTTTTGTATCATATAAATGCTTAACTTGATATTTGTTTCAGTATGGATATGAATGCCCAAGAGAAGTTGGTGGCAACCTTGGAGATGCTTCGTCAAGATATTGAGTTATATGCTCAGGCGCAGCAGGAAACTCGTGCAAATTAAGGAAGAAGTACTTAATTTGACTGCATGTGCTTTCTTTGCTGGCAATCCACGTGCCTCCCTAGAAGTAATGACTCAAGTCATGTATAGGTTGGATAATCTCAGGCTGGGGCAAGATATGCTACTTCACCAATTTGAAGGGTATTGGGAAGCTTTAACGAATGTGGCAAGGGAATTGTACCACGGAGCCGGAGAACCACAACGGCCAGTGGAGCCTGTTATAGACCTGACCCAGAACTAGAAAGGACTTAGATAACTTGTCCTTCTTTTGTAAACCTCTCCTTTTGTGTAAATGTTAGTTGTATATATGAACTCCCGTGCGTATGGGAAGTGAGAGGTTAATGAAGTATGTTTTGCAATGTGGAAAGTTTGAAGGAGGAGATTGTAATGACGTAGTTGTGGGTGGTAATGACATGCTATGATGTACTTAGTTGACTAATGAATGGAAATAGAGTGTTATGTGAATTTGAAATGTATATTTGATGAATGCAAGTTTGGGTGGATTGTGAAATTAATGTATGTCTTACTGAATGTTTCAGATATTTACTTAATTGTGTCATGGACGGAGGTGACGCAAACTGGAGGAAAATGGAAAATTCGATGCATGACTTGACCCGAGTGATGAGGTCTGTAGCTAGAAATAACAGCCATAATGGAACAAGCCTATTCAGGGATTTCCGAAGCTTAGATCCTCCGAGATTTGCAGGAAGTACAGACCCAGACGAGGCGGAAAATTGGTTAAGAGATATTGAAAGGATATTTGGAGTAATTAAATGCACCGAGGAAGAGAAGATCCGGTTGGTAACTTTCCAGTTGGAACGAGATGCTAGAGCGTGGTGGGACACCGTGACATCCACATTGGAAGATCCAACTCAAATTAGTTGGGATGAATTTGTGGAGTTGTTTAATGATCAGTACTTCTCTGAAGTTGTCCAGGAAAAGAAAGCCACTAAATTTGCTAATCTGAAACAACTAAGAATGTCAGTGTCCGAATATGAGGCTCAGTTCGCTCGATTATCCAAGTATGCCCCACATCTCATAGCCACGGATAAGTTAAAGGCCAAAAGGTTCATGAATGGACTACGCCCTATCTATATTGTACAGTTAACTTCACACTTGATCACTACGTATTCGGAGATGGTCAAAAGAGCTTTGGCTTTGGAAGCTGCAAATGATATGGTAGATAAAATTAAGGGAAGGTCAGGAGCAGGATCTTCGGATCGAAAGAGAAAGTTTGAATCGGGGAATGCCTCGAAAGTTCAAAAATTTGGAAAGAAGACAGGGAAGGCTATGAGTGGAAATAAGGACGTGTGTACGCATTGTCATGTTAGTGGACACAAGGCGGAGGTTTGTTGGCGTAGGTTGGGAGCATGTCTCAAGTGTGGAAGTGCTCAGCAACGAATTTCAGAGTGTCCGACGATTAAGAATGTGTCGGCCAAACCAAATTTCCAAGCAAGGCTAACAAAGCAAGGAAGAATACAAGCTATTCAAGAGGTAGAGCCTGAATCTTCACACGAAGGTGGACTGATTGAAGGTACACTAATAATAAACTCAAAGCCTGCACATGTATTGTTTGATTCAGGAGCTACGCACTCCTTTATTAGTTATAATTTTGCTAAATCTTTGGAAATGCAACCAGTCCTATTGTCTATACAATTGGAAGTGGCAACTCCTTTAAGTGAAGGTAAAAAGCTTAGGAAGTATTACCCTGATAGTCAGATCCTATTTGAAGGACATAACTTATATGTTGATTTGATATGTTTGGAAATGTGGGATTATGATGTAATCCTCGGGATGGATTGGTTATCTAAATACCATGTCAATTTAGATTGCCGATTAAGGCAGGTCAAATTCCAGGAAAGGAAATTTGTTCTATAACTTTTGATAAATCCTATATTAAACGAATACCAATAATTTCAGCAATAAAGGCTTGCAAGCTAGTACAGAAGGGTTGTCAAGGGTATCTGGCTTCTGTGACCCTATTAAATCAGAACATTGCGGGATTGGAAGATATTCCAGTAGTAAGGGAATTTCTTGATGTATTCCCTGAAGAATTACCTGGTATACCACCTAGCAGAGAGGTAAATTTTTCGATTGAATTAGTACCAGGAGCTACATCAGTCTCAAGAACACCCTACCGGATGTCAATGGAAGAATTGAAGGAGTTAAAAAGATAATTATTGGAATTGATAGAAAAAGGATTTATTAGACCTAGTACCTCACCCTGGGGTGCTCCGGTGTTATTTGTTAAAAAGAAGGATGGATCTATGCGATTATGCATAGATTATCGACAGCTAAACCAGTTGACTATAAAGAACAAGTACCCACTTCCAAGAATTGACGATCTATTTGATCAACTGTCTAGAGCTCAGTGTTTCTCCAAAATTGATCTAAGATCTGGTTATCATCAACTCCGAATTCAAGAGCAGGATATTCATAAAACAGCTTTTCGAACGAGATATGGGCACTACGAATTTGTAGTGATGCCATTTGGATTAATTAATGCACCTGCTGTATTTATGCGTCTCATGAATGACGTGTTTAGATCTTACTTGGATCAGTTTGTGGTTGTATTTATTGATGATATATTGATTTATTCTAAGAGCATTGAAGAACACGAGACACATTTACGAATTACTTTGCAACTATTACGATATCACAAGCTATATGCAAAGTTTAGTAAATGTGACTTTTGGATGAAGCAAGTGATGTTTTTGGGACACATTATTTCAAAAGAAGGTTTGTCTGTGGACTCTTCAAAGATTGAAACCATACAAAAATGGGAGCAACCAAAGAACCTCATTGAGGTTAGAAGCTTCTTGGGTATGGCAAGTTATTACCGGCGGTTTGTCCAGAATTTTACTAGAATTGCCTCGCCCCTCACACAATTGACCAGAAAAGGAACTGTATTTGTATGGAGTGAGAAGTGCGAGCAAGCATTTCAGTTATTAAAGGAATGTCTATCATCGGCACCAATTCTAGCTTTGCCGGTTGATGGAAAATTATTTTAGGTTTATACTGATGCCTCAAGTATTGGACTAGGATGTGTATTAATGCAAGATAGAAGAGTTATTGCTTATGCATCAAGGCAATTGAAGACTCATGAGAAGAACTACCCAGTACATGATTTGGAATTAGCTGCTGTAGTCTTTGCTTTTAAGCTTTGGAGACACTACCTATATGACAATCAATTTATAGTGTACTCCGATCATAAGAGTCTCAATTATTTGTTTTCACAAAAAGAGCTGAACATGAGACAAAGAAGGTGGATGGAGTATATTAAAGATTATGATTTCAAAATTGAGTACCATCCAGGGAAAGGAAATACTGTGGCGGATGCACTCAGCAGAAACCCTATAGCCAAAGTATGCCAATTACAAGTAAGGGAGTGGAAATTGTTAGAAGAATTTTCCACATTAAGCTTGAAGGTGGAATCACAAGAAGGGTTATCATTAATAACTTGACAGTTCAGTCAGAATTATTGAAGCAAAGTAAGGAACAACAGGACAATGATCCTATGTTGACAGAAATCAAGGAAAAGTTGATTACTAAACTTGATTTTAATGAAGATTCCCAAGGAAATCTTCGATTCCGAAATAGAATATGTGTACCAGATAATTCTGAAATCAAGAGACAAATTTTAGAAGAAGCTCATCGATCACACTATACTATTCATCATGGAGCTGTCAAAATGTACCAAGATTTAAAGAAGCATTTTTGGTGGTGCAATATGAAGAAAGACATTGTAGATTTCATAGCAAGATGTCTGACATGTCAGAAAGTTAAAGCCGAGTATCAGAAACTGGAAGGAAAGTTAAAACCACTAGAAGTACCAGAATGGAAATGGGACAATATCGGTATGGATTTTATTGTGGGATTACCCCGAACACGAAGTGGATTTGATGCTATATGGGTAATCATTGATCGACTTACTAAGTCAGCTCATTTCTTACCAATCAAGACAAGATGGTCTGTTAGTGTCTTAGCAGTATTGTATATGAAAGAAATTGTCCAATTACATGGAATTCCGAAAGATATAGTGTCAGATAGGGATGCAAGATTTACCTCACATTTCTGGAAAGAACTACAAGACGCATTGGGGACTAAATTAAAGTTTAGCACAGCATTTCATCCTCAGACCGACGGACAAACAGAACGGATAAATCAAATTATCGAAGATATGTGCCGAGCTTGTATACTAGAGTTTGGAAATGACTGGAACACTCATTTAGAAATCATGGAATTTGCATATAATAATAGTTACCAATCTACAATACAAATGGCAGCATTTGAAGCTTTATATGGTCGCCAATGTAGATCCCCACTGTGTTGGGTGAAACTAAAAGAATCACATATTCTTGGACCTGAAATGATCCAAGAAACCACATAAATTATCAAAATGGTACAAGACAGAATGAAAGCTGCCCAAGACCGACAGAAAAGCTATGCTGATCGTCGAAGAAGGGAATTGGAGTTTCAGGAAGGAAAGTATCTTCTGACGCGGAATTAGAAGATTTGGAATCAAAGGAAAGTTAAGTCCAAGGTACATTGGACCATTTGAGATATTAAAAAGAATTGGAGAAGTGACATACCAACTAGCACTTCCACCGTAATTATCTAATGTACATGATATTTTTCACGTGTCAATGTTAAGAAAATATGTTAATGACCCGGAACACGTTATCGGATATCAAGATCTAATGATACAAGAAAACTTAGCATACGAGGAAAGACCTGTACAGATCCTCGATCGAAAAATCAAGCAGTTATGAAACAAAGAAGTTCCTTTGTTGAAGATTCAATGGAGTAAACACGGACAAGAAGAGGCAACGTGGAACTTGAAGACGCCATCAGAACTAAATACCCGGAATTGTTTAAAGGTTAGTATTCATACCTCTGTGTTATTAAATTTGGAGGACCAAATTTCTTTTAGTAGGGGAGAGTTGTAACACCCCAAAAATTTAAAGTGCTAAAACAATATGAATAATGTGGTTAATATACATTAGGATTGTCATTAAATTGAAATAATTGATATTTAGGTATGATTAGTTGTAACGTATGTTACCCCACTGTCGTACACAGAGGTGCGCGCTTCCATAGGGCGACACTGAAAAACGACAACGAAATAAAAATCCAAGAGCACCATAATTTCCAGAAAAATGTGGAGAAATTAGAAATATAATTATCTGAATTTTTTGACGCACATATTTTGAGATTAAGTCGACACGACCATTTTTTGGGTGATTTTCACCTAGTGTAAAATAAAATCCAAAAATTAAATAAAAATCACCATAATTATAAAAATCATAATATTAGCCTATGGTTAAATTTTCATGCCAAATGGATACCATCTGTCATGTTTACATCAAGTTTATTGGACCAGCCGAATTATGGTATATTTACAGAAGGGATTTTGTGGGATTTTTACTATGCCTACGTGTGAGGCAATAGAGAGGCTAGCACACCTAACTGAACAGTTAACACGTTTGTTACTAACGTGTAAACATGAGGAGATTCGCATGGGCCATGTGTTGTGGTAAAAACCAAATGGTTTTTACTACGACACCTCAAGGGCCAACGTGCCAATTGCATGGGGAACCCGCTGGGCTTATAAAAACCCTCCCACAGCCATCGCAAGTACCTTTTCCCACTCCAGCTTGTGTTCATGTGTGGTTGCTGAGGTTACGTTGTTTCTTTTGCTATTGCTGTCGGGAGAAGCTGCAGCTGCTGCCCTGTTGTGGTGTTGCTGTTATTTGGCCTTCGAAGAACTCTCATTTCTCCAGTACATTAGAGCATTTGTTGAGATTACCATACGTGCAAGATTCTCCTTATTCCTCTGTATCTGTGGAACTCTTACTGGGGAAAAACTCTCACTATTCAGAAAGGTAGGATTCAATTCCTAATCCTCTTCCTTTCCACTCTTGGATTGATTGTTTGAAGTGATCCTTATCATGTGTCTGTCATTCTTTAGTTCAGGAAGTATGATCATGGTAGAATTCTCTTCCTATATCTTCTCTGTTATAGGTCCTTGACCTCCACTTTGATTAAGGAGGTCATGAGCACTAGGTTACTTGCTTTAAATGTGTGAGTCCTCTTTTGAAAAATATGTACCCATTATTTACAGTCTTGTCTTAGTTGTGTGTATGTAGGATTCTCTTCCTAATCCTTCTCTGTCTTCCTACTGTTCTTTCTTGAATTACTGGTTAATGGTATGTAGTACCTTTAGCATGCTATTTTTTTCGAATCTGAGAAGTCAGGTTATTCTCAAATCTGAGAAGTCATGCTATTTTTCAAAAACATAGGAAGTATGTCTATGATAGAAAGTGAATCTTCCATCATATTTTAGTTAGTCTTCAAGTCATGGGTAGCTACATACTACTCTCTCTGTTTCAGTTTGTTTGAATCTGGAATCGTGTTCACTTCACCATGTAGAGTAGACTGAACTATGACGGTTCTTTCTACAATTGAGAACGATTCATTGAGAAAGTTTTTAGTGAATGTGTGCTTTGATAAGTGCTTGATAAGTAATGGGTGAAAGGAGGAAATCTAAGAGTATTACTCTTCCGGTAACTCATCCTTTGAGTTTGTCTCTTTGTTGATTACTCATGTGAACCATATCCCATGATTTTTCTTTCACTCTCTTGTCATGTTAGTTTCATCTTTGAGGCTAAGATTATACTTGGATAAAGTCCTAATCATGTTAGGAGTGATAGAAGGACTTTTTAGAACCATTTTGAGTTGATTCTAATGACTTTACGAAAGTTTACATTGAACCTGTCGACAGACAAGCTTCTGCCTGTCGACAGGATCCTCATTTCAGAACCCAAAAAACACCACTGTATGTTGCTGTCGACAGCCCCATCATCTTGCTGCCGACAGATCCCTGTAGGACTTCAGTTCTGTCACTGGAAAACAGCCCCTGTCGACAGCAAGGTTTTGCCTGTCAACAGGTATTGACAGGGTTATGTTTCCAGCACCTAGTTTGCTTCGTTCCTTGTTGCAAATCTTACCCAATTGTTCCAACTAATAGTCCACCTAAGTCTTGTGGTTTTTACCACTTAAATACCTACTACAACCAATCATGTTACCTTTATTTTTATCTTGAATTATTCGTCAAAGTTTCGAACAAAATTGTCCTTGTGAGATCCTTGATTTCTGAAATTAGTGAAGGAACAAAGTTCCTTAGTTCTTGTACGTGAACCTTGAGTGAATCCTTGTGTGTCCTTGAACCTTTACAAGGATTAAAGTGTTATGATGACAAGTTATGAGTCTTTGGGACTCATTCGAGAAATATGCCTGGCAAATAAAGGGCTGGTTCAGTCCTGGGGGGAGCGCCCGAATTCGTCAGTGGCCGCGCGGGGGTGATAAGGACATCGTGGATGTTGGAATGCATCAATTCGTGCTTGATTAGTCATCATATCATGCTTGTGTGTGTGAAATTGTCTGATTCTGAACTTAAGTATCATCCTGAGTGATTAATCTTGCTTCTAAAAGCGTTCTTATTCAATACGTGTTATCAAGTTATCTTGCTTGTTCGTTATCTTGAACACTCCATGTTAGGAATCTATACTTATTCCTACCTTGATTATATGCATCTAAATCCTTTTGAATTAAAGGAATTGAGTTCTACTGGGCTAGTTAGCTCATTCAATTTAACATTTTCAGGTGAACAAGATGGAGATGTTGCTTAAGGGGATTGTGTGCCGAGTGGACCACCCGATGCTAAGAAATGTTATCAGTTTTGTTTTCTATGTAGTTTAATGTAAATATAATAAGGCTACAATGTACTATTGCCTGATCCTCATGTATACTACAATGAGGAATACCATGTAATAAGTTCCGCTCTTTTGCTTTTCTTAATAGATAGAAATGAGAATGTAATATACTACACTTTACTTTTGCTTGCTCCTCAGTTAGACTATAATGAGAGTATCGTGTAATAATTTCTGCAAATCTAGTTGGTTATGAGCAAACCATATGTTACTTGTCGTGTTTAATATCTGTCATATTCAGTAAATGGAATTTTTCTAGAACATGACAACTATTATCTGTCGCAACCCGATATTTTCCACTGCTATTGAAATGTGACATCAAACATCCTAGGACTACTCCCAATTAAGCTCGCTTAACTTCAGAGTTCTTTTCCTGCTCAAGTTCTGAAAATGACTAGTCCGAGTTATTGGTAGTCTGCTGATTTAGTCTATTTAACATATTCTTATATGGGGTACTACATTATGCGTCTAGGTAGTTGAAGAGGCACGAAGACAACTACCCTGGGTATGGCCTAGAGGTAGCTATTGTCGTCTTTGCCATAAAGATGTGGAGGCATTATGTTTATGGTGAGAAATTCATAGTATTTTTTGACCATAAGAGTTTAAAGTATTTATTTTCACAGCAGGAGTTAAATATGAGACAAAAAGATGGTTGGAGTATTTAAAGGATTTCGACTTGTCAATCTAATATCATCCTGACAAGGCAAATGCTGTGGCAGATGAACTTAGTAGGAATTCGTTGCGGCCTTATCAAACCTAATGATAAAATAATGGAACCTACTGGAGTACTTTGCCAAGTTGAATCTTCATGTAAAAATTACAGAAGAAGGGTGTCTGATAACCAATATCAGTATACAACCAGAATAACTCAAAAATATATCAAAGCTGCAAGAAAATGATCCTATACTAGTAGAGATCTAGTCTAACATAGACCAGAGAGTGGGATTTTCACTTGCTTCAGGTGGAAGATTACTGTTCCAAGGGAGAACTTGTGTTTCTGATGAGGCAAAGAAGAGGATCATGGAGGAAGCACACATAACCAAGTATACCATCCACCCTGGAGCTACAAAGATGTACCAAGATCTAAAAAGAAGTTTCTGATGGCCTAACATGAAAAGGAAAGTGGCTGAGTTTGTAGCTCGCTGCTTAACATGCCAACAGGTGAAGGTAGAACACCTTTGACCTATTGGAAAACTCAAACCATTAGTCATACTTGAATGGAAATGCAAAGGAATAGGGATGGACTTTATAATGGAGTTTCCAAAAACAAGAAGTGGTTCTGATGGAGTATGGGTGATTGTGGACCGTCTTACTAAGTCTACGCACTTTCTCCCCATCAAAAGTAGATGGTCTGTTGATATTTTAGCAGCCCTATAAATCAAGGAGATAGTTAGATTACATGGCACTCATGTATCTATTGTGTCTGATCGTGACCTCAGATTTACATCTCAATTATGGAGAGGGTTGCACAATGCCATGTAGAGCAGGTTAAATTTTAGCACTGCTTTTCATCCTCAGACGGATGATCAGACAGAGAGAACCAACCAGATTATTGAAGACATGCTTAGGGCTTGCGTCTTAGGTTTTGGTGAAAACTGACATGAACATCTACCTTTAGTAGAGTTTGCCTGCAATAATAGCTATCAAGCCAGTATTCAAATGGCACCTTTCGAGGCACTCTATGGAAGGAATTGTAGATCACCAATCTGTTGGAATGAAATTGGTGAAAAGTAACTATTGGGTCTGGATCTAGTTCGGGAAACCATAGAAATGACAAAAATCATAAAAAAAAATGGATGGTTACAGCATAGGACAAACAAAAGACTTATGCAGACACCAAAAGAAGAGATCTGAAATTTCAAGTTGGAGACCATGTATTCCTAAAGGTTTCTCCAAATCGTGGGATCCGAAG
Organism: Colocasia esculenta; assembly: GCA_014218235.1. Classification (NCBI taxonomy): domain Eukaryota; kingdom Viridiplantae; phylum Streptophyta; class Magnoliopsida; order Alismatales; family Araceae; genus Colocasia; species Colocasia esculenta. The sequence goes on along the minus strand of CM024764.1, from coordinate 52,159,508 downwards.
GTTTGGTATTTAAGGGCAAGCTTAGTCCAAGATTTATTGGCCCTTTTTAAATCTTGGAACGGGTAGGCGAGGTGGCATACTATCTTGCTTTACCGCCATAGCTCAATGGAGTACACAATGCATTCCATGTGGGGAAATGCCATGTGCTTGCGCAATCGCGCAAATCATTTGCCCGGTTGCGCCAGGCGATTGGCTGTTGCGCAGGTGCTGGCGCGCAGGCCCCACCTACGCGCCAGCCAATCGCAGGGGGCACCGTGCGCCTAGTGTAATAGCGTGACCTTCTGAATTGTAGTAATGGGTTTAGTGGCCAATGTGTGGCCTATTGGTTGTGTGTAGTAAGTTGTGTGAGGTTGAGGGTTAGAAAATTCGAGCCCAAAATAACTCTAGCTCGCTTCTTAAGAACGCGACCAACAAGGCATCGCGTTTCTGAGAGAACGTGACCACCTTCTATGTCACGATTTTGTCACTATTTTCCTTAGCGTGGCTGTATGCGCGCTGCATGGCGCATGCAGGTGCATCGTAGCTTAATTGTGACGGCAGGATATATCGTGTTTTGAACGCAACAGCTCGATACGTCGCAATTTAGCTTGTGATGTGTTTAGCCTGAGCCTTGGCCAAACAGTGCAGGAAGCACTATTTAGCCAAAGGAGAGACTGTCTTGGGGGATTTCCGGGTGACTCGGAGTTCGTGGACCATGGTTGGCGCGTTTCCGCTGTGAGGAGGTTGTTCAGAGCACGGGAAACACCAAGGCAGTGTGATTCTCATCGTTATTCATGTGGTAGGGGAATTCTTCATGTTTTAGGGTTGTTTGGATCGGAGTTGAGGTATTCATTGCATGAAAATAGTATTAGTCAATAGCAAGCACGTGTAGGTTCTTGTTTAAATGCATACATGTGGGTTTTATCACTGTAACAGGGTGGTTTGTGTGATTTCCAGAGATGGAGTCTAGGTGGGGTTTTCTTGGTTGAAATGGCAACATACCCAGACATCGCATTTTGAATGCAATGACCTGTCCGGTCGAGATTCAGCTCATAAGGCGATGGTCTTCACTGTAACACCCTGAAAAATTTTAATTGTTGAAAAACATGAATAAGGAAATTATTAGACTTTATTATTATTATTAGTTTGAAATAATTAAACATCTGGGATTAGTTAGTATTAATAAACATTACCCAGTGTCGTACTCTGAGGTGTGCGCTCCAACAGGGTGACACCAGAAAACGGTAACGAAAATAAAATCTGAGAACACCATAATTTCCAGAAAAATGCGGTGATATCAGAAATATAAATATTCGGAATTGTTGACGTACGGATTTCGAGATTAAGCCGACGCAACTATTTTCGGGTGATTTTTCACCCTGTGTAAAAGAAATTCTAAAAATTAAACTAAAATCACCATAATTTGTAAAACCTTTCCATTAGCCCATGGTTGAAATTTTAACACAAATGGACATTATTTGAATATATTTACATGAAGATTATTAGGTCAGCTGATTTATGGGGTATTTACGGTAAGCATTTATGTGGATTTTCTTGCTTACGCATGAGGGTTACGTAAGCCATAACCCATGGCCTAAACACCTTACACGTCCCACCATTACGTGTAACCATGAGAAGGGTTGCATGGACCAGGTGGATTTGGAAGGGTTAAGGGGTTTATACCTTGACACATGCGTGGCTAACGTGCCAAGCATGCGTGAAGGTTGGGAGCTTATAAAAGCTTCCCCTCACCTTCGAGGAAGTTTTCTCTCTTCCACTGCTGCTGCACCTGTTAGTAGTCCTACTATGAGAGTTGTCCTATTCTTGTGAAAGCTTTTGTGGCTGCCGTTGTTGTGCACCCAGAGGAGTTGCTGCTTCCATTAATTTGACTGGGAGTGTTGAGAGTTGTAGTTTTTGGTGCAGCAACATTGCACCTTGGTTTCATCTCTTTTCCAGCTGTTGTGGACCATCGAGGAGAAAGTATCATTCTCCAAGCTCCAAGATCTGGTAGAATTATCTTCCTTTCTCTCTTATTCTTGTTCCTATAACTCTATCTCCTATGTAGATGTTCTAGTCTACAAACTTGTGTTTTTGACTCCATCTTCATCAAGATCTGGTAGAATTCTCTTCCTTTCTCTCTTATTCTTGTTCCTATAACTCTATCTCCTGTGTAGATGTTCTAGTCTACAAACTTGTGTTTTTGACTATATCTTCATCAAGACAGGTAGGATTCAACTTCTTTTCATTCTCTTACCTTATCCTTGAATTGGTTATCATGTTACTATTTGACTGTCCATAGCATTTTATGTGTGTCTTATACCATGATGGAAGTCACTGTTGTAGAAATAGAAATTTTTCCAGTGTCATATTGTATCTGGGTTCTAGTTTAACATGGTTAGATTCATCCCTACAATCCTAGATTGCACATCCATGTTCCCATACATGATTAAACCAGATATTGCAAAATTTTCCAACTCTCTGTTAAGGAGTTGGAGTGTCAGACTGCGATTTCTACATAATTTGACTTATGTAGACAGACTTCAACTCATGACAGATTTCTACATAATTCGACTTATGTAGACAGACTTCGACTTATGACAGATTTCTACATAATCCGACTTATACATTCGACTTATACATCCGACTTATACATTCTACTTATAAATTCGACTTATGCATTCGACTTATACATCCGACTTATACATTCGACTTATACATCCGACTTATGTAGTCAGACTTCAACTTATGTAGACATACTTCAACTCATGTAGTCCAACTTCCAGACTTGTGTTTTTCTGTCAGGACTATATTTTTTTCAGAAGTAGATTACTAAATACCAGTTAGTTATAAATCCCTAAACCTTTGTTCTGTGAGAAATTTTGAGTACTTGTGTACCCTCACTTGAATTGTTTACAAGCATGACATCAATTTGTGGATCTTCATCTTCTTGGGTACCAATTATCTTGTCTCTAAGATGGATCATTTCATTTGTCTTTCATAGAGATCATTTAGTTGTCTTCCATACCCTCCTTTAGTTTATTCTTGATCTGTCCAAGTTTAAGTGGTTCTTATGTGACTCCAATCTTCTGAAGTTATTGGCTTTGAATCATAACCCTTTGTTACATGTGAAATTTTGAGTACTTGTGTATCCAATTGAGCCATTACAAGATTGAGTGTGTTATGATGACAAGTTGTGGGTCTTTGGACTCATTTGAGAAATATGCCTGTGCAAATAGGGCTGGTCGAGTCCTGGGAGGAGCACCCGAATTCGAATGATGAGGACATGTGTTGGCATGTGAATATATATATCTGAATCAAAACTTACGTGTCATCTTGAATTCTTGATCATGCTTCTACATTTCTCTTGTTATACATGAGTTATTTAGTGGACTCGTTCGTTCATTCTTTTCGATACTCAATGTTAGAAATATCCAAGTTCTTATCTTGAGACTATACATCTAAGCCTTTTTATTTATCAAATCCCACTTTTCCAGGTAATCTATAGCTCTACAAGGCAGGACTTCGGGATTTGTGCGTGGAGAGACCAACCTTGGCGGCATTTTACTCTTGAGATTGTAAATCAGGAATCATGTAACACCTATTGAATGGAAAATAATAATTTCTTTTTAGTGAGGCCTCCGAGCAAATTTATGCACAATTAGTTTAAGTATTACTCTTGATTTCTCGTGCGATCACGTTCTGGCATTTGTAGATATATTAAATGTCGTGACGTGACATTCACCGTCGCGATTGGCCTTTAAATGGCGACATCTGTGTACATTGCGTTTTAGAAGGCAACCACCCGACCCCTTTCTTGGCCACATAGTGCAATGAGTTGCCTACTACTGTGTGACCGTGTGTCTATTATTTTATGTATTACTGGCTTATAAGCGGTGCATTGACACATGACGAGGTTGTGAATGATGCGCTCACATGGTTTGGGCGTACGTGGCAAGATGGGTAGTACGACGCCTTCCATGGTTACCTCTCGAGTCGGGTACCCCAGGTTCATTGTAAGCCAAGCACATGGTGCTCGGGGTTTATCCAGGTACGGTGTGTACCGTCGAGGTCTGTGTCGTCTTCCTGGATACCCTCACTCCTATTTTTGAGTTGTACGTCTGAATGAGGGAAAGATAGTAGTGGGACAGCGAGTTGTGTGAGTTTGTATTTAGTCGCTTTTAGCGCACTCATGGTTGGGGGTGCGGACTCCAATAGACATACTGGGCCCCACCTAGTCTTGTTTTCTAGTTTCTCACTCTAGGAAGCTCGGGCCGGAGTCCCTAAAGGTGCCAAATATGAACCTGCAGTGGTGTATCATGTGGGTGTGGTGTTGGTTGATCTCCACTATTTGTCAACCCTGTTGTGGTGGAGCGGCAGCTGGACCTTAAGTCCGTGGCTGCGAGACCGAGAGGTAGTCCTGTGTGGTTTATCTGGGTCAATTACTGGTGTCGCGAACCAGACTTAGTGGCCCGAGTGTGGCGTCACCCTTCTTTAGCTCGTGCATGGAGTTTGGTTTGTCGTTTATTTATTGTTTGCTGAATCATGTTATTAATGCTAGAACTGTCTAGTTAATTACTGTTAGTATTTTATATAGTTCTTTGTTATAGCTTCCGTGAGTTTGGTGTTGTTTTGGCTTTTAGAGAAGTTTCCCTACTGAGGCAGTGACTTGTGAGGCTCACCTCTTCTCCTTTCAAGTGAAGGAGAGCAAGAGGGTTCTCGTCCCTCATCTAGTTCAGAGCTGCATCGTAGCAAAGTTGGGCATACACCTCCAACAATGTAATTTCTGCCTCCGGGTATGCCCCAAGTTGTTGTACTCTGTACTTCAACTTTAGTTCAGAACTGAATATGTACATTTCATGTAATCATGTGTAAGATATGAAATCTCATATATGACCAGTGTGTTCTTTTATATTTCCACGAACATGTGTGTTGATATCCCTAGCGAGGCATTGGTCGGTTCGCGGGAGATGGAGTCGAATCACGCTCATTATTAGGTTAATGGGTTTGAACAATGAGGGCCATCACAATTGGTATCAGAGCAAGGTACGTGTAAATATGAAGGAATAGGAAATGTACATAGTCTGGTCTCTACTTTAGTCTACTGCTGGTAGTTGGCCCTAGTTTTGTAATGATTTGTTTGTGTATTATTTGGTTGGAATGATGTATGTGCAGGATCAAAAATGGCTGATAGAAGAGATTGGGGAGGTGGTGGAGATGAGTCCTAGAAGTCCACACACCAGCTGATTGAGAGGTTATGGGAGAGTATCACAGAGATCTGGACATGGTTAGACCAGCAGGCACCAGTCCAACCAGTAGTTGCAGCACCACAAGTTGATGAGGAGGCAATACCGATACCAATGGCACCCCACCACCACTAGGAGTTAAGGTACCACCTGTTGTACCTGTACCTCCAGTTGTACCAGTATGACCAGCTAGTGTGGAGGAGTCTTGTAACGACCCGACCTCCCGGACCCCCTCCAGGGACCCCGAAGATCGCGTCGCCACCCACGGATCCAAAGATCCGGAAGAGTTAGAAGAAATAGTCTAGTGAGATATTTATTGAATTTAAATAACTATAACAATATGTACAATATACAAAGGTCTGTACAACGTGTCCCAAGCAAAAGCATAGGTACAAGAAGAAAGGTGCAATCCTTAAGGGGCATACCCCGAGGACTTGCAAAGCACAACTCTCAGCTCACTCAGCTACAAGAGCTCACAACACTCAGCTCTCATTGTTGCTGACAACACACGGCACCACAACCGCCTACGCAACCCGTCCGACACCAAGCTCTCGCGACGACGAGCCCCTAGCTGAAGGAAGTAGGGGGGGTGAGCCTCGCGAATAAGGCCCAGTAGGGATTACCAGTCCCTCACCAACCAAAGCAGTAGGAACTCTGAAAACAGGAAACTACCCTAGAAAGTTGTAAAGCGAGTAACACCTACAGTAGGGTACTACTAAGCAGCGAAAGAGAACAGCACAATGCCACGACCATCAACCGAGGTCGGGCCACACACGACTCCCGCAGAAACCAACAGAGTTGGACACAAAGCGGAAGCAACCCTCGGCACACCTGCTGAGACCATGCAACAACCAAGTGAGAACGACGTCTCACCACAAGCACGGCCCTCCTTAAACCTCCACAAGGTCGAGGGCCCACAGGCAAAACCACTCCGGACTGTGGACATGCCACAAGGCCAGGAAACCACACACGTCGGTGCCACCACAGACTGGCACCCAAGAACGGGACCACGGAACTGAGAGAACACTAAAGCGGAAACCACAAAAAACACGGGTCCGCACTAGGCCAGACCAACGACGCCCATAGAAACTAGGCACAACTAGGATATAACCGCCGTGCACGCTAGGGCAACGCAAAACACTTAGAAACATCGTGAGGAAGCGTCGTCACAACAACAGCAACCAAGCCACCGCCGCTAGCAGCCAAGAGGGGGACCCGTAGTCCGCAGGCTCTACTCGCTAGCCAAGCTCCTACCTCCGCCCCCGCAGAAGGGCGAGACAGAGCTGCCACAGAAGCACACCAACGCACGCAACATCGTAACCTGGCCAAGCTACAGCCTCACGCCTAACCTCCCTACGCGGCTCTGAAACCAACGTAGAGCGAGGCAAAGAGACAAAGGACTGTCTGGGCCACGCCGAGAAGAGAACTGCCTCAACGATTTCGGCGTCCCGCCCCAGACAAGAGAGCTCTACAAACGACTCAGCGCCACTGTCCAAACCTCATTTTCCCCTCAGCTCCAGAGTCTGCCTAGTCGGCTGCCAACTCGAGCACGCTCGTAGCCCGAAGCACTCCCTCAATAGGCTCCCGAGGATGGGGGTCCCAGGCAACGGAGACAACCTCTGAACGGGACAAGCCCTCAAGTGCCAAGTGCGGGCGAAAGGTGGGGCAAGCACAACAAGAACCGCGCCGAATTGTTGGCTTGTAACACACGACAAGCCCAGCAAGCAAGAGGCACGCACGAACCCTCAAAAGGGTCATCGGCCAACCAAGGCACACACGAATGGCTAGAACCTCGGAACACCACCGGACAGTACGGAAACCCATCGCTCTACTAATAATCGATTGACCGCCAGTCAATCGATTATTAGACAGACGCGACCCCCTAGCACCACTGCCAGGACATGGCCACAAAGGTGACACCTTCGGTCGCTGAACGTAGGGAGGTAACCTGCCGCGTTCCCTACCAGAAGGTCCTAAGGGCAAAGCCTGCCCTGGGGCACACGCCGACACACAACCGGGCCAACGAAAGCACCCGAGGCAACATAGGTACTGTCGTGACCCCCAAAGCCGTCGTGACGCCATCGTGATGGGGAAGGGCACCGCGACAGCCACCCTGTTGCGACAGGGCAACGCGTCGTGACAGTAACCATGTCGCGACCGGAAAGCACGTCGCGATAGTGACCCTTATCGCGACCGCCAACCGGGTCGCGCTCGACCAGGCCGATGCCTCTTCTGATGTTGTGACGCGTCGAGCTGTCGCGACATTAGCAGAGAGGCAGACCAACGAGATCCTCGATCCCTGGGCCACCCACGAGCTACAAACATTCCACACGGGGGAGGAGAGCATGGGGAAAGCAGTAAACACTATCTATAAACCCCGAGGGGCTCCCAATCCACCCAGATCGAGAAGGGTTCAAGCAATCCCTACCTTTCACGAAGAACGAACCCCAATGGGGCCCTTCACGTCAGTTGGCCACCTCCTCCTCGCTCCACGCAAGGTCCACGATGCCACAGCACCACGCACGGCCCTCCTCCTCGCCTAAAAACACACAAGGGGAGAGGGGGAGGCGGAGCACCACCGGAGGGAGAGGGAGAAGGGAAGAAGAAGAGAGAGAGGGGGAAGGGTCACTAGCCAAGGCTTTTAGCCTTCGGCACCCAGAACGCGATGGACCGCCTCGTCGCGTTAAGCACCTTAACATGACGGGTCAACAGACCGCGACAAGAACGCATCCCCCACGGACGCTGCAACAACGTGACAGGCCGTACTGACACACCTGCCACTCTGACAGGCATCAGACGACCGACATGATAGAAAGCAGTCGCGACCCGTTGACCGGGCGTGACACGAAGACACGATGGAGAAACCGGGCGTGACAACGATACAATGCACACGCTCGTCGTGACATGGATGACTGTCACGTCAAACACCCACGACGCGACACTAACGCGTCGCCAATCCTGGACGCGTTAGTGGACATTCATCTTAGACACCGGACGGAAAGTCGGGAAGCCGGGTCTTACATTCTACCCCTCTTAAAACAATTTCATCCTCGAAATTGGGGCAAACCCAAATGATCCCGAGGCACGAAACGAAACACAAGGAGCAAACGTAAGACCAATGCGATCAAGCCACTAAGTCTCAACACGAATTCCTCATGGCAACAATCACATAGCCAAACACGCACGGAGCACACAAAGCCGGAAAACCAATGGCTCATACAACGGGCTCTCAGCACATGGGAGCATACAACTGAAAACCGAGCGGCTCACCACATGCTCTAACCACGAGTGTAGCACCAAGCCGAGAAACCGACGGCTCACTCCAGCCACACATGGGGCATCCAAACGGAATGACAACCCCACAGGTGCCGAGCGATGCCAAATCTGGCCCGAACAGCGTAAAATGCCAGAAAAAAACTACATGGCTGCAGCCACCAACAGACCTCACTGTTGGGACCAACCAATCAGCAACCCACTCTGTCGTCGGAAAACCCGACGGAGGGCGCGGTTGCCAACAACCACATGAGAAACACCTGAGAGTCAAGCACAACACTCAGGGGGTCGGCCTCACGCTACTAGTAGTAGCTAGCACCGGTCACCGGCCCAACCGAGAAGTCACATGAGCGACGAGTACCAGAGCGACATCAAGCTTGTGGAGGATCCGCAACACACGGAATGACGTCCATTGTCACCACTAGGTCTCACCCAGACCTTCCTCGCGGTCCAACAAGGATAGCAACCGCATGCGGAGAAACCTCAACATGCGAAAATGGCATCCACTGTCACCACTAGGTCTCACTCAGACCTTCCTCGTGGTCCGACAAGGACACCAAACGCACGCGGATCCACAAGGATTGGGAGTTACACAATCCACATCGTGGCACACCGCGACGGAAACACGGAAGATCTCTGAAGTCAAGCCAGAACTTGGCACCTCACAACGTCGACGAACCACGTGGTCGAGTACTGGCAAGCCAATAGGCCTCACTGTCACCATACAAACCGATAGGAGACTCCTCTATCGGCTTCCAGACTCACCAACGCCACGCACAAACACATGGAAACCAAAACAACCGCAGAGGTCAAGGTCAACACGCCGACCTCAGAGGGACCCAAACCGAAGTAGGGTACCATAACTGAACACACTCGCTCCCAAAGAGAGAGGGAAAACTCGGACACAGGCCATGACCGAAGCCCGGCGTAGCACCGATAGGGACACCTGGACAAGGCAAAGCAGCCACCCCATAGTGGTAATGGTACAACCACAAGGCTCAGGCAAGCACACGTGTCCGAGAGGCGGAAAGCGCAACGCCCCCAACACCAAGCGAAGTCGTGAAACAACGCACGAAACTCCGGCACAACACGTGGTGCTATCACAAGCACCAGGAGCCACCCAAGGTACAACACAATGCACCAAGGCTCTAGACGGCACAAAACCAAAACACTCGAGCACGAGCACACGGTGCTACCACAAGCACCAAAACTAAGAAAAGTGCAACATAGGTGCTCCATCGGCCGAAACAACACCACGGGCTAACATGAAGGACTCTTCACCAGAGACCCTCCAAAAGCCACACGCAAAGGACCGCAAGCCTAAAAGGGCACAACAGGCCATGCCGGCCCTAGCCCTTGAGGCACAGAAACACGAAGCATCGAGCAACGCTCAAGGTGCAGCACACGCATCTGCACCAACGGCCCAAGATGACACAGGGCCCACCGAAGGGGACTCTCCACCAGAGACCCACAAGAGAAGCACATAGAAAGCCGATAACTACTTTAAGAGCGCGACAACCACGTCCGCTCCAAGAAGCACACAAAACATAGAGCACCGACTCTGCGCACGGGGAGCGAAAACCACAGCAACTCCCCAGCGCACAAGAGCAAGAAGCTCCACCTCTACCACGACCGATAGAAAGGCCAAACACCAAAATAACGACATGAAAATCCCCCAAGGCACAAGTCGAGGCACAAACGAGTATACACCAGAATAACGCTTGCACGAGTAAGCCAAGCAAGAAATGCACAGCGGAACAATGCTCACGCAGCAACCCAACAAAAAAATGGTACTACCTCGCACTAAACCAACAGGGACCCAATACCCCAAATTGTTTAGGCAGGCAGTAAGAAACAATCAACGATGTCAACGATGATGGCACGAACAGGTCCACCGACCCACAGTGCCCCAAGAAAATGACAGCACGAGGGGAGCAACCAGATTAATGCAAAAACAACTCAAGGGAAGATGACTCCACAAGAAGGTCGCAATGATGCGCACCCTGGCAACACAACACCACAGTGGAGCATCGCCACCCTGAGCAACCAACGAAAAGCAGAGGAAGGAGACACACACAATGAGTCTCTTCCACAAGCAAGAGGGAAAACCCCAACGCAAGACTAACGCTTCCACAAGAAGCACAGCCAGCCAAACACCCACTGCACTCACCAGACCACCATCTGGGAGAGCACGCAGGGCGCGAGAAACGAAGCAAACCATCTGAGCCACGGGGACACATGAAGTCCCACCAGTGCAAACGAGAAACTTGGAAACGAATAGCAAGGCAACCTGGCCAACGCAGCAGCCAGACGCACGGCCAAGAGCACAACGCCTTGACTGATAATGCCCAAGTAGACTTTAACATAGACAGTCCACCCGGCAACAACGACAGCTCATCTCTACAGAGAGAAGAGCAGCGACAACCAAAACAACACGAAGTAACTCTGGGGAGAACCTCCACCCCAAAGCACAAAGAGTCGTCCTGGGAGAACATCCCAGAATGCAGCCCAACCAAACGGCACACTTCGAACCACAGGGGCAACACAACGGTGGCCCAAAATAAACATAGAGCACTCCTGGGAAGAACCTCCACTAGAAGCGACAAAAGGAGATCCTGGGAAGAAACTTCACCAGAACGCACAACCCAACGACCAAACAACAGAGAACTTAAAAGAGAACACTGCCGCCAGCAGAAGAAACACAAGCCGGCCCTGGGACAACCTCCACCAGAACCACCAACGCATCGTTCTGGGAAAAGCCGCCAGAACGCACCAGCCAAACCAACAGCACACCTCAAACTCTGAGGTAGCCCGACAACAACAGAAACGAGCGCGAAACAGTCCTGAGAGAAACCCTCACCAGGACAACAGCAAACAGTTCTGGGAAACCTCACCAGAACACAAGGCAACCAAGCGAAGCACCTCAGCCTAGAGGGCAACGCAACAGCAACTAGAAAAGAGCACAACACAGTTCTGGGGAAACCTCACTTCCACCAGAACCAACAGAGAAAGACTCTGGGAGCACCTCACCAGAGCTCACAACCAACCAGCACTAGGCCGACAACAACCACAGACAAGTGTCACAACGCTCAACCAGCGATGCAACATGGCACACAGAACAACCTGCTTAGCCCAAGCAACAACGCCGACCTAGCAGAGCACAGAGCACAACAGTGCACAAATAGGAGACCACACACACAAGACCAACACAGCACACACCCCAACAATAGAGGGGCAGCTAACAAGGCAGAGACACCTCGATCGATTCAATAGGTAACAACCCTACACCGGTGAAGGCCACGCCACATGCAGGCTCTCTCAGCCTTCGCGATGCACACACAATCAAATGCGTCGAAGATGACCAGGAGCACTGCACCTGGACTTGTCTGCAACCATCCTCCACACGGGGAAGACCATTACCAGCGAGTCCAGCGCCAACCATGCCACCACGGCACGAACACGCTGGGCGATCACACTCACCACACACACGACGCAGCAACAACTACAACACACTACAGCGCACACACGAAACTTGCAGGGAAGCCGCACACCCACGGATCCGAAGATCTGGAAGGGTTAGAAGAAATAGTCTAGTGAGATATGTACTGAATTTAAATAACTATAACAATATGTACAATATACAAAGGTCTGTACAACGTGTCCCAAGCAAAAGCACAGGTACAAGAAGAAAGGTGCAGTCCTTAAGGGGCATACCCCGAGGACTTGCAAAGCACAACTCTCAGCTCACTCGGCTACAAGAGCTCACAACACTCAGCTCTCACTGCTGCTGACAACACACGGCGCCACAAACACCTCCGAAACTCGTCCGACACCGAGCTCCCGCGACGACGAACCCCTAGCTGAAGGAAGTAGGGGGGGGTGAGCCTCGCGAACAAGGCCAGTAGGGATTACCAGTCCCTCACCGACCAGAGCAGCAGGAACTCCGAAAGCAGGAAACTACCCTAGAAAGCTGTAAAGTGAGTAACACCTACAGCAGGGTACTACTAAGCAGCCGAAGAGAACATCGCAACGCCACGACCACCAACCGAGGTTGGGCCACACACACGACTCCCGCAGAAACCAACGGAGTTGGGCACAAAGCGGAAGCAACCCTCGGCACTCCTTCCGAGACCACGCAACAACCAGGTGAGAACGACGTCTCACCATAAGCACGGTGACCTTAAACCTCCACAAGGTCAAGGGCCCACAAGCAGAACCACCCCGGACCGTGGACATGCCACAAGGCCGGGAAACCACACACGCCGGTGCCACCACGGACTGGCACCCAAGAATGGGACCACGGAACAAAGAGAACACCGAAGCGGAAACCACCAGAAGCATGGGTCCGCACAAGGCCAGACCAACAACGCCCATGGAAACTAGGCACGGCCAGGCTATAACCGCCGTGCACGCTAAGGCAACAGATAACGCTTAGAAACGTCGTGAGGAAGCGCCATCACAACAACAGCAACCAAGCCAGCGCCGTTAGCAGCCAAGAGGGGGACCCGTAGTCTGCACACTCTGCTAGCTAGCCTAGCTCCTACCTCCACCCCCGCGGAAGGGCGAAACAGAGCCTCCACAGAAGCACACCAATGCACGCAACACCGCAGCCTAGCCAAGCTGCGGCCTCATGCTTGACCTCCCTACGTGGCTCCGGAACCAACGTAGAGTGAGGCAGTGAGCCAAAGGACTATCTGGGCCGCGCCGGGAAGAGAACCGCCTCAATGACCTCGGTGTCCCGTCCCAGACAAGAGAGCTCTACAAATGACTTAGCGCCGCTGTCCAAACCTCATTTTCCCCTCAGCTCCAGAGTCCGCCCAGTCAGCTGCCAACTCGAGCACGCTCGTAGCCCGGAGCACTTCCTCAACAAGCTCCCGAGGATGGGGGTCCCAGGCAATGGAGACAACCTCTAAACGGGACATGCCCTCAAGTGCCAAGCACTGGGCGAAAGGCGGGGCAAGCACAACAGGAACCGCGCCGAACTGCTGGCTTGTAACACACGACAAGCCCAGCAAGCGAGAGGCACGCACGGACCCTCAAAAGGGCCGTCGGCCAACCAAGGAACGCACAAATGGCTAGAACCTCAGAACACCATCAGACAGTACGGAAACCCGTCGCTCTGCTAATAATCGATTGACCGCCAGTCAATCGATTATTAGACAGACGCGACCCTCCTAACACCACTGCCAAGACACGGCCACGAAGGTGTCACCTTCGGTCGCTGAACGCAGGGAGGTAACCTGCCGCGTTCCCTACCAGAAAGTCCTAAGGGCAAAGCCTGCCCTGAGGCACACGCCGACACATAACTGGGCCAACGGAAGCACCCGAGACAACACAGGTACTGTCGCGACCCCCAAAGCTGTCGCGATGCCATCGTGACGGGGAAGGGCACCACCACAGCCACCCTGTTGCGGCGGGGCAACGCGTCACAAAAACAACCCTATCACGACCGGAAAGTGCGTTGCGACAGCGACCCTTATCGCGACCGCCAACCGAGTCGCGATAAGGTCGCGCCCGACCGGGCCGACGCCTCTTCTGATGTCGTAACGCACTGAGCGTCACAACATCAGCAGAGAGGTAGACCAACGGGATCCTCGATCCCGGGGCCGTCCACGAGCTACAAACATTCCACAGGAGGGAGGGGAGTATGGGGAAAGCAGTAAACACTATCTATAAACCTCGAGGGGCTCCCAATCCACCCGGATCGAGAAGGGTACAAGCAATCCCTACCTTTCACGGAGAACGAACCCCAATAGGGCCCTTCACGTTGGTTGGCCACCTCCTCCTCGCTCCACGCAAGGTCCACGACGCCACGGCACCACGCACAGCTCTCCTCCTTGCCTGAAAACACACAAGGGGAGAGCGGGAGGGGGAGGCGGAGCACCGCTGGAGGGAGAGGGAGAAGGGAAGAAGAAGAGAGAGAGCGGGAAGAGTCGCCGACCAAGGCTTTTAGCCTTCGACATCCAGAATGCGACGGACCGCCCCGTCGCGTTAAGCACCTTAACGAGACAGGTCAACTGACCGCGACAAGAACACGTTCCCCACGAACACCGCAACAACGCGACAGGCTGTACTAACACACCTACCACTCTAACAGGCGTCAGACGACCGACACGACGGAAAGCAGTCACGACCCATTGACAGGGCGCGATACGAAGACGCAATGGAGAAACCGAGCCCGACAACGACGCGACGCACACGCTCATCGTGACACGGATGACTGTCGCGTCGGACACCCACGACGCGACACTAACACATCGCCAAGCCTGGACGCATTAGTGGACAGTCATCTCAGACACGGGACGGAAAGCCGGGAAGTCGAGTCTTACATTCTACCCCCCTTAAAACAATTTTGTCCTCAAAATTGGGGCAAACCCAAATGATCCCGAGGCACGAAACGAAACACAGGGAGCAAACGTAAGACCAATGCGATCAAGCCACTAAGTCTCAACATGACTTCCTCGTGGCAACAATCTCACAGCCAAACACGCACATAGCACACAAAGCCGGAAAACCAACAGCTCATCCAATGGGCTCCCAGCACATGAGGGCACACAAATGAAAACCGAGCAGCTCACCACACACTCCAACCACGAGTGGAGCACCAAGCCGAGAAACCGACAGCTCACTCCAGCCACACGTGGGGCGCCCAAATAGAAAGACAACCCCACAGGTGCCGAGCGATGCCAAATCCGGCCCGAACAGCGGAAAACGCCATCTGAAAACTACACGGCTGTAGCTACCAACAGACCTCGCTGTTGGAACCAACCAATCAGCAACCCACTCTGTCGTCGACAAAACCCGATAGAGGGGCAGTTGCCAACAACCACACGAGAAACGCCTGAGAGTCAAGCACGACACTCAAGGGGTCGGCCTCACGCTACTAGCAGCAGCTAGAACTGGTCACCAGCCCAACCGAGAAGTCATGCGAGCGACGAGAACTAGAGCGACATCACGCTGGCGGAGGATCCGCAACACATGGAAGGACGTCCACCGTCACCACTAGGTCTCACCCAGACCTTCCTCGCAGTCCAACAGGGACTAGAAAATGCACGTGGAGAAACCTCAACACACAAAAATTGTGTCCACTGTCACCACTAGGTCTCACTCAAACCTTCCTCGTGGTCCGATAAGGACACCAAACACACGTGGAGACACAAGGACAGGGAGTTACACACTCCACAACGTGGCACACCGCGATGGAAACACGGAAGACCTCTGAAGTCAAGCCATAACTTGGCACCTCACAACGTCAACGAACCACGTGGTCGAGTACTGGCAAGCCAATAGGCCTCACTGTCACCATACAAACTGATAGGAGACTCCGCCATCGACTTGCAGACTTACCAACGCCACGCACAACCACACGGAAACCAAAACAACTGCAGAGGTCGAGGTAAACACGCCGACCTCAGAGGAACCCAAACCGAAGTAGGGTACCACAACCGAACACACTCGCCCCCAAGACGAGAGGGAAAACTCGGACAAAGGCCACAACCGAAGCCCGGCGTACCACCGATAGGGCCACCTAGACAAGGCAAAGCAGCCACCCCATAGTGGTAATGGTACAACCACAAGGTTCAGGCTAGCACACGTGTCCTAGGGGCGGAAAGCGCAACGCCCCTAACACCGAGCGAAGTCATGAAACAACGCACGAAACTCCTGAACAGGCACACGACACAACACGTGGTGCTATCACAAGCACCAGGAGCCACCCAAGGTACAACACAATGCACCAAGGCTCCAGACGGCACAAAACCAAAACACTCGAGCACGAGCATACGGTGCTAGCACAAGCACCAAAACTAAGCAAAGTGCAACACAGGTGCACCATCGGCTGAAACAACACCACGGGCTAACAGGAAGGACTCTTCACCAAAGACCCGCCAAAAGCCATACGCAAAGGACCGTAAGCCTGAAAGGGCACAACAGGTCATGCCGGCCCCAGCCCTTGAGGCACAGAAACACGAAGCATCGAAAAATGCTCAAGGTGCAGCACACGCATCTGCACCAACAGCCCGAGACGACACAGGGCCCACCGAAGGGGACTCTCCACCATAGACCCACAAGAGAAGCACACGGAAAGCCGATAACTACTTCAAAAGCGTGACAACCACGTCTACTCCAAGAAGCACACAAAACACGGAGCACCGACTCTGCCGCACAGGGAGCGAAAACCACCACAAACTCCCCAGCGTGCAAAAGCAAGAAGCACCACCTCTACCGCGACCGATAGAGAGGCCAAACACCAAAACAACGACATGAAAAGCCCCCAAGGAACAAGCCGAGGCACAATCGAGCATACACCGGAATAATGCTTGCACGAGAAAGCCAAGCAAGAAATGCACAGCGGAACAATGCTCACGCAGCAACCCAACAAAAAAATGGTACTACCTCGCACTAAACCAACAGGGACCCAATGCCCCAAATTGTTCAGGCAGGCAACAAGAAACAATCAACGATGACGACACAAACAAGTCCACCGATCCACGGTGCCCCATTAAAATAACAGCACAAGGGGAGCAACCAGCTCAACCCAAAAACAACTCAAGGGAAGATGACTCCACCAGAAGGTCACAACGATGCGCACCCTGACAACACAACACCAAAGTGGAGCATCGCCACCTGAGCAACCAACGGAAAGCAGAGGAAGGAGACGCACACAACAAGTCTCTTCCACACGCAAGAGGAAAAACCCCAACACAAGACTGACGCTTCCACAAGAAGCACAACTAGCCAAACACCCACTGTACTCACCAGACCACCATCTGTGTGAGAACGTGGGGCACGAGAAATGAAGCAAACCATCCGAGCCACGGGGACACACGAAGTCCCACTAGCGCAACGAGAAACTCGGAAACAAATAGCAAGGTAGCCTGGCCAACGCAGTAGCCAGATGCACGGCCAAGTGCACAACGCCTTGACCGAAACACCCAAGCAGACTGTAACATAGACAGTCCACCCGACAACAACGACAGTTCATCTCTTATAGAGAGGAGCAGGAACCAAACAACAACACGAAGTAACTCTGGGGAGAACCTCCACCCCAAAGCGCAAAGAGCGTCCTGGGAGAACCTCGCCAGAATGCAACCGAACCAAACGGCACACTTCGAACCACAGGGGCAACACAACAGTGGCCCAAAATAAACATAGAGCACTCCTGGGAAGAACCTCTACTAGAAGCAACAAAGGGCAATCCTGGGATGAACCTTCACAAGAACGCACAACCCAATGACAAAACAACAGAGAACTTAAAAGAGAACACTGCTGCCAGTAGAAGAAACACAAGCCGGCCCTGGGACAACCTCCACCAGAACCACCAATGCATCATTCTGGGAAAAGCCGTCAGAATGCACTAGCCAAACCAACAGCACACCTCAAACTCTAAGGTAGCACGGAAACAGCAGAAACAAGCGAGAAAAAGTCCTGAGAGAAACCCTCACCAGGACAACAGCAAACAGTTCTGGGAAACCTCACCAAAACACAGGGCAACCAAGCGATGCACCTCAGCCTAGAGGGCAACGCAACAGCAACCAGAAAAGAGCACAACACAGTTCTGGGGAAACCTTACTTCCGCCAGAACCAACAGAGAAGGATTCTGGGAGCACCTCACCAGAGCTCATAACCAGCCGGCACTAGGCCGACAACAACCACAGACAAGTGTCGCAACGCTCAACCAGCGATGCAACACGGCACACAGAACACCTAATTAGCCCAAGCAACAATGCCGACCAAGCAGAGCACAGCGCACAACAGTGCACAAACAAGAGACCACACACACAAGGCCAACACAGCACACACCCCAACAACAGAGGGGCAGCCAACAAGGCAGAGACACCTCGACCGGTTCAACAGGCAACAACCCTACACCGGTGAAGGCCACGCCACACGCAGGCTCTCTCAGCCTTCGCGACGCACACACACTCAAATGCGCCAAAGACGACCAGGAGCACTACACCTGGACTTGCCTGCACTCGTCCTCCACACGGGGAAGACCACTGCCAGCGAGTCTAGTGCCAATCGTGCTACCACAGCACGTACACACCGAGCGACCACACTCGCCACGTAAGCAACGCAGCAACAACTGCAACACACTGCAGCGTGCACACGAAACTTGCAGGGAAGCCGCGCACCTGCAAAACAATTAAAAGCACAAGCCTAACACTAGTCGGACGGTGTCAGCAGCGTACTAGTTCCTTTCTTTGGACAGCTATAGTTATTAATTTCTCACAAATCTCAGTAGACTCCCGCTCTGATACCACTGTAACGACCGGACCCCTGCCAGGGACCTCGAAGGTCGCGTCGCCACCCACGGATCCGAAGATCCAGAAGGGTTAGAAGAAATGGTCTAGTGAGATATGTACTGAATTTAAATAACTATAACAATATGTACAATATACAAAGGTTTGTACAACATGTCTCAAGCAAAATCACAGGTACGAGAAGAAAGGTGTAGTCCTTAAGGGGCATACCCCGAGGACTTGCAAAGCACAATTCTCAGCTCACTCGGCTACAAGAGCTCACAACACTCAGCTCTCACTGCTGTTGACAACATACGGCACCACAACTGCCTCCGCAACCCGTCCGACACTGACCTCCCGTGACGACGAGCCCGTAGCTAAAGGAAGTAGGGGGGGTGAGCCTCACGAACAAGGCCCAGTAGGGATTACCAGTCCCTCACCGTCCAGAGCGGTAAGAACTCTGAAAATAGGAAACTACCCTAGAAAGTTGTAAAGCGAGTAACACCTACAGTAGGGTACTACTAAGCAGCGAAAGAGAACAATGCAATGCCACGACCACCAACCGACGTCGGGCCACACACACGACTCCCGCAGAAACCAACCGAGTTGGACACAAAGCGGAAGCAACCCTCGGCACACCTGCTGAGACCACGCAACAACCAGGTGAGAACGACGTCTCACCACAAGCACGACCTCCTTAAACCTCCACAAGGTCGAGGGCCCACAAGCAGAACCACCCCGGACTGTGGACATGCCACAAGGCTGAGAAACCACACACGTCGGTGCCACCATGGACTGGCACCCAAGAACGGGACCACGGAATCAAGAGAACACCGAAGCGGAAACCACAAGAAGTATGGGTCCGCACAAGGCCAGACCAACGATGCCCACAGAAACTACGCAAGGACAGACTATAACTGTCATGCACACTAGGGCAATGGACAACACTTAGAAACGTCGTGAGGAAGCGTCGTCACAACAGCCGCAACCAAGCCACCGCCGCTAGCAGCCAAGAGGGGGATCCGTAGTCTGCACGCTCTACTCGCTAGCCTAGCTCCTGCCTCCGCCCCCGCGGAAGGGCGAGACAGAGCCGCCGCAGAAGCACACCAACGCACGCAACACCGCAGCCTGGCCAAGCTGCGACCTTACGCCTGACCTCCCTACACGACTCCAGAACCAACGTAGAGTGAGGCAGTGAGACAAAGGACTGTCTGGGCCACGCCAGGAAGAGAACTGCCTCAACAACCTCGGTGTCCCGCCCCGGACAAGAGAGCTCTACAAACGACTCAGCGCCGCTATCCAAACCTCATTTTCCTCTCAGCTCCAGAGTCCGCCCAGTCGGCTGCCAACTCGAGCACGCTCGTAGCCCGGAGCACTCCCTCAACAGGCTCCCGAGGATGGGGGTCCCAGGCAACGGAGACAACCTCTGAACGGGACAAGCCCTCAAGTGCCAAGCACCGGGCGAAAGGCGGGGCAAGCACAACAGGAACCGCGACGAACTGCTGGCTTGTAACACACGACAAGCCCAGTAAGCGAGAGGCACGCATGGACCCTCAAAAGGGCCGTCGGCCAACCAAGGCACGCATGAACGGCTAGAACCTCGAAACACCACCGGACAGTACGGAAACCCGTCGCTGCTGTAATAATCGATTGACTACCAGTCAATCGATTATTAGATAGACGCAACCCTCCTAGCACCACTTCCAGGACACGACCACGAAGGTGTCACCTTCGATCGCTGAACGTAGGGAGGTAACCTACCGTGTTCCCTACCAGAAGGTCCTAAGGGCAATGCCTGCCCTGGGGCACAAGCCGACACACAACCGGGCCAACGGAAGCACCCGAGGAAACACTGGTGCTGTCGTGACCCCCAAAGCCGTCGCGACGCCATCATGACGGGGAAGGGCACCGCGACAGCCACCCTGTTGCGACGGAGCAACGTGTCACGACGGAAACCCTGTCGCGACCAGAAAGCGCGTCACGACAACATCCCTTATCGTGACCACCAACTGGGTCGCGATAAGGTCGCGCCCGACCAGACCGACGCCTCTTCTGATGTCGCGATGCGCCGAGCCATTGCGACATCAACAGAGAGGCAGACCGACAGGATCCTCGATCCCAGGGCCGCCCATGAGCTACAAACATTCCACACGGGGGAGGGGAGCATGGGGAAAGCAGTAAACACTATCTATAAAGATCGAGGGCTCCCAATCCACCTGGATCGAGAAGGGTTCAAGCAATCCCTGCCTTTCATGAAGAACGAACCCCAATGGGGCCTTTCACGTCTATTGGCCACCTCCTCCTCGCTCCACGCAAGGTCCACGATGCCACGGCACCACGCACGGCCCTCCTCCTCGCCTGAAAACACACAAGGGGAGAGGGGGAGGCGGAGCACCGCTGGAGGGAGAGGGAGAAGGGAAGAAGAAGAGAGAGAGGGAGAAGGGTCGCCGACCAAGGCTTTTAGCCTTCGGCACCCAGAACGCGACAGACCGTCCTGTCGCGTTAAGCACCTTAACGTGACAGGTCAACAGACCGTGACAAGAACGCGTCCCCCATGGACGCCGCGACAATGCGACAGGCCGTACTGACACTCCTGCCACTCTGATAGGCATCAGACGACCGACACGATAGAAAGCAGTCGCGACCCGTTGACCGGGTGCGACACGAAGACGCGACGGAGAAACCAGGTGTGACAACAATGCGACGCACACGCTCGTCGCTACACGGATGACTGTCACGTCGGACACCCACGATGCGACACTAACGCATCGCCAAGCCTTGGCGCGTTAGTGGACAGTCATCCCAGACACCAGACGGAAAGCCGGGAAGCCAGGTCTTACAAGTCTATAGTACTAGTGGATAGATTTTTGCGGTTGCAGCCACCTATGTATTCGAGAGGCCCGAATCTAGATACGGCGGAGCACTGGGTACATGAGATTGAGACAGTTTTTGTCACTATGAGATGTCCGCAGGCTGACAACATGATTTTGGCTACCTATCAGTTGCAGGGATTTGCACAGGAATGGTGGAGGCTAAAGATGCAGACAGTGTTTGCAGGTCGGATGGAAGACACTATTACATGGCCATAGTTTTTGGGAGTGTTCAACGATACATTCTTTACAGTTCAAATTCAGCAGGCAAAGAGGGAGCAATTCAGAACATTGCAGTAGGGGAACTTGTCAGTATTGGAATACCAAATGAGGTTTATGTCATTGAGTAGATATGCACCATATATGGTTATCGATAATGCTATGATGGTGGAATACTTCATCTGAGGCTTGCGACCAGAATTACAAGATGCAGTAATTCCTCTTATGTGCAGGACGGTGGAGGCAGCCTAAAGAGCAGCCATTTTAGAGAGGACTATACAGACTAGGCAATCAAGGGAGACAGGCAGTTTTCGGTTTCCACAACGTTCCCCAGATATTAGCAAGGGCAAGGCACCTTCAGGAGTATCATCATCATCATCAGGGTTCAGACAATGGGGTTCCAAATTGAAGAAGATATTCAGAGGACGAGGCGGTGGTAGGCAGTAGGGTTTTCAGATGGGTCGAGGTTTTAGACCAGCACCAGAGGTGGAGGAGTCTCAGCAAAGTATAACTAGACAACCTACAATTCCTCCAGAATATAGGTGTTATAATTGTGGTCAACCGGGGAATTTAATCAAGAATTGTCCATATCTCAGAAGGTACAGTTATGGTAGAGGGGCACCACGGCAACAACAACCATTCCAGCAACCACCGGTAGAGCGAGGTAGGGGTCTGCCTTTCCAGAGGGGATGAGGACGGGTTATGGCTATTACTAGAGCACCAGTGGAGGCATCTAACCTGATTGAAGGTATATTACCTCTCTTCAAATTTTCTGCTAGAATATTGATTGATCCGGGTGCATCGCATTCTTTCATTTCTGAGGATTTCATGGATAATATGGTTCATCCTTTAGAGGAGAGGTAGTGTGAGCTAGTGGTGGAGGTTCCCTCAAGAGGTTTTATGCTTACTTCTTGTTATCTAGATGAGGTCCCAATAGTTATACAAGGGAAGCAGTTGCCAGCTAGATTATATGCATTGCAGTTAAAGGAATATGATGTGATTTTAGGTATGGACTGGTTAGAAGCCTATGGGGCAATGGTAGACTGCAGAAAGAAGAAGGTTAAATTATGTCATCTCAGAGGAGTTATGTTTGAATTCCAAGGTATGCCATTCTACACTCCTAAGTTTATTATTTCTACACTTATGGCTAGAAGATTGTTTAATGCGGGCTGTGTAGTGTATCTCGCTTCAGTCAGTTTAATTGAGGCAGGTAAGTCTATAGAGATGGTACCAATGGTTAAGGAGTTTACAAATGTATTTCTAGAGGAATTACTAGGGTTGGCTCCACATAGAGAGGTAGACTTTACAGTGGAATTGCAACTAGACAGTATGCCAATTTCAAAAGCACCCTATAGGATGGCACCAGCTGAGTTAAAGGAATTGAAGAAGTAGTTACAAGAGCTGTTAGAGAAAGGTTTCATCAGGCCTAGTCATTCGCCATGGGAGCACTAGTATTATTTGTCAGAAAGAAAGATGGTAACCTCAGAATGTGCATAGATTATCGTCAGTTGAACCAAGTTACCATTAAGAACAAGTATCAACCTCCTAGAATTGATGATTTATTTGATCAGTTGCAGTCAGCAAAGGTATTTTCCAAGATTGATTTGAGATCAGGTTATCATCAGCTGAGGATCCGAGAAGAGGACATTGACAAGACAACTTTTAGAACAAGATATGGGCACTATGAGTTTGTGGTGATGCCATTTGGGTTAACCAATGCACCAGCAATTTTCATGAACTTGATGAATAGAATATTTCACCCATATTTAGATCAGTTCATTGTGGTATTCATAGATGACATATTGGTGTATTCAACATTAGAGGAAGAGCATGCAGTGCATTTGAGGATCACTTCGCAAACTTTACGAGATCATCAGTTACATCCTAAATTTAGTAAATGTGAGTTTTGGCTAAGGGAGATTCAGTTTTTGGGACATGTGATCTCGGGAGAAGGTGTAGTAGTAGATCAGCTAAAGTAGAAGCTGTTATGAAGTGAGAAGAGCCAAAAACAATATCAGAAAATCAAAAGCTTTTGGTTTGGCAGGATACTACAGGCAGTTTATTCAGGATTTCTCGAAGATTGCAGCACCTATGACAAGATTAACTAGGAAAGGAGTGCCTTTGTGTGTGGTCATCAGATTTTCGGCGAAGCTTCATGGAATTGAAGAAAAGGCTCACTACAGCACCCATACTAGAGATACCATAAGGCCGCGAAGGTTTTGTGTTGTATATAGATGCTTCCAAGAGAGGACTTGGAGTTGTACTAATGCAGCATGGGAAAGTAGTGGCATATGCATCCAAGCAACTAAAACGACATTTAGAGAACTACCCAACACATGATTTAGAACTAGCAGCAATAGTATTTGCATTAAATTATGGAAGCACTATTTATATGGAGAAAGATTTGAAATCTTCAAGGATCACAAGAGCTTAAAGTATATCTTCTCACAGAAAGATTTGAATTTGAGGCAGCGTAGATGGATGGAATATTTGAAAGACTATGATTTCAGCTTAGCATACCATTCGGGTAAAGCCAATGATGTTGCGGATGCTTTGAGCAGAAAGGTAGTATTGAGCCACATGATGATAAAAGAATAGAAATTATACAAAGATGTAGCAGGGAATTTCTTATTTGTCCCAAATAATCAGCGACGAGCAATTTTAGCCAGTAGTACAGTGGAACCTTCATTATACTGGCAGATAGTAGAAGCTCAGAGGATAGATGAGAATCTGATTGAAATTGTAAAGATGGAAGATGTTACTATTGATGATGATTGTGTGATCAGATTCAAAGGGCGATTGTATGTCCCAGCAGAAGCAGGTGTGAAGTAGAAGGTATTGGGGGAGGCGTACAAATCTAGGTATACTATTCATCCAGGTAGCACAAAATGTACCAGGACTTGAAAAAGCACTTTTGGTGGCCGAACATGAAGAGGAAAATAGCAAAATTCATAGCAAGATGTTTGATATGTCAACAGGTTAAAGCGGAGCACCAGAGGCCAGGGGGTGTATTGCAGCCATTACCCATTCCACAGTGGAAGTAAGATGACATAGCCATGGATTTTGTGGCAGGTTTGCTCAGATCAGCATCAGGTCACAATAGAATTTGGGTTTTTGTTGATAGATTGACAAAAGTGTGCAGCTTATTGGTTGTGAGTATGTCATGGACAGTGGACAAACTGGAAAGACTATATGTGGACAGAATAGTACCATTGCATGGTATCCCAGTAACTATTGTTTCAGACAGGGATCTAAGATTTACATCAGGTTTTTGGAGAGGCTTACAGAGAGTGGTTGGTACCGAGTTGAGGTACAGTTCAACATACCATCCCCAGACAGATGAACAAACGAAAAGAACAATTCAAACCATTAAAGACATGCTACAAGCTTGTTGTTTAGTTTGGGGAGGTGGTTGGGAGCAGCATTTAGGCATGGTGGAATTTGCCTATAATAACAACTATCATACAAGTATTAAGATGGCACCCTACGAAGCTCTATATGGAAGACCATGTAGAACACCCTTAAACTGGCATGAAGTAGGAGATAGGCAGGTTATGGGACCAGAGTTGGTTCAGCAATGTGTAGAAATGGACAAATTTATCAAGGAAAAGCTTCAAACAACCCAAAGTCGACAAAAATGTTACGCAGATACAAGGTGTAGACCATTACAATTTGAGGTTGGTGATTATATATTTTTGAAACTTTCTCCTACAAAAGGTGTTCTAAGGTTTAGCAGGGAGGGAAAATTAAGTTCTAGGTATGTAGGTCCATTCAAGATTTTAGAAAGAATTGGTGAAATAGCATACAGACTAGAGCTCCCAGTAGATTTTACGGATGCACATGATGTGTTTCATGTTTCTATGCTGAGAAGGTATATCCGATACCCTTCACAAATTCTCAGTTATACTCGAGATTATTTGAAACTAGATATGTCCATGTCGGAATAGATATAGTAATGATAGAGGCGCGAAGAACACCAAAATGAGAAATAAAGATATTGAATTGGTGAAAATCAGATGGGAGAACAGGCAGGGAGGAGAAGACACCTGGGAATTAGCAGAAGAAATGCAAAGAATGTGTCCACAATTGTTAGAGTAAGCTTTTAATTTTTTTTAGGTGATAGTACTATGTGTAGTTAGTTATAAATTGTGTATTGAAGTTTCTTTCAAAATTTTGAGGACGAAATTTCTTTTAGGTGATAGTAATGTAATAGCGTGAGCTTCCAGATTGTAGTTTAATGGGTTTGGTGGCCAATGTGTGGCCTATTGGTTGTGTTTTGGTGTGTGTAGTAGGTTGTGTGAGGTTGAGGGTTGGAAAATCCGAGCCCAACATACCTCTGGCTTGCTTCTTAAGAACACGACCAGCACAAGCGTCGCGTTTTTGAGAGAACGCGACCACCTTCTACGTCCTGATGATTTGTCACCGTTTTTTCTGAGCGTGGCTACATGTGTTCCGTGTGGCGCATGTAGGTGTGTCAAGGCTTAATTGCGACGGCGGGGTACGTCGCGTTTTGTACGCGACGACTCGATACATCGCAATTTAGCTTGTGATGTGTTTAGGCCAAGCCTTGGCCAAACAGTGAAGGAAGCCCTGTTCAGCCGAAGGAAGAAGTGTCGTGGGGGATTTTCGGGCGATTCGGAGTTAGTGGACTGTGGTTGGCGTGTTTCCACCTCGAGGAGGTTGTTCGGAGCGTGGGAAATGCCAAGGCAACGTGATTCTCGGTGTTCTTCTTGTGGTAGGGGAATTCTTCATGTTTTAGGGTTGTTTGGATAGGAGTTGAGGTATTCATTGCATGAAAATAGTATTAGTCAATAGCAAGCATGTGTAGGTTCTTGTTTAAATGCATATATGTGGGTTTTATCACTGTAACAGGGTGGTTTGTGTGATTTCTGGAGATGGGTTCTGGGTGGGGTTTTCTAGGCTGAAAAGGCGACAGACCTAGACTTCTTTTTTTGAATGCAACGACCTGTCCAGTCGTGATTCAGGTCATAAGGGGATGATTTTCACCGTCGTGATGGTAGCCAGATCCTAGATCTATCTTAGAGAAATATTATGAACCGGAGATCTAGTCAAACAGCTCATCGATGCGGGGCAGTGGATACTATTTTCTTTATGTACTGGTTCAGCTGACGTAATCAATGCATAGCTCATTGTTCCGTCTTCGTCCCTGACGAATAGTACTGGCGCTCCCCCGGGATGTACTACGCCTGATAAAACCCTGATCTAGCAGGTTCCTCGATCTGTCTCTTCAACTCCTGCAATTCAACAGGGGACATGCGATACGGGGCCTTTGAAATAGGGGTCTTTTCAGTAACCAAGACGAAACTAGGAAAGCATCACAACCCTGGTTGATCAGCTTAGAAGCCTTCAAGGAGGATATCAAGATAGGGTGTTTGTGATAACGGGTGCCAGTAGTGATAGAGTTGGAAGGTTTGATTTGTGATAACGGGTGCCAAGTAGTGATAGAGTTGGAAGGTTTGATCTTTTAAAAGTGACCCTCCTATGGCGACAGTTTACATCGGCATCATATTCAAGTAGCCAATCGACACCCAGAATGGCATCATAACCCTTCATGTCTAAACAGATAAGGTCGACAGGGAGATTGTGTCCTCCAATTATAGTTTCACATTTCGGTAAGTAGTGAGTGAGTTCAGATTCTGAGCCTAGTGGAGAGGCTACAGTGATCTTGGATTTCAAGGGTATAGGTTTGACAGGTAGAGTTGCAGCAAATGTGGTGGAAATAAATGAATATGCAGCTCCCGTATCAATAAGCACAAATGCAGGTTGAGAGTGTATGGAAATGGTACCTTCCACCATACCCCTTCGTCGGGTAGGTCAGCTTCTATGACCGCATTAAGGCGTCCCTGACGCCGTGGTACATTCTGGGCTCTACCTGGCTGGTCCTTCAGCATAGGACAATCCGGAATACGGTGGTCACGACCACCACATCTCAAGCATGCCCCGAGCTTCTTCTAGCATTCCTCAGCTCGGTGTCCTGGTTTATCACAGAACTTGCAGTTTTCGGCCAACTGCCTTACGGAAGGTTGGAGCAATATTAGGTGCTCCCTTCTTGACGAAGACCGGCTTGGAGTTTCCTTGCCCCTCATGCCCTCCACTTTGGCCATGGTGTCTTCTACCAGCTGAGCTCTTTGGACCATCTCAGTGTAAGTTTGAATGGTGTGGTCCGAGCCTTTCAATGAACATGGGGCCTGAGTCCATCCATGAAACGGTTGGCCTTCAACCTTTCTGTGCCCACAAGATGTGGGGCATACACTGCCAGGCGAGCGAACTGAGCTTCATACTCAGCCACAGACATACTCTTTTGTTTTAGTGCAGCAAACTCTGCTGCCTTCTTCTGCTTCACTCTCTCAGAGAATACTTTCCCCGGAATATCTCCAGGAATCCGGCCCACTCTAGTTCAGCTACGTTTGGCAGGTGGGCCGAGGTGGCCTTCCACCATGCTCGAGCATCTTTAGTAAATGGAAAGTGGCCAATACAACTTTCTCTCTATTGTGCATTGCATTACCTGAAAAATCCTTTCTATTTCCTCTTGCCAATTCTCTGCCTCATCTGGGTCAGAAGACCCAGAGAAACGAGGAGGGTTCAAACTCCTAAAATTCCGGTGCAGATCACCGCTCCATTCCTTGTAGCTGCAGCCTGATTTCCAGCCTGAACTACATTTGCAGGGCCTGAGTAAGTCCAGCCACAATGTCTTGCATAGCTTGCCACTGGTTGCGAGCCATTGCAGTTGAGAGAGAGTGTATGAGGGTTCCTGAGAAAAGGATGGAACCAATTAATGTCCCTAGATACATTATAAGTCAATGGGTAGGAGGGTTTAACTCTTTCTAACATATTCCCAGTCTCTACCCATTCTCACCAGGAACTGTATTTAATTTTTCATGACCTAGGTTCCATAGGTATCTCCTATTCCTGAGACATATCCTATTTGGTATTCCTAGGCTTTGATACCACTAAACTGTCACGTCCCGAGAATTACGCTACGGATATTAGTTTGAAGAATTCGAATCGATATCCTGAGACGTAGACAGTCGGCAAATAAGCCTCTAGCTAGCACGCACTAATTGTATATCAACACAACATCATAATAGGGCCCAACTGATGAACTCAATAAAATGGAAAAGACATTTACCCCTCACTTCCTACTACATGTTCTAACTCTCAAAATAAACTACTATAACAAAACTCATTATTGGAATGCTCATCACTCGGACGCATTCCCATCCTCGACTTGCTCTTCCTCTTCAACTTCATAGTCACCTAGATTGGGTAAACGTAGGGGATGAGCAAACTAACCCAGTAGGATTTAAATCTCAATGTGCGGGCAATAGTATAAGTAATTAACATTTTAGAACTAGGCAGGTACAATGAATGATATGCAAGTATGAATAAAACTCATTAAAACATGATATATAAAACAAGCTGGATAGAGTGAACAAGATAGAATAAGATTTTTGAACAAGATGACAAGAACGAACTAGCAATAGATCACTTTGTACAAGCACGCAAGATTTCACTTGATGCCAATAGTTTACAAGAACGCAAGATATCACTAGTTGCAACAAATGTAGGATGGCCATATCATGCAAGCAAGCAAGCAAGACTGCACAAGCACGATCAAGTAATACTAATCAGGCACGTAGACACTAATGTACACCAAGGAAATATCCACCAAGAATGCACACAGGTCACGTGTATATGGTTATGTATCTATCATTCAACAAGCAAGAAAGTACTCCTAGCACATATGCAACGCCAGTAATCATTATACCCCATGGTTAACAGTATATTTATGACTCGCCGTCATTGGGGCTAGACTGGAGCCCTTGGACACACGCCGTGCCCTGTCAGCCATCTCATGTAAAATTTTAAATGTAGATACCCACAGTCATAAATAATGGCCAATGAGAGTTTCAAAATGTAGCATGTGTAATGTCATGTTCACGTTGATGATGAGAAGAAATAAATAATTAAATTGAACATGATTCTATGAGGACAATGGTCAAGAGATAAATTCGGCAGCTGAACGGTACTATTTATAATTTAGTTCAATCTTTGCATTAATGGCTTTAGTCTAGATTGTAATTCATGCTCACGAGAACAAGAAGAGAAAGGAAGTGCACGCCCTTGATGTAAAGTGTGTAGGGATGTACGCGTGTCAATTCACAAATCGTCGGTCTCAAACTCTCGGAAAACACTTAACATGATGGCATGCAGTGAACAATGCATGTTACCTACATTGGGTTACAAGATTTATGATAATATTCATCATTTAAATCAA
Organism: Colocasia esculenta; assembly: GCA_014218235.1. Lineage (NCBI taxonomy): Eukaryota > Viridiplantae > Streptophyta > Magnoliopsida > Alismatales > Araceae > Colocasia > Colocasia esculenta. Next base: position 52,129,384 of record CM024764.1, on the reverse strand, counting down.
GCTAGAATGGTAAAGAAGAGTAAAAGTCACAAGTTTCATGTATGATCATTTCATTAAGAAAACAATTAGAATAATATTCATGTAATTAAGGATTTTTCAATGGGTTAAACACTTTTAAGCCATTAAATAGACATTATGTAATGAACAGACCCAAAACATGCAATATTTGTAAAGGTAGTGTCGACACAACCCATACTAGTGTCGACACCATGCTTCGAACACAAAGCAAAAACATGAAGAACTGGTCAAATAGTGTCGACACTAGTTCAAGTAGTGTCGACACTAGAGACAGGTTCCAGAAAACCTTCTGGCCAACATGGGACAGTGTGTCGACACTAGATCAGCTCCCAGAAACTTTCTAGGTCAAACTGGGACAGTGTGTCGACACTAGATCAGGCAGTGTCGACACTAGAGACCTTCCCAGAACACCTTCTGGGCTGTTTTGAGACAGTGTGTCGACACTAGTTCAGGTAGTGTCGACACTAGAGGCCCTTCCAGAACAAAAACATATGGTCAAGTGCAACCCGAAAACACATCTCAGGTAGCAATTCACTGTCCCCTCTTGTAACTCTCTAAGGAATGACATTTAGACAAAACATTCAACATGAAAGATGACGAGGACAACTAGTAGAAGAATGTTGATGTTTGGGGTTTGATCTAATTCAGTCTCGAATCCCGAGAAAATATGTGAAGAACAAAAAGTCAAGTGTAGCCCGAAATCACAGTATCATGCAGTGACTCTCTTCCCACACCTATAACTCTCTAAAAAAAGACTTTTGGATAAAACTTACAACATAAAAGATGATCGTGACTTCATGTAGGAAAACTTTCGTGAAGGACGTTTAGTCTAATTTGGTCTCAAATTACGTACATAATAAGAAGAACAGGAAATGCCCTAACAGTACGCGACTTTGGGAGAACACTTATAACTCAAAATATACTCATTAGAATTCGATGAAACCAGTGGGAAACGAAAGTTAACTTGATGCTCTACACATTGGTATAGGATATGTTAAGGTTTGGCCCGAAAAAACCTACCTTATGGGTTGAAGAAGTCTCATTTTTCCAGAAAACCTATATTCAGACCACTTGGAGGAGAACACTTACTGCTCCGTGTATACTGCATGGAATTTGAACATTCCACTTGGGTTAGAACGTAGGCTTGACCCTCTTTCCAGGGGTATAAGCCTCGCAAGGTTTGGTTTAGGTTTGGCCTACCTTAGCTCGACACCAAGATGATGTTTTGTACAGGTTGCAGCAGACGAACGGGGAAGAAGATGAGCTTCACAGATCCCTAGCCACCAAGAACTCCTCCACACAACCCCAGCAAGTTCTAAATCTCATCCATAAGGTTTGGTGAAGAGTATTTAAACAACCATGGTGTTTTAGGAGTCCTATTATGATTAGGAAAGCCAGGTTGCGTTTTGACAGGTTAGTTTCCTATTTAGGGAGGATTTCTTCTTCCCATAGAGTGTGTGAGGCTTTAGGAAACCTCCCACCATAGATAGGCACGAATTTGGGTTGCCAAGAATGCATGATTGCATCCCAATTTAACTCAATTTGCCTCTTTCTAATTTCAGCCTATTTAGAGTTACGAATTTTCCCTGCATTTTCTAGCTTTATTTGATTATTGGGCTAAATGATGTCCATTGACCCAATTATAATATTGGGTCATTAATATATAATGTTGGAAGTCCCTCCAACACTTTTATTTAAATTTTTGATTGCGTTGTATTTCCGTGTTAACGGTTTTTCCGACTTGTTATAGCACGTACGATAATGATGCGTATGTTTTACATACTTGGAAATTATTTATTTCCTTTTATTTGAATTCTTATATAACTAAAATTTCCGGGGTGCTACACCCTCCCCCACTTAAGAGAATTTGGTCCCCAAATTCATGTATAGCAAGTTATTGTACAAGTGAGGTGTACTTACTTGTGAATAGCTCCGGGAATCTTTTGCGCATTGCTTCCTCGGTTTCCCACGTGTCGTCTCATCCATGCGTTGATTCCATCTAACCCTTACTAGTGGGATAACCTTGTTCCTTAGTTGGCGCAGTTCCCGATCCACGATCTTAATTGGCTTCTCTTGATATGTTCCGTCTTTGTTGAACTCCAGAAGCTCGTATTCTATGACATGTCATGGATCTCGTACATACTTTTTCAACATGGATATGTGGAACACATTGTGTATTCCATCCATTTGTGGTGGTAAAGCGAGACGATATGCCACCTCGCCGACTCTTTCAAAGATTTCAAAAGGCCCGACAAACCTTGGCGACAACTTGCCTTTAATGCCAAAACGTCTGATCCCACGGCCTGGAGACACTTTCAAGAATACATGTTCACCCACCTGAAACTCCAGGTCTCTTCTTCTATTATCTGCATATGCCTTTTGTCTTTGCTGCGCCACTGCCATTCTTTCTCTAATAAGCTTTACCTTCTCTGTGGTTTCCCTTATCATCTCTGGTCCTAACATTTGTTTTTCGCCAACTTCATACCAGCATATTGGAGATCGGCAACTTCTGCCATAAAGTGCTTCAAACGGTGCCATCTGAATGCTAGCTTGATAGCTATTATTGTAGGCGAACTCCACAAGAGGTAAGTGTTTGTGCCAACTACCTCCAAAATCTAGGACACATGCTCTGAGTATATCTTCAATCACCTGGTTAGTTCTCTCCGTCTGTCCATCTGTTTGTGGATGGAAAGTCGTGCTAAAGTTTAGTTTAATCCCAAGGAGTAATGCAGTCCTTTCCAAAAGTGGGATGTAAACCTAGGGTCTCTATCAGACACGATAGACACCGGTACTCCATGTAATCTGACTATTTCCTTCACATATAATGCAGCTAGAACGTCTACTGACCACTTATTCTTCACTAGCAAGAAGTGAGCTAACTTAGTTAAGCGGTCGACTATAACTCAGATACCATCGAATCCACCTCTAGATTTGGGTAGTCCGAAAATAAAGTCCATCCCTATACCTTCCCATTTCCATGCCGGAATTTCTAGGGGTTTGAGTTTACCTGCGGGTCGCAAGTGTTCCACCTTGACCCTTTGACATGTTAAGCATCGGGCGACATATTCCGCCACCTCTCTCTTCATATTAGGCCACCAGAAGCTTCTTTTCAAATATTGATACATTTTAGTAGTTCCAGGATGAATAGTATATCTGGTCTTGTGAGCCTCGTCCATAATCATTTTCTTTGTCTCTGCATGGTCGGGTACACAGACTCGATCCCGGAACAATAGCCTTCCATCTTCAGTTAATGAGAAATCCGACCTCTGATCCAGATTAGCCTTAATCTCCACAAGTACAGGGTCATTGTCTTGGAGTGTTGTGATGTCCTCCAATAGTGTGGGTTGTGCTCTAACACTAGCAACAAAGCATCCCTTCTCTTTGATGTCAGCATCAATATTTAACTTGGCGAAGTCTTCTAATAACTTCCATTCTTCTACCATTAAACTTGACAATGTGATCATTGGCTTTCTACTTAGAGCATCTGCCACAGCATTTGCTTTTCCTGGATGATATTAGATCGTGAAGTCGAAGTCTTTGAGATACTCCAACCACCTCCGCTGCCTCATATTCAAGTCCTGCTGAGAAAACATATACTTCAAGCTTTTATGGTCAGAAAACACAATGAATTTCTAACCATATAGATAATGACGCCATATCTTCAAGGCGAAGACTACAGCAGCTAGCTCTAGATCATGTACAGGATAATTATCCTCGTGCTTCTTTAATTGTCTGGACGCGTAGCATATAACTTTCCCTTCTTGCATCAGCACACAGCCAAGGCCGATCCCAGATGCATCGGTGTATACTTCAAAACTACCCCCAACAACTGGCAGGGTTAGTACGGGTGCTGAGGTAAGGTGCTCTTTCAATGCCTTGAAACTTTCTTCACATTCATCAGTCCATGTGAATGGATTCTCCTTCCTGGTAAGCTTGTTCATCGGTACAGCTATCTTTGAGAAATCTTTAATGAAGCGACGATAATAACCGGCTAACCCCAGAAAGCTTCTAATCTCCGACACAGTTGTCGGCCTTTCCCAGTTCTTTACCGCCTCCACCTTAGATGGATCCACAGAGATTCCCTCCTTGGATATGATGTGACCAAGGAAAGATACTTCCTCCATCCAGAATTCACACTTACTAAGTTTAGCATAGAGTTGATTATCTCTGAGTACTTGCAGAGCAACCTTCAAGTGTTCCTCATGTTCTTCTTTGGATTTGGAGTAAATAAGGATGTCATCAATGAACACCACTATGAACTGGTCCAAGTAGGGCCTATAAATATTGTTCATAAGTTGCATGAAGCCGCTGGAGCATTGGTTAAACCAAACGGTATGACTACGAATTTGTAGTGACCATATCTACTTCGGAATATAGACTTGTGAATATCCTCTTCCTTTATTCTTAGTTGATGGTAGCCAGATCTTTGATCTATCTTAGAGAAATATTGTGCACCGGAGATCTAGTCAAACAGCTCATCGATGCGGGGCAGTGGATACTTATTCTTTATTGTAAACTGGTTCAGCTGACAGTAATCAATGCATAGCCTCATTGTTCCGTCCTTCTTCCTGACGAATAGTACTGGCGCTCCCCACGGGGATGTACTAGGCCTGATAAAACCTTGATCTAGCAGTTCTTGGATCTGTCTCTTCAACGCCTGCAATTCAACAGGGGACATGCTATACGGGGCCTTTGAAACAGGGGCTGCCCCAGGGAGTAACTCAATGGCGAAGTTTACCTCCCGCTCAGGTGGTATACCAGGTAATTCCTCAGGAAATACATCAGGATAGTCCCTGGCTATTGAAATGTCTTCTAGGGTCGATTTCTTCTTTTCAGTAGCCAAGACGGAAACTAGGAAAGCATCACAACCCTGGTTGATCAGCTTAGAAGCCTTCAAGGAGGATATCAAGATAGGGTGTTTGTGATAACGGGTGCCAAGTAGTGATAGAGTTGGAAGGTTTGATCTTTTAAAAGTGACCCTCCTATGGCGACAATTTACATCGGCATCATATTCAATTAGCCAATCGACACCCAGAATGGCATCATAACCCTTCATGTCTAAACAGATAAGGTCGGCAGGGAGATTGTGTCCTCCAATTATAGTTTCACATTTCGGCAAGTAGTGAGTGAGTTCAGATTCTGAGCCTAGTGGAGAGGCTACAATGATCTTGGATTTCAAGGGTATAGGTTTGATAGGTAGAGTTGCAGCAAATGTGGTGGAAATAAATGAATATGTAGCTCCCGTATCAATAAGCACAAATGCAGGTTGAGAGTGTATGGAAATGGTACCTTCCACCATACCCCCTTCGTCGGGTAGGTCAGCTTCTATGACCGCATTAAGGCGTCCCTGACGCTGTGGTACATTCTGGGCTCTACCTGGCTGGTCCTTCAGCATAGACAATCTGGAATACGGTGGTCACGACCACCACATCTCAAGCATGCCCCGAGCTTCTTCCAGCATTCCTCAGCTCGGTGTCCTGGTTTATCACAGAACTTGCAGTTTTCGGCCAACTGCCTACCTTCCATTTTGACTCTTTTGTCGCCCGCAACATCTCTTCCGGCATTCGGCCTCTTGTTGTTGTTGTTACGGAAGGTTGGAGCAGTATTAGGTGCTCCCTTCTTGACGAAGACCGGCTTAGAGTTGTCCTTGCCCCTCATGCTCTCCACTTTGGCCATGGTGTCTTCTACCAGCTGAGCTCTTTGGACCATCTCAGTGTAAGTTTGAATGTTGTGTGGTCCGAGCCTTTCAATGAACATGGGCCTGAGTCCATCCATGAAACGGTTGGCCTTCAACCTTTCTGTGCCCACAAGATGTGGGGCATACACTGCCAGGCGAGCGAACTGAGCTTCATACTCAGCCACAGACATGCTCTTTTATTTTAGTGCAGCAAACTCTGCTGCCTTCTTCTCCTTCACTCTCTCAGAGAAATACTTTCCCCGGAATATCTCCAAGAATCCGTCCCACTCTAGTTCATCTACGTTTGGCAGGTGGGCCGAGGTGGCCTTCCACCATGCTCGAGCATCTTTAGTAAATTGGAAAGTGGCCAATACCACTTTCTCTCTATTGGTGCATTACATTACTTGGAAAATCCTTTCTATTTCCTATTGCCAATTCTCTGACTCATCTGGGTCAGGGGACCCAGAGAAACGAGGAGGGTTCAAACTCCTAAAATTTCGGTGCAGATCACCGACTCCGTTCCTTGCAGCTGCAGCCTGATTTCCAGCCTGAACTACATTTTGCAGGGCCTGAGTAAGTCCAGCCACAGTGTCTTGCATAGCTTGCCACTAGTTGCGAGCCATTGCAGTTGAGTGAGAGTGTTATGAGGGTTCCTGAGGAAAGGATGGAAGCCAATTAATGTCCCTAGATACATTATAAGAGTCAATGGGTAGGAGGGTTTAATTCTTTCTAACATATTCCTAGTCTCTACCCATTCTCACCAGGAACTGTATTTAATTTTTCATGACCTAGGTTCCATAGGTATCTCCTATTCCTGAGACATATCCTATTTGGTATTCCTAGGCTCTGATACTACTAAACTGTCACGTCCCGAGAATTATGCAGCGGATATTAGTTCGAAGAATTCGAATCGATATCCTGAGACGTGGATAGTCAGCAAATAAGCCTCTTGCTAGCACGCACTAAATGTATATCAACACAACATCATAATAGGGCCCAACTGATGACTCAATAAAAGGAAAGTACATTTACCCCTCACTTCCTACTACATGTTCTAACTCTCAAAATAAACTACTATAACTAAACTCATTATTGGAACGCTCATCACTCGGACGCATTCCCATCCTCGACTTGCTCTTCCTCTTCAACTTCATAGTCACCTAGATTGGGTAAAAGTAGGGGATGAGCAAACTAGCCCAGTAGGATTTATATCTCAATGTGCGGGCAATAGTATAAGTGATTAACATTTTAGAACTAGGCAGGTACGATGAATGATATGCAAGTACGAATAAAACTCATTAAAACATGATATATAAAACAAGCTGGATAGAGTGAACAAGATAGAATAAGATTTTTGAACAAGATGACAAGAACGAACTAGCAATAGATCACTTTGTACAAGCACGCAAGATTTCACTTGATGTCAATAGTTTACAAGAACGCAAGATATCACTAGTTGCAACAAAGCAGGATGGCCATATCACGCAAGCAAGCAAGCAAGACTGCATAAGCACGATCAAGTAATACTAATCAGGCACGTAGACACTAATGTACACCAGGAAAGATCCACCAAGAATGCACACAGGTCACGTGTATGTGGTTATTTATCTATCATTCAACAAGCAAGAAAGTACTCCCAGTGCAGATGCAACGCCAGTAATCATTATGTTGGGTTGAATGTCTAATTCATATCATTTCCCTCCTATTTTGATGATGACAAGAAGTGTTCTTAAAGCAATTTAATTGGAACATGTCAAAAGCATCATACCTGAAAGTCATGCTCAAAAAGCATTTTTCAAACCACATTTATCATTTGTGGTAATGATAAATCATTTAACTAATGATATATGTGTTTATTTTTCAGGTACAAACTTTTTATGCAAAAGATGTGTCGACACACCCATCAATGGTGTCGACACATCAACACAGACTCAAAGAGAAATTGTGCAAAAATGTCAAGAGTGTGTCGACACATGTCAAGAGTGTGTCGACACGAGTGGCAGTTTTCCAGAGATCAAGGGTACCCAGGTCGACACACTCCCAGGGCAGGTCGACACTAGACCCAGTTCCCAGAACAGCCAGTTTGAGGAATTGGGACAGCAGGTCGACACACTCCCAGGGCAGGTCGACACTAGACCCAGTTCCCAGAACAGCCAGTTTGAGGAATTGGGACAGCAGGTCGACACACTCAAGAGCAGGTCGACACGGGACCTTTCTCCCAGAACAGATTCTTCTATCTTTGAACAGTGTGTCGACACAACCACCAGGGCAGGTCGACACACTACGGAAACTTTTCATCCTAAGAGCTGATGGCTGCCACGTGTCCTTCTAGGGCGATCAGAATCTTCCTAGGGAAGCGTGCCCTTGTACCCCAAAAGGGTATCTTTGGAATCCTAAGGGTATAAAAGGCTCCTTTTGGCCTCCCTTCAAAGAGAGAGACCCAACTAACCTCTTAGAGCCTCCTGAAAAATTCCTGGCGGCCATAAGAGTTCGTGTCTCCCTCCTCTGCTTCCTGGAGTCTCCTGAACACCTCTTCTCACCAATTCAAGGTGTGAGAATTGTGGTTTGATCTTTAAAGAAGCCTCTGAAGCATCTCAAGGAAGTAGATCAGGTAGAAGCCATCGTTGGAGAAGAATTCAAGGAAGGTCCAACCTCCCAGATTGCAGAGCATCGTCTTGGACTTCATGTTTACAAGCTTCTTCCCAATTCAAGCTTCTACAAGGGAGTACACTTGAAGAACGAAGTCATTCAATACCTTTTTACTTTACTTTGTTCTTCTGAGATATCTCTTGAGATTATGCAAGTGCTTCTGCATAATTCTCATTAGTGTTCTCAAATTTCGACTAGATCTGTTGCTAGGAGATCTTGTCTTAAGTTGGTGTCTAGCAAGTCTATGTGTGAGCCTTGTGCTCAGATTGTTGTGAGCCGGTGCGCTCAGTGTTGAGTTGTCAAACTCAAGTGTGTGTTGAGCAGTCTTGCTCAGTTGTTCTAGAGTAGTCTTGCTCTAGAAGTGGTGTGAGTTGTAAGCTCTTCAGTGTTGGAGTTGTCAGGCTCCAGTGGGTGTGTTACCCAGTTGTGTTAGTGAATCCTCACGGGTTGTGAGGGGTGGATGTAGGAATCACATGGGTGATTTCCGAACCACCTAAAAATCCTTGTGCATTTGTGTTCTGTGGTTTGACTGGTTCATCCGCTAGATGCTTGCATAGGACTCGTTTCTAATTCACTTAATCAACTTGATTCTCATCTAAGTTTTTCAACTCACTCCAATCTAATCAGATCAGCAGCTTTTCACTGATATTATTGCCTCTGATTCTAAATAGTTTTAAAATTATTTAAGCTTCCGCAAAAGTGGCTAAGATCTATTCATCCCCCCCTTCTAGATCTTTTCCACACATTTATTTCGATCCTTCAATTGGTATCAGAGCGGGTTTATATCGATCTGATTTGAACTGAGCAGCTTTTGTTTCTGAGTATTGAGTGTTTGTTTGTCTGTCTATCTGGTTGTTTGTTTGCCTGCTTGCTCAACTACTTCTCCTTGCATTTACTTAAGTGTCATGGACTCAAAGGGTTTTATAGCTGAGGGCCATTCCATAAATAGGCCACCATTCTTTAATGGTTTGGACTATTCTTATTGGAAGAACAGAATGCAAGTATTCTTAAGGGCCCAGAACTATGAGATCTGGAAAGTAGTTGAGGCTGGTCCCTATGAAAACCAGGGTGAGGAAGAAACCTGGACGAGGGAGCAAATTAGGAGAGCTACATTGAATTACAGTGCCATGAATATGATTCAATGTGCTGTCCATCCCAAGGAGTATTCGAGAATCTCTATGTGTAAATCTGCCAAAGAGATGTGGGATAAACTCGAACTACTCTATGAGGGAACATCTCAGGTCAAGGAGACCAAGGCAAATATATTAGTTTCAGAATATGAACTTTTCATGATGAAATCTAATGAATCTATTTCTGAAATGTTTGCCAGATTTATGGTGATTGTCAATGGACTCAAGGCTTTGGGTAAGGAGTATACTGATGCAGATTTGGTAAGAAAATTTTGCGTTCACTTTCTTCAATTTGGCATACCAAGGCCACTGTTATTGAAGATTCAAAAGATTTATCCAAAATGTCTTTGGATGAATTGATTGGATCTTTAATGACGTATGAAATAAACTTAAGAAGAAATGAAGATCTTATCATTAAGACCAAGCCTATGGCACTCAAAGCCTCTTCAAGCAACAAAGATAAAAATCAGGATAAAACAAGTTCTGAAGAGTCTGAGTCAAATGAGGATGAGATTGCCCTCATGACCAGACAATTCAGGAAATTCTTGAAATATAGGAAAGGGAAAATGACTGGGAAAAAGAAATTTTCCCCAGGTAAGAAGAATATTTCCTCTTCCAATTTCAATAAGAATCATAAACCTGATGAGAATGTTATCTGTTACAGGTGCAACAAGCCAGGACACATGAAGGGAGAGTGTCCTGAGAACAAAAAGGAAAAGCACAAAAGATTCCAGAAATACAAGAAGCCCAAGGCCATGGTAGCCACTTGGTCTGATGAAGACACAAGTGAGGAAGAAGAAGAGAAGAAGTCCTCAAGCTCAGAGAGTGAGGAAGTTTGCTTCATGGCCAACAGCACAGATGGAAAGGTAAATACTTCCTTTGAAGATTATAGTGTTGAAGATTGGCAGGATGTGTATGCTGAATTGGTAGAAAGATACTCTGAAATGAGAAAAGAAAACAAACACATCAAAAAGAAAATTGAAAATCTTTACCATAACCAATCTTCAAACAATAGAATCTGTGAACTGGAATCTGAAGTAACAGAATTGGTTGAAGAAAAAGAAAATTTACTGAACCAAATTGATGAATTAAAGCTTGCTTCTCAGAAGGCCTCCCAAGACTTCAGAAATTTAAATGAAAAGCTGGAAATTGAAAAACAAGAAAAACAACAGAAAATCGAAGAAATTGAAATTCTTAAAAACCAGCTAAAGGAAAAGGAGGAGGTTATCCAAACCTTCACAAAAGGCCAAGATAACCTAGAGGCATTGCTAGGATCCAACAAGACAACCACATCTCATGGATTGGGATTCAACAAAAAGAAATCAACAAAAGATAAATCTGGTGAGAAAAAGGGAAAAGCACCATTAATCAACTTTGTTAAAGGTCCCAATCTGGAAAACACTGAAATCCAACAGACAGCAAACAAAACCCCAAACAAAAACCCAAACAAAACTCAAAACAAATCAAAAATTCAAAAACAAAAGAAGACTGTCAGGTCGACACAGTCCCCTGACAGGTCGACCTGTTCAACACCAAAAACCATAATAAACTCAACTAAAAATTCAAATAAAAATCTGAGAAATAAGAAAAAGGGAAAAGAAATGATCCATGAAAAACCTTGGACCTCCAAGACAGCTCCTCAAGAAAATTGGATTAATCCTTGGAACCAATGGTATGAAAATCCCTGTTGGCATTATCCTCAATACCCTTATCCAAATTTCTGGATGTACCAACACAATCCATGGATTCCACCTCCTTCTATGAACTCAAATTTTCAAATGAAAAACTCCCCTCCTACCAAAAACAAAGATCTTGGTGCTTTCATTCCTAAAAGAAAGAACAAACAGAAAAATGCTGAAAACACCAAAGTAACAAAACAAAAATCTAAAACAAATCAAATTTGGGTGAGAAAGGATTTGCTGTCTATGTTAAATCATTCTGATGGTCCCAACTCTGTTTGGGTACCAAAATCTTCTCTCCACTGATCTTGTTGCAGGGAAGTCGTGCACCCAACACAAATGTATGGTTTCTTGACAGTGGGTGTTCACGACATATGACTGGAGATAGAGCCAAATTCTCATTCCTGCTTGAAAAGGAGGGAGGGTCAGTCACCTTTGGAGGTAAAAATAAAGGAAAGATCATTGGATCTGGTAAGGTTGGTCAAACTTCTTCAAACTCTGTAGATAATGTCTTGTTAGTTGATGGACTTGACTATAATTTGCTCAGTATCAGCCAACTATGTGACAAAGGTCACAAAGTTGTGTTTGAATCTGATTTTTGCAAGATAATAGATTCATCAACTGATAAAATCAAATTCTTTGGAAAAAGAGAAAACAATGTCTACATGATCAACCTTAATAAAAACTTTTCTGAAAATCTTTGTTTTGTTGCAAATAAAGATGAAATTGCATGGACTTGGCACAAAAGACTTGGCCATGCAAGCTTCAGAACAATGAATAAGTTGTTAAGATTGAATTTGATTAAAGGTCTTCCTGAATCCTTTCTAGTGTTGAAGGTCAAATTTGTGGGATCTGTGCTAAAGGAAAACAAACTAGAAAATCCTTTAAAGTCTTCAATGATGTACTCACATCTAAGCCACTAGAACTTCTTCACATGGACCTCTTTGGGCCAACAAGAGTTCTAAGCTTGAGTGGCAAAAGATATGGATTTGTAATCATTGATGACTTTACTAGATTTACCTGGGTTATTTTTCTATCTCACAAAAGTGATGCATGCCTTGAATTCAGGAACTTTTGTACCACTGTCTTAACCACTTATCCATATAAAATCAAAACATCTTAACTGATCATGGGGGTGAATTTGAAAACACATCCTTTTCTGATTTTTGTGCTGAATTTCAGATATTCCACAAGTTTTCTTCACCAAGAACTCCAGAACAAAATGGAGTTGTGGAAAGAAAGAACAGAACTCTTGTGGAAATGGCTAGAACCATGCTTCTTGAGAGTAATTTACCCAAATCCTTCTGGGCTGAAGCTGTGAACACAGCAAATCACATACTCAATAGAGCATTGGTCAGACCAAAAATCAAGAAAACCCCCTATGAATTATTGAAAAACAAAAAGCCAACTGTTTCCTATTTTAAAGTCTTTGGGTGCAAATGCTATGTTCACAATAATAACAAAGAAAACCTTGACAAGTTTGATGCTAAGAGTCAGGAAGCTATCTTCCTTGGCTATTCTGAAGTGTCAAGGGCCTTCAAAGTGTACATAATAAAAACCAAATCTATTGAAGAATCTCCACATGTTATTTTTAATGAAAACTCCTTTTCCACTAATGATTCTAAATCTTGCAGGGAAAAACAAGACAATGAAGAGGATGACCTCATTGTGGATTCTTCACCAACCGTTGAGGAGAGTAATAACATTGAAGAAAACCTGAACAACAACTCACAATCTCCAAATGGTTCAGGTAATACTGATTCAGAAGTGGGTACCTCTCAACAGGTAATTTCTGAACCTCGATTTCTAAGAGATCACCCATTAGATAGTGTAGTTGGCAATCTAAATGATAGAGTTAGGACCAGATCATCCTTTTTGCAAAACATTGAAGAAGACTCACTAGCTCTAATTTCCCAAATTGAACCCAAGTCAATTGATGAAGCCTTATCCAGTTCTGATTGGATTAATGCTATGCATGATGAACTTCATCAATTTGAAAGAAATCAAGTGTGGGAATTAGTGCCTAGACCTAGTGACCAAACAGTGATTGGCACTAGATGGGTTTTCAGAAATAAATTGAATGAAGCTGGTCAAGTAATAAGAAACAAAGCTAGGCTAGTTGCAAAGGGGTATAACCAAGAATTTGGAATTGACTTTGAAGAATCTTATGCCCTGTAGCTAGACTAGAAGCTGTGAGAATTTTCCTTGCTTTTGCATCCTCCATGAAATTCAAAGTCTTTCAAATGGATGTTAAAAGTGCATTTCTAAATGGATATATAAAGGAAAATGTGTTTGTTGAACAACCTCCTGGATTTGATAATGAAAAATATCCTAACCATGTTTTCAAGCTTAATAAGGCACTCTATGGTCTTAAACAAGCTCCAAGAGCTTGGTATGATCGTTTGAGTTCCTTTTTACTTGAAAAAGGATATTCTAGAGGTAATGTTGATCAAACATTGTTCACTAAAACAGTAAAAAATCAAATAATTGTGGTCCAAATTTATGTTGATGACATAATTTTTGGCTCCACCAATAAAGGCCTTTGCACTGAATTTTCAAATCAAATGCAGAATGAATTTGAAATGAGCTTAATGGGAGACTTAACATTCTTTTTGGGGTTGCAGGTTAACCAAACGAATGAAGGTATCTTCATCAGTCAAACCAAATATGTCAAGGAGCTACTGAAAAGGTTTGACTATCAGAACCTTAAACATTCAAGCACACCCATTGCAATAAATGCTAAGCTAGAAGAAGACCCATCTGGTAAGTCAGTAGATCCAAAGACCTACAGAGGTATGATTGGCTCTCTGCTCTACCTTACTACTTCTAGACCTGACATTCAGTTTTGTGTGTGCTTATGTGCTAGATTCCAATCAAATCCTAAAGAAAGTCATATGCTTGCTGTGAAAAGAATTTTTAAATATCTTGTTGGAACATGTGACTTAGGAATTTGGTATCCTGCTGGTTGCAAGTTAGAATTGTTTGCCTATTGTGATGCTGATTATGCTGGGTGTAAGTTAGATAGAAAAAGCACAAGTGGCTTGTGTGTATTTCTAGGTGGGTGCCTTATTTCTTGGGCTTCTAAGAAGCAACATTCAGTGGCTCTGTCAACAGCAGAAGCTGAATATGTTGCAGCAGGTAGATGTGGAACTCAGATTCTCTGGGTGAAACATCAACTTCTTGATTACAACCAAGATTTAGGGTGTGTACCCATCCTATGTGATAACACAAGTGCAATCAATCTTTCTAAAAACCCCATTCAGCATTCTAGAACAAAACACATTGAAATCAGGCATCATTTCTTGAGAGATGAGGTTGCCAAGAAATCTTTTGAACTCCATTTTATTGTAACTGAAAAACAAATTGCAGACATATTCACAAACCCCTTCCTGAAAATAGATTCTCATCTTTAAGGAGAGAACTTGGTCTTTGTAAATGTCCATCCTTCTGATCTCTCTTAAAGTTTGGGTTGAATGATGCTTTGTCTAAGGGGGAGTTCTTTGTATTTCATAACTCCTTGCTTCCTCAAGCTACATTGCTCATATCTCTCTCTATTCCAATTCCATTTCCCTTTTTACAATAAATTCTTCACTTCTGATTGTGTTGAAACTTCTTGGTATATCAAATAGTGATTTGGAGAAGGACAGGCTATGCTTGTCTAGACACTTTCACTATGCGTGAGAACATATCTCCGCCAAGTACTAAGAAGTCAATATGCAATAGTTGAGGGGGAGCTTTTATTGTTCAAAGAGAATGTCTTTTCTGATTTCAAAACTTGCACAGTTTTAACCTTCATTTCTTTCTGATAATGAATTCTTCAACTCTTATTGTATTGAAATCTCTTGGTATATCAAATGGTGACTTGGAGAAGGACAGGTTATGCTTGTCTGGACACTTTCACTATGCGAGAGTATATGTCTCCGCCAAGTACCAAGAAATGAATATACAATTGTTGAGAAGAAATCTTTGTTATCCAAAAAGAAACATTCTTTCTGATTTCAAAAAAAAAAAAAATGCATATCTTTATTTTGATGAAAAATGATTGAAATCATCATCTCAGGGGGAGCTAGAAAATTCACAAGTCATCTTTTTGCAAATTTCAGAACCCTTCTTGCATTTCATCAATTCCTTGCATGATGTCCTCATTCTAAATTCTAGAGTCTCAAAGTGAACCTTGAGTGATACATTATATTTTTTACTAATCAACTTTCCACTATGTCTCTCAATCCACAGAAACTCAGATCTCTTCCTAAACTAAATTACAATTTGTCTTGAACTTAAAACATTACCTTGTTTGCAACTGATGGCTGGATGTATTTGAATTCTATCCTACAAACTCTCCAAAATCTTGTAAAATTCAACAGAGCAATGACATCTGTGCTGAGAAACTGCACACCTTCACAATGAATGAAGTGCTATGCATGTCATGAGGCATTCTTGTTAACTCTGTTCAAAGGGGATCCAAATTGAAAATAACCTCAAAATTAAGCAATTATGTGCTATGCTTTTTGATGATGACTGAGTAACTGGAAATATTGGCGTCTAAAAAACGTATATTTTCATGTCAAAAAGTCATCATTTACCCCTTTGAGACTTGACAATGACTACATCTTGAGTATCCAGGGACTATGGTGTGTAAAAAGCACTAGTACTTGAGTGAAAGAGATTTACATCATTTGATAGTTTGTTAAAAGAACAAAAATATGAAAATTATTGGAGATTTGTTTAGAAAGAATCATCTTCCTCCTTCATCAAGTTGTTCTTTAAGTTTGTGTTTTACTTTCAACACAACTGTGTTTAGTCTAGATGATATCTTTAACTCTTGAAAATTGAGAAACATGGCAGATTTTGGTTGATTGTAAGATACATTATATCCCTCAATTTATCATTTTGTTGATTCAAGTCTTGGAATGCTAATATCCTGTTGGAAATTGTATGAAATACTTGAACTGTAATGAATTTTTGTAAAATACAGCAAATGAATTTTTAGGCCTCTTAAAAATCCTTCAAATGATAATTCCTCTCATTATTTATCATTATAAAGATGTCCCCAAATTTCTCAAAAATTTCCTCTCAAAAATTCTCATTTCTCTCAAAGGCTGTGTCGACACAATCCTCTCTCGTGTCGACACATAATTCCAGTCAGGTCGACACACCACCTTCCTGTGTCGACACTGCCTTCTTGCCAGAACTTTTCAAATCTTTCGGGTTCACCTTAAACCCTTGTTGTTCCTGCGGGGCAGTGTACCTCTGCATCCCTTTTTGAGCATCAGGTCGACCCGACGGCCAACTCTCACCATTCCGGCAAGAAATTTTCACCATCTCTCTAATCTCAATCACCTCACCAATCTTCCATCTCCTCTCTGACATTCCACTCCTTCCTTGCACCATGGTCCGCAAGTTGGGTCCCCGCCGTGGCGCAAGGTCTCAGGCTTCTTCAAGGCAGGTTCCGGCACAGGTTCCAGTTGAACAGATTGAAAGAAGAACCAAGCGAAGAAATGATCCTGCAGAGCTTCCAGGATCCTCTTCTGCACCTCTCAGAGCTTCAAAGAAGAGGTAGGACCTCCAATGCTGGCAGAGGTAGACAAAGTTCAAACCCTAGATCAGATATTTGGGCGATTCCTCTGACCATCATGAGGAATCATCTTCGTCTTCCTCTACTGAGTCTCAAGAGGATATACCCTCAGAATCCGTCAGTGCTGCCAAACTGATTTTGAAGCCTAGAATTCTTGACCTTTCTGACACCCAATTAGCAGACTCTCTCCCTGAAATTCAAACACTATTTCTCCTTTCAATCTTGGATTCCTTTCATTTCTGAATTTCAAGTCTGCTATCCAAGGTTAGTTAGAGAGTTCTACAAAAACCTCACCTGCACAGAAGAAGGTTTTAAATCCAAAGTCAAGGGGATAGAGATAGACATGCCAACTGATGTAGCAGCCTCCATTTTCAAAGTGCCAGATGAGGGGGCTGACTACCATGAATTTGAATTTGACTTACATGAAGCCTACTCAATCTTGACAGGCCATCCTGCAGATCCATCAGATGCCAAACAAACCTATGTGACAAGGTTAATGCCAACTCATTTCCACCTGTGTTAAGGGTAATTCACCACATCTTGACAACCATAGTTACCCTCAAGGTGGTGGGCGAGATAGACTGACAGATATCCAGAGATTCATACTCTATTGCATGGTCAAAGATATCAAGGTCAACCTTCATGTGATTCTTTATCAAATCATTTCTGAAACTACAAGAACAGACTTGAAGAGATCACTTCCTTATGGAGCACATCTGACCTCAGTGTTCAAGCACTTTGGTGTGCCATTGGAATCTGAAAAATCCCAGTCCATTCCCAAGTCAAATATCTATACATTCAAGAATATCCAGAAGTTCATGGGATTTAGATTAGAGGGAAATCAAATTAGAAGAGGACCAGCTGTGGTTGAGGCTCCTCCAGTTCAAGAGGAACAGCCTCAAGACCAAGGGGAACAGCCCAACCTCAGGAGGACCAGCCTCAGGCTCCAGGGGATCAGCCCCAAGTACAGGAGGAACAGCCTCCAGCTGAAGGGGACCAGCCCCTAAGTCAAGAGGATCAGCCTCCTATGCATGAGGATCAAGCTCTTAATGAAAATGTCAGTCCTTTTCATGATCCTCTCTCACCTCAGCTTCCTCCTTTTTCTCACAACCCTCATTCCAACCATCCACATCTTCTGGTGGGCCTCCTGTTCCACCAGAATTGATATCTTTCCTAAATGACAAATTTGAATCCTTCAACTCCTCACTTCAATCCATGTCCTCATCTTTTGAGCTACGGATTCAAAGACTGGAAACACAGTTTCTGCCAAATTTATTGAGCAGAAGGCAGCTTCTGATTATGCAGCTCAGCGATTTAACAGACTCATAGGAACTCTGGGAGATTCCTATATTGAGCTAAAAGAACATCAGGACAAGTTAGAGAAAGTTCTTCAGGGAATTTTGGCCAATTCCCAAGCAGATGTCTTCAACACCAATCAAACATTGCATGAGATTTCCAGCACCAGACTATCATTTGCTCATTTTGTGGATGATTTGGAAAGTATGAGAAATTTCAATGAGCACATTGACAAGCAGCTCACAGATTTGACCAAGGAGTTCAAAATCATGCAAAGACCTGGTTGGTCAGCTGGGTCATCAAGTTCTCAACATGTTTCAGATGAATTGAAAACAACTCAAAGCACCTTGATAGAACATTCTGATAGAATGGAGCATTATCTTCACACTCGGCTGACAACTATCCATGAACAGATAAAGTCAAGCATGAAGTCAATGGATAAGAGATTGTCAGATATTGAGATGCTTCTAGCTCCAATTCCTCCTCCTCCTCCATCTTCTACCTAATGTACATTTTTTTTGATAATGTCAAAGGGGGAGAAGATTGAATGAATTGTAATGATCTTTTGAATGAAATGAATGACATGAAATGGTTGTTTGGCTTCAATACAAATTTTGTATTTGTGTGTGAATACTTGTTCAATGTTGACTTGTGTGCACAAATCTTCTAATTTCAAGTAACGTTGTATCTCACAAAAATATCATCAATTGTTACTGAACAATATCAAAAGGACATTGACAAGTATGAACAAAAGAAAAACAAAAACTTAATCAATAAAAATTGCTTAAAAATCACACTTCATCAAAACCACATTCAAATATGGATTTAATGTTGCCATCATCAAAAAGGGGGAGATTGTTGGGTTGAATGTCTAATTCATATCATTTCCCTCCTATTTTGATGATGACAAGAAGTGTTCTTAAAGCAATTTAATTGGAACATGTCAAAAGCATCATACCTGAAAGTCATGCTCAAAAAGCTTTTCAAACCACATTTATCATTTGTGGTAATGATAAATCATTTAACTAATGATATATGTGTTTATTTTTCAGGTACAAACTTTTTATGCAAAAGATGTGTCGACACACCCATCAATGGTGTCGACACATCAACACAGACTCAAAGAGAAATTGTGCAAAAATGTCAAGAGTGTGTCGACACATGTCAGAGAGTGTGTCGACACGAGTGGCAGTTTTCCAGAGATCAAGGGTACCCAGGTCGACACACTCCCAGGGCAGGTCGACACTAGACCCAGTTCCCAGAACAGCCAGTTTGAGGAATTGGGACAGCAGGTCGACACACTCCCAGGGCAGGTCGACACTAGACCCAGTTCCAGAACAGCCAGTTTGAGGAATTGGGACAGCAGGTCGACACACTCAAGAGCAGGTCGACACGGGACCTTTCTCCCAGAACAGATTCTTCTATCTTTGGAACAGTGTGTCGACACAACCACCAGGGCAGGTCGACACACTACGGAAACTTTTCATCCTAAGAGCTGATGGCTGCCACGTGTCCTTCTAGGGCGATCAGAATCTTCCTAGGGAAGCGTTGCCCTTGTACCCCAAAAGGGTATCTTTGGAATCCTAAGGGTATAAAAGGCTCCTTTTGGCCTCCCTTCAAAGAGAGAGACCCAACTAACCTCTTAGAGCCTCCTGAAAAATCCTGGCGGCCAAAGAGTTCGTGTCTCCCTCCTCTGCTTCCTGGAGTCTCCTGAACACCTCTTCTCACCAATTCAAGGTGTGAGAATTGTGGTTTGATCTTTAAAGAAGCCTCTGAAGCATCTCAAGGAAGTAGATCAGGTAGAAGCCATCGTTGGAGAAGAATTCAAGGAAGGTCCAAACTCCCCAGATTGCAGAGCATCGTCTTGGACTCATGTTTACAAGCTTCTTCCCAATTCAAGCTTCTACAAGGGAGTACACTTGAAGAACGAAGTCATTCAATACCTTTTTACTTTACTTTTGTTCTTCTGAGATATCTTTGAGATTATGCAAGTGTTCTGCATAATTCTCATTAGTGTTCTCAAATTTCGACTAGATCTGTTGCTAGGAGATCTTGTCTTAAGTTGGTGTCTAGCAAGTCTATGTGTGAGCCTTGTGCTCAGATTGTTGTGAGCCGTGCGCTCAGTGTTGAGTTGTCAAACTCAAGTGTGTTGAGCAGTCTTGCTCAGTTGTTCTAGAGTAGTCTTTCTCTAGAAGTGGTGTGAGTTGTAAGCTCTTCAGTGTTGGAGTTGTCAGGCTCCAGTGGGTGTGTTACCCAGTTGTGTTAGTGAATCCTCACGGGTTGTGAGGGGTGGATGTAGGAATCACATGGGTGATTTCCGAACCACCTAAAAATCCTTGTGCATTTGTGTTCTGTGGTTTGACTGGTTCATCCGCTAGATGCTTGCATAGGACTCGTTTCTAATTCACTTAATCAACTTGATTCTCATCTAAGTTTTTCAACTCACTCCAATCTAATCAAATCAGCAGCTTTTCATGATATTATTGCCTCTGATTCTAAATAGTTTTAAAATTATTTAAGCTTCGCAAAAGTGGTAAGATCTATTCATCCCCCCCTTCTAGATCTTTTCCACACATTTATTTCGATCCTTACAGTATACCTATGGGTAACAGGTTTATGACCGCCGTCATTGGGGCTAGACTGGAGCCCTTAGCACACGTCGTGCCCTGTCAGCCATCTCATGTAAAATTTTAAATGTAGATACCCACAGTCAAAATAATGGCCAATGAGAGTTCTCAAAATGTAGCATGTTAATGTCATGTTCACGATGATGATGAAGAAATAAATATTAAATTGAACATGATTCCATAAGGACAATGGTCAAAAGATAAATTCGGCAGCTGAACGGTACGATTTATAATTTAGTTCAATCTTTACATTAATGGCTTTAGTGTAGGTTGTAATTCATGCTCACAAGAACAAGAAGAGAAAGGAAGTGCACGCCCTTGATGTAAAGTGTGTAGGGATGTACGCGTGTCAATTCACAAACCGTCGGTCTCAAACTCTCGGAAAACACTTAACATGATGGCATGTAGTGAACAATGCATTTACCTACATGTGGGTTTACAAGATTTTAAAATAATATTCATCATTTAAATCAAGCTAGAATGGTAACAAGAGTAAATCACAAGTTTCATGTATGATCATTTCATTAAGAAAGCAATTAGAATAATATTCATGTAATTAAGGATTTTTCAATGGGTTAAACACTTTTAAGCCATTAAATAGACATTATGTAATGAACAGACCAAAGACATGTAATATTTTGCAAAGGTAGTGTCGACACTAGAAGAAACATGAAGAACTGGTCAAGTAGTGTCGACACTAGTTCAAGTAGTGTCGACACTAGAGACAGGTTCCAGAAAACCTTCTGGCCAACATGGGACAGTGTGTCGACACTAGATCAACTTGTGTCGACACTAGATCAGCTCCGAGAAACTTTCTGGGTCAAACTGGGACAGTGTGTCGACACTAGATCAGGTAGTGTCGACACTAGAGACCTTCCCAGAACAACTTTTGGGCTTTTTTGGGACAGTGTGTCGACACTATTTTAGGTAGTGTCGACACTAGAGGCCCTTCCAGAACAAAAACATATGGTCAAGTGTAACTCGAAAACACATCTCAGGTAGCGATTCACTTTCCCCTCTTGTAACTCTCTAACGAATGACATTAGACAAAACGTTCAACACAAAAGATGACGAGGACAACTAGTATAAGAACTTTGATGTTGAAGGTTTGATCTAATGCAGTCTCAAATCCCGACAAAACATGTGAAGAACAAAAAGTCAAGTGTAGCCCGAAATCACAGTATCATGCAGTGACTCTCTTCCCATGCCTATAACTCTCTAACCAAAGACTTTTGGATAAAACGTCCAACATAAAAGATGATCGTTACTTCAAGTAGGAAAACTTTCATAAAGGAAGTTTAGTCTAATTTGGTCTCAAATTGCGTTCATAATAAGAAGAACGGGAAAATCCCTAACAGTGGGCGACTTTGGGAGAACACTTATAACTCAAAATATAATCATTAGAATTCAATGAAACCAGTGGGAAACGAAAGTTAACTTGGTGCTCTACAATTGGTATAGGATATGTTAAGGTTTGGCCCGAGAAAACCTACCTTATGGGTTGAAGAAGTCTCATTTTTCCAGAAAACCCATGTTCAGACCACTTGGAGGAGAACACTTACTGCTCCATGTATACTACATGGAATTTGAACATTCCACTTGGGTTAGAACGTAGAATTGACCCTCTTTCCAGGGGTATAAGCCTCGCAAGGTTTGGTTTAGGTTTGGCCTACCTTAGCTCGACACCAAGATGATGGTTTGTACAGGTTGCAGCAGACGAACGGGGAAGAAGATGAGCTTCACAGATCCCTAGCCACCAAGAACTCCTCCACACAACCCCAGCAAGTTCTAAAACTCGTCCCTAAGGTTTGGTGAAGAGTATTTAAACAACCATGGTGTTTTAGGAGTCCTATTATGACTAGGAAAGCCAGGTTGCGGTTTTGACAGGTTAGTTTCCTATTTAGGGATGATTTCTTCTTCCCATAGAGTGTGTGAGGCTTTAGGAAACCTCCCACCATAGATAGGCACGAATTTGGGTTGCCAAGAATACATGATTGCATCCCAATTTAACTTAATTTTCCTCTTTCTAATTTCAGCCTATTTAGAGTCACGAATTTTCTCTGCATTTTCTAGCTTTATTTGATTATTGGGCCAAATGATGTCCATTGACCCAATTATGATATTGGGTCATTAATACATAATGTTGGAAGTCCCTCCAACACTTTTATTTAAATTTTTGATTGCGTTGTATTTCCATGTTAACGGTTTTCCGACTTGTTATAGCACGTACGATAATGATGCGTATGTTTTACATACTTGGAAATTATTTATTTCCTTTTATTTGAATTCTTTATATAACTAAAATTTCTGGGGTGCTACACTAGTAGATGTACTGGGCCCCAGCTATTCCTATTTTTCAGTCCCTCACTCTTGGGAACTCGGGCCAGAGTCCCTAAAGGTGCCAGGCATGGACTTGCAGTGGTGTAGCCTACAGGTGTGGTGTTAGTTGGTCTCCACTATTTGTTGACCCTATTGTGGTGAAGCGGCAGTTGGACCTTAAGTCCGTGGCTGTGATACAGAGAGGTAGTCTTGTCTGGTTTTTCTGGGTCAGTTGCTGGTGTCGCGAACTAGACTTCATGGCCCAAGTGTGGCGTCACCCTTTATTTATTGTTGGCTGAATCATGTTATTAATTCTAGAACTGTCAAGTTAATTACTGTTATTATCTTATATAGTTCTTTCTTACAGATTCTCGTGAGTTTGGTGTTGTTTCGACTTTTGGAGGAGTTTCCCTACTGAACCAGTAACTTGTGAGGCTCACCCCTTCTCCTTTTAGGTGAAGGAGAGCAGAAGGGTTCTTGTCCCTCATCTAGTTCAGAGCCGCATCATAGCGGAGTTAGGCCTACACCTTCAGCAGTGTAATTTTCTTTCCGTTGTGCCTCGGGTATGCCCCAAGCTATCATAGTCTGTACTTCAACTTTAGTTCAAAACTGAATATGTATATTTCATGTAATAATGTATAAGATATGAAATCTCATATATGATCAGTGTGTTCTTTTATATTTCCACAGACATTTGTATTGATATCCCTAGAGAGGCATTGGCCAGTTCGCGAGAGACAAAGTCGGATCATGCTTGTTATTAGGTTAACGGGCTTGAACAACGAGGACCATCACACCTAGCATCTCTCTTCCATGTGTATATGCTCAATAGATTTGTCTATGACCCTTATCACATTATCCACCATGTTCACTTGGTGATACAAAAGGACTTGACATATGAACAAAGGCCACACAAGATACTTGACAGAGAGGTATGCCAACATAGGAATAAAGCTATTCTTATGGTCAAGGTCCAATGGCTTGAATGTCTAGAACATGAAGCAACTTGAGAGCTGGAAGAATCAATACGAAATAAATTTCCAGATTTATTCACAAGTAAGTGGGTCGCCTCTCCTTACATTATGTCTATGAATTTGGGGACCAAATTCTCTTAAGTGGGGGAGGATGTAACACCCGAAAATTTTGTAAATAAAGAATTTAAGATAAATTGAAAGAAGGATAAAAAAAATTCCAAAATTTAGTTGGAACTTCACACATTACCATATGTGGAAGATTATAGCACTAATCATTATCTTACTGACGTTTGTTAAGATCTGTCGACACATTGCTTCATCTATCAACACATACAAACTTGCCTGTTAACAAATAGCTTCATCTCTCAACAACCAACCCTGAGTTTGTCGACATACACAAAGTTACTTCTATAGGAACACATGAATTAATGCATGAATTCAACCCAAGAATAGTTATTATCAACATTAATAATTGTAGAAATAATATAATGTTAAGTCATCTTCAAATCACCAAGTTACACAGGAACAATTATAACACCAATCACAAATTATAACACCAATCACAAATATATATATATATATATATATATATAAGTGACCAAAAAACTGAGCCTAATTACCTACTTTTAAATTAGGATACTAACTGTAGATTATGCCTTTCGTCTTTGAAGAACTCCAAGCGTCCACAAAGAAAGAAATGAGAAAATGAATAGGAAGATGGAGCACAACTTCTAGACGTGTACGTGATCGCCAGACACACGTGGGTGTCGAAGGAGTGAATAAAGAAATGCAACAAGTGCAAATAAGGAGTGATCGCGAGAAATACCTTTAGCGGAGAGATTGAGACGATGGGGTTCTTCTCTTCTTCTACGAACACGACCGACTGTGGTAGAAGACTACTTCAATTTGATTACTCTGAAACAACAAAGATAAAAGAAAAGCAATATAGATTAGCCAAGTGAATGTGTAGCATCAAATTCTTAAAGAGAAATAAAGGAGATGAAACATAGAGTAGAACTCACCTTGTTTGGCTTTTTAAACCCCTAAAGACATAGGTAAGAAGCATGCATGTTGTGTGTGATTAAAAGATTAATGTGTGATGTGTAAGTGTGCACTTTAGTGAATATCTCAACATGGTGAGATGTGCATGGATAAATTAAAATAAAGAAAACACAAAAGGGAGATTTATTGGTATGTGGACTTCACCTCATGGCATGATTTGCATAGCTTACTTAGAAAGAGTTAATGCATGGCTTGCATAGGTAGATTAATTACATGAGAAGACCTTTTGCATGAAGAGAGAGGAGAAATTAAAAGAGAATATTTAAAAAAAAAGGGACATAGGTTGGAAGAGAGAGAGACGATGGGAGGGGAATTGTTTTAAAATAAAGAAAAGAAGATAGATAAGAGAGAGATCGGTGGTGGAAAGATAAATAATTTTAAAAGATTGATGGAAGAGAGAGGACGGTGGGGAGAAGAAGAAATAGAATTAAAAAAAAAGGAATAAATAGAAGAGAAGAGAGAGATCGGTGGGGAGAGGAGAAAGAGGAATAATATGAAAAAAAGAAGTAGAAAAAGGGAGAGAAAGATAGGAAGAGAGAGGGATTAAGAAGAACAATTTAAAAGAATAAAAAAAATAGAGAGTGGACAGGAGAGGCGGTTGCAGAGAAAATACGAGAGGGAATATTAAAATAAAGAGAGAGAACGCTTAGCAGATGGCGGTCAATATGCACGACGTGGCGGATTTCAACATGTATGGCTCGTGGATGGAACAACAGTATAATCTCGAACAGTAGATCATGGTAGCACCATCTTCTCTTTGATCGGCCCTCCCTTCACAGATCAAACATTAAATTTTGTAGGAGTAAGGGAGAGAGCTCTTGAGCATTTGGGCATTAGAGAGGACAAACAGGATGAAAAATCATATTTTTTTAGGGTTGGTGTAAGGTCTCGGGTCTTTGCGGATCCTTATTGGGTCTTTTAGAGGTTCTGTGTGGTTGACGATCAGACCACTGTCGTTGACTTGGGGTTGACGGCCAGAGCTAGCCGTTGACTTGGTGTCAGGATCCAACGATGTTGACGTTTGAGGTTGAACTCAACGTCTAGCGATGTGGACGTCAGGTCTTTGGCGGTTCTGTAGGCGACTAGTGATGTTGACGTCAATGGTCGGACCTGTTGAAATAGGACAACCCGAGAGCAGAGCTCATCCTTCTCTTTTCCTCTCCTTTCCTCCACCTTTGCTTCTCTCTATTTCCACATCTTCTGATGGTTGATGTGAGCTCATGGGAAGGCTCTGGATCGCGTGGCGGTGCTTGATCGGGCGGGAAACGTGAGGTTTTGGTGTGATTCGCGCGGAGTCTTCGGGGGGTTCCGGAGCGATTAGTGGCTGTTTGGGGGTTTATAAAGCGTTCTGAGGTAGGGACTTAACTCCTACAACCCTCCTTAGCAATCCAGCATGCTAATTTGTGTGAATCAGTGTGTGAATTGTGGTTTGGGGTTGGGTTGTATCATGCCGGAATTGTGGGTGTTTTGAACAATCTAGACGTTAGACTGTTTAATTCTGATATTCTGGTAGTATAGATTGATGAGAGGAAGTGTTTTCCTCCATCAGTCGAAGTTTTGTTGGGTGATTCTTCCCAATTGGACTGATTCGGTTCAGTTCTGGGTTTAGGGGACTGAAGAGCTTAACGTCCACATCTGTTGACGTTGAGATCTTCATGGGTGATATTGACGGCATGGTCGATGGCCGTTAAGTCAGGGTAAACGACATGATGAGTGCCGTTTACTTCTTATTGGCGGCAATCGATATGGCCGTTAATACCCTGTGTCCCAGCAGGCTTAAGTGTTGTGTTAAGAGGCGATTGACATGTGATGTCCGCCTTGATAACACATGTGGGTCAGGCCTAGAGTGTGAATCTGCCTGTGCATGTGAGTAACTAGTCATGACATGAGTGTTCACTTACTGTACGGAGTTTCAGACGTTGAGTGTGTTCCGTCTGTTGTACGCGCGTTGCGTTACCGTGTACCCGTTTCTGTTGTGTTACCTAGGCGTGGGTGCGACTCCTTCTAGACGACTAGCGTGTGGTTGTCCTCCGCTAGTGAGCCAAGACGCCGAGTGCAACTCTGTCCTGTGCGTACTCCTTGTGGTGGTTTTGAGCCGGTCTCCGTAGAGCCCCTTCTCTACCGCTAGGGTCAAGCGTAGGGGAAAAATCGGTCGTGGACCAGACACATGAGAGAGCGTCTGTAGTGTGCACACGTGGCTGGGGTTGAGAGCCTCTGTGGTGACGATACGCCGAGCCACAGACCCTAGCTGAGTCCTACTTGCTGTGTGTGTGTGAGTGTGTTACTGAGCCGCGAGGTTTACAGTTTGTGTTGTGGTGCGACGTGTACTTACTTTCAGTTTTACTTTCCGCACTTTAGTTCTGTTGCCGGTGGGGTTACTTTTCCCTACTGGGTCTCTTTTCTTGAGACTCACTCCCCTCCCTTTCAGGTGGGTCTTCGTCGACTCCCGTTCCAGGCGAGTCTAGCCACTCCGTGTTGGTGCCTTAGCTGTAGTGAGTAGTACCTTTTTGTTGTACTTCTGTACTCTGTACCTTGCTCAGACTCTGAGTTGTACATGTTATGTTCATATAGTGGAATTTTACTGCTTTACATGGTGTGTATCTTCTTACATATAGTCTCCTCGGACTTTCACTTCCTACCCTTCCGAGCTTGTCTCGTGGGTTAGTGGTCAGAATTCAGGTTACTGGTTGTTACTGGTAATGCGGATTCTAGGTCGTTACAGTTATCAGAGCGTGGTCTGATGAGATATATATAAGGAAATACCCATCATGTAGACTCAGAGTATAAAGAGTACAGCTGCAGCTATCTATCTATTTAGCCCGGAGTTAGTATATTTATGTGTGTATTTTTGCTCTGTGTATAGTACTATGGCTCCTAGGCGACGTCCTAGAGAGGGAGTGGCTGAGCAGGTGACTCGTCAGGAGGCTGGAGATGCTCCGCCACCTCAGCAGACGCAGCCTTTGCCACAGGACGCACATAGTGGTATTGCTCCGCCGCCACCTCCACCTCAGGTAGCTCAGGGATTAGACATGACTCGATTTCTTGAGGGGATGGCTCAGTTTGTTGCTCAGCATCGTGATGCGTCGGTACCCCAGGGTGGTACTGGGAAGGTGTTGAGGGAGTTCTTGCAACTTCAGCCTCCTCATTTTTTGGGCCAGCCTGATCCAGATGCAGCGCGGGCATGGTTAGATGCAGTGGAGCGGACTTTTCGTTCCATGGAGTGTGTTCCCGAGGAGCGAGTGCTGTTAGCCAGTTACCAGTTGTAGGCGTAGGCGTTGACTTGGTGGTCCGCTGAGTGGGAGACTACTTTTCAATCTCGTCCACTGAGACAGATTCCGTGGCAGGAGTTTGTCGTTTCTTTTGAAAAAGCCTTCTGTCCTACTTACGTTCGGACGGAGAGGTTGTACCAGTTTTTGGACTTGCAGCAGAGGGACTTTACTGTAGTGCAGTACAGGGCCAGATTTGTAGAGCTAGGGCATCATGCTCCGCAGATTATGGGAGATGAGGGTCTGAGGACTCAGCAGTTTGTGAGGGGCTTGAGGCCAGAGCTCAGGCAGGCCCTGATAGTTGCTCGTGTCACAGACTTGGATGCGGCCTATCAGACAGCGGCAGCATTGGAGGCAGACACTTTGCGGACTTGTGTTCGAAGCGCAGAGGTTCAGACCCAGGTAGTTCCTTCTCAGCCTCGATAGCAGCAGGGTAGTGTGCAGACGACCCCGAGGACTGCGACTTCCTACGCGTCCACTTCTACTGGGACGACGGCGAAGTCAGGATCTCGGAGGAAGTTTCGGCGTGATAGGAGGCAGGCAGAACAGAGGCAGCAGTCGGTTGGGAGTGTTCAGCAGCCGACAGGTCAGCCTTCGCAGCAGGTACAGCGTACTTTTACTGGTCAGTGTTACCGGTGTGACCAGATGGTTCACATGGCGCGAGATTGTCCTTTGCTACCTCGTGTGCCACAGCAGCAGACCCAGTCACAGCCCCGAGTGCAGCAGCAACAGCAGCAGCAGGCACTTGTGCAGCAGCATCAGCAGACTGGAGGTTCGGGTGGGTCGAGAGGTAGAGGTCGTGTTACTCACTTGACCCGTGCAGACGCGGAGGCAGCTCACCTGGTGGAAGGTACTGTTTCAATTTTTGGTTGTACATCTAGAGTTTTGTTTGATTCCGGTGCCTCTCACTCTTTTGTGTCTGAGGAGTTTTTAGACTCCCTTGGAGAGTTGAGTTCGGGAGAGTCTGTTGAGTTAGCAGTAGAGTTGCCAACAGGGGACTTTGTCCTTACATCCTACTATCTCGAGGAGGTACCTGTGCAGTTGCAGGATCAGTGGTTGTCGGCTCGTCTGTTTGCTTTGCAGTTACATGACTATGATGTAATTTTGGGTATGGACTGGTTAGAGCGGTATGGTGCAGTGATGGATTGCCAGAAGAAGAGGGTGCACTTGCGGATACCTGGGGAAGCGGCGTTCTACTTCCAGGGTATCGTACCTCTTACTTCTCACTTTTTAGTTTCTGCTTTGAGGGCAGGGAGGTTACTTGCTTCTGGTTGTCAGGGTCTTAGTTTCTGCAGTGACTCTTGACCAGATTGCCTCGGGAGTGGGAGACATTCCTGTAGTGTGTGATTCCGGATGTTTTTCGGAAGAGTTGCCTGGTCTACCACCAGAGAGAGAGATTGAGTTTACTGTAGAGTTGGTTCCTGGCACTATACCTTTTGCTCAGGCACCGTACTGTATGGCACCAGCGAGTTGAGGGAGTTGAAGAGGCAGCTTGAGGAGTTGTTGGAGAAGGGCTATATTCGTCCTAGCTTTTCTCCGTGGGGGTCACCTGTTTTATTTGTCCGGAAGAAGGATGGTAGCCTGAGGTTGTGTATTGATTGTAGGAAGCTAAATCAAGTGACCATCAAGAATAGGTATCCTTTACCTAGGATTGATGATCTATTTGATCAGCTTCATTTGCTCGTGTCTTTTCGAAGATTGACTTGAGGTCGGGCTACTATCAGTTGCGGATTAGAGATTCTGACATTGAGAGGGCT
This sequence comes from Colocasia esculenta, assembly GCA_014218235.1. Lineage (NCBI taxonomy): Eukaryota > Viridiplantae > Streptophyta > Magnoliopsida > Alismatales > Araceae > Colocasia > Colocasia esculenta. The sequence continues at coordinate 52,099,355 of CM024764.1, read as the reverse complement.
GCTTTTCGGACCAGATATGGACACTTTGAGTTTTTGGTGATGCCGTTTGGGCTCACCAATGCTCCAGCGGCCTTCATGGATCTGATGCACCGGGTGTTCCACCAGTTCTTGGACCGGTTTGTCGTAGTGTTTGTTGACGACATTCTGGTGTACTCCGCTTCGGAGGAGGAACACGCCGAGCACCTGAGGATCGTGTTGCAGACTTTGCGAGAGCACCAGTTGATGCCAAACTTAGTAAGTGTGAGTTCTGGCTACAACAGGTTCACTTTTTGGGGCACGTGATCTCAGGTGAGGGAGTTTCAGTGGATCCAGCGACGGTTGAGGCAGTTTTGCAGTGGGAGAGTCCCAGATCTGTGTCTGAGATTCGTAGCTTTCTGGGTTGGCAGGTTACTACCGCAGGTTTGTTCGAGATTTTTCTTAGGTTGCTGCACCCTTGACTCGGTTGACGAGAAGGGAGTTCCGTTTGAGTGGTCAGAGCAGTGTGAGCAGAGCTTCATAGAGTTGAAGCGACTGCTTACGTCAACACCAGTTCTTGCCTTACCTTCAGGTGAGGAGGGTTTTGAGGTTTGCACAGATGCTTCAGGTGTTGGTTTGGGTGCGGTTTTGATGCAGCAAGGTTGAGTGGTGGCTTATGCATCTCGCCAGCTTAAGCCCCACGAGGAGAGTTACCCGACCCACGACCTAGAGCTTGCAGCTGTGGTGTTTGCTTTGCGGATTTGGCGTCTTTACCTGTACGGAGTGAGTTTTGTAGTCCGTACCGACCACCAGAGTTTGAGATATGTGTTTTCTCAGAGGGATCTGAATATGAGGCAACGTCGATGGATGGAATATCTGAAAGACTATGATTTCAGCATTGAGTATAAGCTGGAAAGGGAATGTAGTTGCAGATGCCTTGAGTAGGAAAGCACAGATGAGTCATCTGATGCTTAGAGAGTGGCAGTTGTGGCAGTCTGCGACAGAGGGGTCTTTCAGAGTTTCGTCTAGTTGTCGACAGTTTGTGTTGGGCAGTTTGTTAGCGGCTCCCGCCGTTGTGAGACAGGTTGCTGAGGCTCAGCAGGCAGATCCCGAGTTGCACAGTGTGTTGCTTCTCCCAGAGGTTGAGCTTTGCGAGGACGGGACTGTTAGGTTCCGAGATAGACTCTATGTTCCTGTGAGGAGTCTATCAGGAGAGTTGTGTTGCAGGAGGCACATGGTTCCAGGTACTCGATTCATCCAGGGTCGACCAAGATGTATCACAGGTTGAGACGTCAGTTTTGGTGGCCTGGGATGAAGAGAGACATAGCGGCTTTTGTTGCTAGGTGTTTGGTCTGTCAGCAGGTGAAGGCCGAACATCAGCGTCCAGGAGGACTTATGCAGCCGTTAGAGATTCCGATGTGGAAGTGGGACCATGTGACGACTGACTTTGTTTGTGGTTTGCCGAGGACAGTTGGAGGTTTTGACAGCATTTGGGTTCTTGTGGACAGATTGACGAAGACTGCCAGATTCTTGCCTGTCAGGACTAGTTGGGGTGTGAGTAGGTTGGCCGCGTTGTACGTAGAGCGGATTGTTCCTTTGCATGGAGTGCCGATCTCTATTGTGTCAGACAGGGATCCTCGCTTCACTTCTGGGTTCTGGCGCAGTTTCCAGAGAGCTTTGGGGACAGAGTTGTCTTTTAGTTCCGCCTACCACCCTCAGTCAGACGGTCAGTTAGAGCGGACTATCCAGACTTTGGAGGACATGCTTAAAGCTTGCTGTCTGGAGTGGCAGGGGTCGTGGACAGCTCACTTGCCGTTGATCGAGTTCGCATATAATAATAGCTATCACTCCAGTATCGGTTTGGCACCATATGAGGCTTTGTACGGACGACCGTGTCGCACTCCTATTGACTGGTTCGAGGTTGGCGAACGGGTTGTCACGGGGCCAGAGTTGGTCAGCAGGCAGTTGAGGTAGTTCAGCTTGTGAGGCAGAGGCTTCAGTCAGCTTAGAGTCGGAAGAAGAGTTATGCAGATCAGCGCAGACGACCGCTCGAGTTTCAGGTAGGGGACCAGGTGTTTGTCCGTGTGTCTCCTATGAAGGGAGTGGTGAGGTTTGGTAGGCGTGGAAAGTTGAGTCCTCGCTTTATTGGACCTTTCACCATTTCTGAGCGTGTCAGAGGTTTGGCGTACAGACTTGAGCTTCCGTCAGAGTTGGCAGCAGTCCACGATGTGTTTCACGTGTCGATGCTTCGGAGGTACCTTTCTGACGAGTCTCACGTTCTGCAGAGTGCAGAGTGGTCTGAGGTGACTCCAGTGTTGACTGTACAGAGTTTCCGTTGCACATTGAGGATCGCCGAGTTCAGAGGTTGAGGAACAAGGCTATCCCGTTAGTTCGTGTTGCGTGGCAGCGGCACTCCGGTGGTGAGTCGACATGGGAGCGGGAGGACGAATGCTGCGTGAGCAGTTTCCGTACCTCTTTGGTGAGTCTTCTTTCATTATGTTGTTTGAATTTCTAGGGCAAAATTCCTTAAGGGGGGAGGGCTGTAAGGTCTCGGGTCTTTGCGGATCCTTATTGGGTCTTTTAGAGGTTCTGTGTGGTGACGATCAGACCACTGTCGTTGACTTGGGGTTGACGGCCAGGGCTAGCCGTTGACTTGGTGTCAGCGTCCAGCGATGTTGACGTTTGAGGTTAAACTCAACGTCCAGCGATGTGGACGTCAGGTCTTTGGCGGTTCTGTAGGCGACCAGTGATGTTGACGTCAACTGGTCGGACCTATTGAAATAGGGCAACCCGAGAGCAGAGCTCATCCTTCTCTTTTCCTCTCCTTTCCTCCACCTTTGCTTTTCTCTATTTCCACAGCTTCTGATGGTTGATGTGAGCTCGTGGGAAGGCTCTGGATCGCGTGGCGGTGCTTGATCGGGCGGGAAACGCGAGGTTTTGGTGTGATTCGTGCGGAGTCTTCGGGGGGTTCCGGCGCGATTAGTGGCTGTTTGGGGGTTTATAAAGCGTTCTGAGGTAGGGACTTAACTCCTACAACCCTCCTTAGCAATCCAGAATGCTAATTTGTGTGAATCAGTGTGTGAATTGTGGTTTAGGGTTAGGTTGTATCATGCCGGAATTGTGGGTGTTTTGGACAATCTAGGTGTTAGACTGTTTAATTCTGATATTTTGGTAGTATAGATTGATGAGAGGAAGTGTTTCCCTCCATCAGTCGAAGTTCTATTGGGTGATTCTGCCCAATTGGATTGATTCGGTTCAGTTCTGGGTTTAGGGGTGAAGAGCTTAACGTCCAATCTGTTGACGTTGAGATCTTCAGGGGTGATATTGACGACATGGTCGGTGGCCGTTAAGTCAGGGTAAACGACATGATGAGTGCCGTTTACTTCTTATTGGCGGCAATCGATATGGCCGTTAATACCCTGTGTCCCAGCAGGCTTAAGTGTTGTGTTAAGAGGCGATTGACATGTGATGTCTGCCTTGATAACACATGTGGGTCAGGCCTAGAGTGTGAATCTGCCTGTGCATGTAAGTAACTAGTCGTGACATGAGTGTTCACTTACTGTACGGAGTTTCAGACGTTGAGTGTGTTCCGTCTGTTGTACGCGCGTTGCGTTACCGTGTACCCGTTTCTGTTGTGTTACCTAGGCGTGGGTGCGACTCTGTCTAGACGATAGCGTGTGGTTGTCCTCCGCTAGTGAGCCAGGACGCCGAGTGCGACTCTGTCCTGTGCGTACTCTTGTGGTGGTTTTGAGCCGGTCTCCATGGAGCCCCTTCTCTACCGCTAGGGTCAAACGTAAGGGAAAACCGGTCGTGACCAGACGCGAGAGAGAGCGTCTGTAGTGTGCACACGTGGCTGGGGTGAGAGCCTCTGTGGTGACGGGACGCCGAGCCACAGACCCTAGCTGAGTCCTACTTGTGTGTGTGTGTGAGTGTGTGTTACTGAGCCGCGAGGTTTACAGTTTTGTGTTGTGGTACGACGTGTACTTACTTTCAGTTTTTACTTTCCGCACTTTAGTTCTGTTGCCGGTGGGGTTACTTTTCCCTACTGGGTCTCTTTTCTTGAGACTCACTCCCCTCCCTTTCAGGTGGGTCTTCGTCGACTCCCGCTCCAGGCGAGTCTAGCCACTCCGGTGTTGGTGCTCCTTAGCTGCAGTGAGTAGTACCTTTTGTTATACTTCTGTACTCTGTACCTTGCTCAGACTCTGAGTTGTACATGTTATGTTCATATAGTGAAATTTTACTGCTTTACATGGTGTGTATCTTCTTACATATAGTCTCCTCGGACTTTCACTTCCTACCCTTCCGAGCTTGTCTCGTGGGTTAGCGGATCAGAATTTGGGTTACTGGTTGTTACTGGTAATGCGGATTCTGGGTCGTTATAGTTGGCATGCGTCCCAAGACATCAAACACAGTAGGATTGAGAGATCTGACCTAAATTTCGAGATTTAGTACGACTACTAAATCACGACGGGTTCAGTGATTGTAATTAAAAAATACGTCTAAATAATCCGACGCACATTATAAAATCATTTTAAGGAAGATTTTATTACATCGTGACATATTAAACCGTCGCATATTAGACTTTCCAAAAAGTAATTTTAGAAACTTTTTAAATTGGGACCACTAAGTGGTCGCAATTTACAAAAGTTTTTCTTACCTTTTTTTGCGCTGCCACTGCCACCATTTGACATCAAAATGGCGACCAACTTCCTGGTCGCCATTTGATTCCCCCTTTTTTTATTTATATTTACTTCCCTTTTCTGTACGCTGCCACTGCCATTTGACAAATTTTTTTCAATTTTCTATTTCTTTTGTTTTTTTTTCTTTGAAAAGCCCTTTTAAAAATGCCATAAAATATCAGAAAAATGCCAAAAATATCCAAAAATAGAAAAATATGAGAAAATGATGAAAACAAGGGAAATCAATCAAAAACTATAATTTGGAGGGCCACTTGGCATATTTTAGTGCAACACGAGATTTGCTCATTGTGGTGTCATTTTTGGCGTATCTACAGTTGTCATGCCTTGGCATCTTCTTTGCAAGGGAGTGAGACAGAGTTAAACGAAATGGAGCGTAGTAGAATGAAATGTAGTGTAATGGAAAGAAGTAGAATGAAGCGTCGTGAAGTGGAGCGAAGTGGAGAGGACTGATAAGTTGATGTCAAGGTGAAAAATAGGCACGTGCTCAACAATTAGTGACACCACCTAATGAGAATCTTTGCCCAACACTCAGTAAGACCATCTTCAGAAGGAAGTCTAAAAAAATACCCACTACAAGAAAAAGCACTTTTAGAGACCGATATAGAGACCGATAATTTCGGTCACAATTCGGTCACTAATTAGTGACCGCATTGTGACTGAAAGTAATCAGTCGCTAAATAAATATTTTAGAGACCGATTCTAATTCAGTCACAATTTGGTCACTATTTAGTGACCGAATTGTGACCGATAAGCTGCCGGTGACTATATTGATAGATTTTGTAACGTCGCGAATTTTTCGGATATGAGTTTTAGTGTTTTGGTGGGGTGCTCATGACCAAAGTGGGGTCATAGAGCTATGGTTGTGGTCTTCGCGCGTTGTGTAGGCATTGTGGGCCTTTAGTTTTAGCTCGTTTAGCCTGTTAGTCTTCTGGTGAAGAGGCGTCGGGGTTGCTGGACGCGTTTAAAACACGACAGCTTCACTGGACGCGATTCACTTACCGCCTTTGTGTTGAGTGGCTTGTCATTTTCTGAGTGACGTCGGTCTTGGCGGACGCGTTTAAAGTTTAAACGTGACGTCTGTAGGCGATGCGATTTATAGATGTGTTTTAACTCTGTCGTTTGGGCCAGACAGAGTAGTAAAGGCTCAGTCCGGCGTGGGGTGCTACTACGGAGCTCCCGTGGCGTTTTCTGCAGCTCGTGCGACATTTGCGGCTTTTCGGTGGTTCATGCGGCGTGGGGTCCACGCGGGAACGGTGTTTGGAGCTTGGGTGCGCCGGTGGCGTGGAGGTTTTGCATCCCTCGAGCTCGCTCGAGTAGTAGGGAGACTTCCCCTTGTGGTTTACTTCCCTTTTTACGGTTTTAATGGGCGGTGCATGTGTGGGTGGCTTGCTATGAGTTGAATATCATGTTTACTGCTTTGAAATGACGTTGGTATCGATGGGTTGTGCGTGGTGTGCCCGTGCGGAAGGTGGGGTTTGGCCTGTGCGCTAGCCCCCTGCTGCGTTTGGAAACGCGGCGGGCTTCCCCGACGCATTGAGTTGAACGCATCGCTTTATGTGGACGCAACATGGGTTTCTGTTCGATGGGTGAGGCGGTGGCGTGAACGCAGCCCTTTGACTCGATGCGTTCTTTGGGAATGCGTTTGAGTTGTCGGACGCGCCTTGAGTGTTGACCGATGGTTTGACCGATTAGACTTTGAGGCGGCGAGTCGGGCCAACGTGACTTGGTCACGGCGCTAGGCCCTGCCGCATTACCGCTTTGTGGCACGTCCTATTAGTTGGACGCGATTATAGTGGCATCATGCAGGTCCGGCGTGACCTGGTCGCAGCGTTTGGTCCTGGCACGTTAGGGTTCAGTGTGGCGTCTAGGTGGATCGACGCAATTTGTTAGGCGTCGACTGGCTTCGACGCGTTTTGACTGTTGTCATTATTTTATGATGGCTGGGCAGTGAGGGTCCTGCATGGACCTAGCCCTAGTGTTGAATTAAGTGGTTTATGCTCGTCACTGTTAGTAGAGCTTGTATAAGGATTAATATGGTTATTTGGGAATTTATATTGTGTTCATGAGGTTATTACGTTAAATGGCTAATATGTGATGAGTTGTTTGGCCGTGGAGGTCGTGATACGATCAGTGACAGGCCTATTTACCGTATTAATGTGATTTATGTGAATATGGTCGAGTGCTGGCATGGAAACCATGAGGTGGCCAATAGTTGGCCATGTCATAATGTGAATTCCACATTTTATAATATGTGGTTGCTCGGAGGTCATATGGTGACTAGTGACGGGCCAGTGTGGTCAAGTATCGAGGTTTAATTTTTATATTCATGTTAAGTAACCGGCGTGGTCTATGTGCTTGCCGAGGTTGGTTGTCCGGCGGCTATTCCGGAATGCCTCTTCAATCGGGTACCCCAGGTTCTTTGTGAGCCAGGCACACTGTGTTTGTTGTGCTCGTGGTTTGTCCTGGTACATTATGGTACTGTTGAGGTTTGTGTCGTCTTCCTGGACACTCTCACTCCTGAGTTTGAGTTGTACGTGCGGCTGAGGGAAAGACGACAGAGGGCAGCGACTTGTGTTGAGCTGGTTTTACATTTGGTCGCTTGTAGCGCGCTCATGGTTGAGGGTACGAACACCAGTAGACGTACTGGGCCCCAGCTAGTCCTGTTACCAGTGCCTCACTTTAAGGAGCTCGGGCGTGAGTCCCTAAAGGTGCCAGGCATGGGCCTGCAGTGTATGTGAGGCTGTAGGTGGTGGTGGTGTTTGTTGGTCTCCACAGTTAGTTGCTTGACTTGTGAGTTTGTGGAGTCGTAGCTGGACTGAGGGTCCGTGGCTACGAGACTGAGAAGTAGTTCTTGTGCTGTGTTGTCCAGGTTGGATACTGGTTTGATCAGCCAGTAGTCCATTCCCGTGTGGTGGCGTCGTTCCTTTCCGACTCGTGCTTTGCCACCGGTTGTGACTTTTGTGTTATTATTCGTTGATTGAGGTTTTCCTCAGTGGGGTGTGCCTTGGTGGTGGCACAGTTGAGGTTGTGGTTCTGTGGGGGTACCTCATGGTGGTAGGTACCTGCACCTCTCGTGGGGGTGTTTGTGTTGTAGTACCTTGAGGTAGCAGGTACTTGTACCCTTCGTGGGTTGCTTAACGGTTTTGTGGTGTTACATTGTGTGCCAGTCTTTCCAAGTGTTGAGGTGGACTTGTGTTTCTATGGAGGGCGTGTGGTGTGACTTGCCATCTGTTGTGTTTTACCCGTTTTGAGTAAGCTTCTGTGTATGGTTTAGTGTGTAGTGGATTGGCTTATGGTTGCCAATCCTGTTACCCTACGTGAGTGGGTTGCCTGTGAAGCATGTGGCTTAGGTGACCAGTTATTGTGGTGTTCTGCCTGTGAGGCTTGTGGCCTAGGCGTTCAGTGGTTGGTGAACTAGTGGTGTGGTGCTAGTCCTGTTGTTTCCTCTTACATTCCGAGGTTGTGTTCAATGGTGTGTTTATGTTTAATTGTAGTTCGTATATGAATGTGGTGTGGCTTGGTTGCCAGTGAGACCCTTAAGGGTTGAGGACGTGGTAGCTCCTCTTTAGTTTTGTGTGTTGCTTTTAGAGGTCCCTGCTGAGCCGGTGACTTGTTGAGGCTCACTCCCTTACAGTCTTTTCAGGTATAGCCATTTGTGTGGCTTACGAAGGCATTTGTGGCAGACTTGTACCACCAGCAGTAGTGTTAGTGTGTTGTGTGAGCTTGTGCTCCCTCGGGGTATGCCCCAGGTAGTTGTACTTTGTAATTGGGCATATAATAATGTACTGGGACAGTTGTAAATTGCTATATGCAGTTATGAGCACATGTACTTTCTTATGTCTTATATTGTAGTTGTTGTATTTTTATATTCTTATTGGACACGTATGTGAGCTATCCCTTGCGAGACTTCGGTCCATTCGCGGAAGGCGGATCTGGATATGGAGCCTTATTGGCCATAAATATCCAGGGCCGTCACAGTTGGTATCAGAGCATGGCCCAGTTAGAATATGAAAAGACATTGAGGTTATAATGTCCCAATACATGGATTAATGTCCACTGCTGATAGTAAGTCTGCGGTTGTGTGGTATAAGTGATTTTTACGTGAGCTTTTGGCAGGAAACTGTGTGTTTCTGTTTGCTAAATTGGCAGTTTTGTGAGCAGTTTTTTAAAGTACAGTGTGGTTAGGGTATGAGTTGCATGTTGCACAGTGTGTCAGTGTGTAGTGTAAAGTATAGTATCTAATGGTTTTTAGTGGCAAGTATTAAGAGAATCAGTGAAATTAGTTGTATTAATAAAGGGCGTTCTCAGAAAGAAAGGAATAGAGTTGGCAGAGACAGGTGTAGGATGATGATGTGGCAAAGCAGTAGTGGGGTCAGTGTTATATGTAAAAGAATGTATGTTAAAGATTGGTAATTAAGTGAACTGTGGTTGGGAACCTTAGTAGAGGTGCTTGTTGTGTTTAAGATTGGTAATAATGAGTGTTTAAGGAGCTGTTTGGTTGATAATGTGAGTAATAGAATGAAAGGTTTCAAGTAAGCAAGTGAGGTAGATTGGTTTCAGATGAAGTAGTGGTAAACAGAAAAGCGGTAGTTCATGTCAGTTAGATTAAAGTGTGTTTTATGTTTAGAGATAATTGATACTATGATTAGTAAAGGTGTTAATGAAAAATTTGATATAGAAATCCATGTAAGCCTGTGCAAAGAAGATTAGTTGAGTAGAGAGGAATCAATATGCAGTTAGATTTTTCTGAGAATTTCACTAGGGAGAAGTCTATTTATTAAATGGCAGTTTATGAGGACATGAATGAATGACTGGTAAGAAAGTATATCATCGTAATGAGATTAGTGATGGTCAGTAATTGTGTATGATCAGTGAAATAAAGGCATCAAGTAGAGCAGATTGTGAATCTAAAAAAAATGGTTCTTGAATTTAAGTGTTGATAATGTTCTAAAGGTAGATGATTGTATATGAGTAAGAGCTGCAATATGAATGATAAGGGTCATAGAGTGGTTGGTACAGGAAAATTAGTCAAATAGCAGAACATGTTGTAGAGATGTTTAATGTGGTTAGCAGTAAATATAAAGTTAAGTGTTATTGATCACAGAAATAAAGGGTATAGTCAGGATTTGCATGGTAATGTGTAGAGGTAACTCAGTTGAGTGGCAGTAGATGTCAGTGAAGAAGGGCAACCAATTAAAAGGCAATAGGCAGATCAGGTCATGGCCAGATGATAAAAATGATAAGGAATATATAGAGATTGGAATTGATAAGTGTAGAAAGAAAAATGCAGTCGTTAAGCAGTAGAAGGTTTGAGATAAGTGGCATCTATTCAAGAAAGAGATTAATAGAATTGAAGGCATGTATATGCAAAGTGAGCTGAGCAGTGTCAGTCTTCTAGTAAAGAAGTGCAATATCATAGCATGGAAGTAGAATTTTAAAGAAAATATAAAATGCATCGTTTAAGCAGTCAGAGTATGGTATGAATTAAGGAAGGCATATGGACAACAAAGTAAGTCAGTGGCAATATAGCAGAGTCAGAATAAAAGTGCAAGTTTAATAAATGAAATGTCAATGAGGCTAGAGCTTGTAGGGCATTTTTGTCAGGCATTTAGTGTAAATGAGTGGCGCAGTGGAAGCATGAAGTTTACAGATTATGTTAGATTTGCCAAATTACAAGAAAAAGTAAATAAGAGTCCAAGCAGTATGAGAAGAGTGGTATAAAGAGGTAGGATATTCAGTTACAGTAATTTGATTTTTATTGAGAAAGCTGGCAGTTGATAATATAAATAAGAGAAAAGCAGAGTAACAATTGGTAATGACATGCAGATAATGGAAAGGCACCAGGAAATTGTAGGATTCAATGATGATTTCACATGGCAGAGCATCTGAAAATGGCAGTATATAGTAAGAAGTTTTGAACAAGTAAAATGACCCGAAGGCAGGTTACAGACACAGTCAGAATTGTGGCAGTAGTTCAATCTAAGAAGATAAGCGCCAACAGCAGGCAGATCGCTTACAGTGAAAGGTAAGAAGGCAGATGATTTAAAAGAGCAGAACCGATCTGAAATGATTTAAAGAGAAAAAGAAATAGAATAGAAATGAAAGTGATCAGGCTGAGTCAGCTACTGCGAAAAGATTTGGAAGGGCAGAACAAAGATTATACCTAATTGTTTTGTGCATGCTTTATTTCTTTTAGGTGATAATGGTTTGCCATGAGTGTTTTGAATGTCAGGACGACATTTCTTTTTAGGTGATAATACTGTAACGTCGCGAATTTTTTGGATCTGAGTTTTAGTGTTTTGGTGGGGTGCTCATGACCAAAGTGGGGTCATAGAGCTATGGTTGTGGTCTTCGCGCGTTGTGTAGGCATTGTGGGCCTTCAGTTTTTGCCCGTTTAGCCTGTTAGTCTTCTGGTGAAGAGGCATCGAGGTTGCTGGACGCGTTTAAAATGCGGCAGCTTCACTGGACGCGATTCACTTACCGCCTTCGTGTTGAGCAACTTATCATTTTTTGAGTGACGTCGGTCTTGGCGGACGCGCGTTTACAGTTTAACGCGGCGTCTGTAGGCGATGCGATTTACAGATGTGTTTTAACTCTATCGTTTTGGCCACACAAAGCAGTAAAGGCTCTGTCCGGTGTGGGGAGCTGCTGTAGAGCTCCCGTTGCATTTTCTGCAACTCGTGCGGCGTTTACGACTTTCCGGTGGTTCGTGTGGCACGGGGTCCACACGGGAATGGTGTTTGGAGCGTGGGAGCACCGGTGGCGTGGAGGTTTTGCATCCCTCGAGCTCGCTCGAGTAGTAGGGAGACTTTCCCTTGTGGTTTAATTCGGTTTTTACGATTTTAATGGGCGGTGCATGTGTGGGTGGCTTGCTATGAGTTGACTATCATGTTTACTGCTTTGAAACGAGGTTGGTATCGATGGGTTGTGCGTGGTGTGCCCGTAGGGAGGTGGGGTTTAGCCTATGTGCTAGCCCCTTGCTGTGTTTGGAAACATGGCAGGCTTCCCCGACGTGTTCAGTTGAACGCGTCGCTTTGTGTGGACGCGACATGGGTTTTGGTCTGATGGGTGAGGCGGTGGCGTGAACGTGGCCCTTTGACCCGACGCGTTCTTTGGCAATGCCTCTGAGTTGTCAGACGCATCTTGAGTGTTGACCGATGGTTTTTGACCGATCGGACTTTGAGGCAGTGAGTTGGGCCGACCGCGTTGGTCGTGGTGCTAGGCCCTGCCGCGTTACCGCTTTGTGGTGCATCCTATTAGTTGGACGTGATTATAGTGGCGTCATGCAGGTCCGGCGCGACCTGGTCGTGGTGGTTGGTCCTGGCGCGTTAGGGTTCAGTGTGGCATCTGGGTGGATCGATGCGATTTGTTAGACATCGACTGGCTTCGATGCGTTTTGACTGCTGTCATTGTTTTATGATGGCTGGGCAGTGAGGGTCCTGCATGGACCTAGCCCTAGTGTTGAATTAAGTGGTTTATGCTCGTCACTGTTAGTAGAGCTTGTATACGGATTAATATGGTTATTTGGGAATTTATATTGTGTTTATGAGGTTATTACATTAAATGGTTAATATGTGATGAGTTGTTTGCCATGGAGGTCGTGATACGGCCAGTGATAGGCCTGTTTACCCTTCGTGGTCGAGTGTTGGCTTGGAAGCCATGAGGTGGCCAATAGTTGGCCATGTCATAATGTGAATTCCACATTTTATAATGTGTGGTTGCTCGAAGGTCATATGGTGACTAGTGACGGGCCAGTGTGGTCAGGTATCGAGGTTTATGTTTTATATTCATGTTAAGTGACCGACATGGTCTGTGTGCTTGCCGAGGTTGGTTGTTCGGCACCTATTCTGGAATGCCTCTTCAGTCGGGTACCCCAGGTTCTTTGTGATCCAGGCACACTGTGTTTGTTGTGCTCGGGGTTTGTCCCGGTACAGTGTGGTACCGTTGAGGTCTATGTCGTCTTCCTGGACACCCTCACTCCTGAGTTTGAGTTGTACGTCTGGCTGAGGGAAAGACGACAAAGGGCAGCGACTTGTGTTGAGCTGGTTTTACGTTTGGTCGCTTGTAGCATGCTCGTGGTTGAGGGTACGGACACTAGTAGACGTACTGGGCCCCAGCTAGTCCTGTTACCAGTGCCTCACTTTAGGAAGCTCAGACCTGAGTCCCTAAAGGTGCCAGACATGGGCCTGCAGTGTGTGTGAGGCTGTAGGTGGTGGTGATGTTTGTTGGTCTCCACAGTTAGTTGCATGACTTGTGAGTTTGTGGAGCCGTAGTTGAACTGAAGGTCTGTGGCTACGAGACTGAGAGGTAGTTCTTGTGTTGTGTTGTTCGGATTGGATACTGGTTTGATCAGCCATTAGTCTGTTCCCGTGTGGTGGCGGGTGCTTTGCCACCAGTTGTGACTTTTGTGTTGTTATTCGTTGATTGAGGTTTTCCTCAGTGGGGTGTGCCTTGGTGGTGGCACAGTTGAGTTGTGGTTCTGTGGGGGTACCTCATGGTGGTAGGTGTCTTGCACCCCTCGTGGGGGTGTTTGTGTTGTAGTACCTTGAGGTAGCAGGTACTTGTACCCTTCGTGGATTGCTTTACGATTTTGTGGTGGTACATTGTGGACCAACCTTTCCAGGTGTTGAGGTGGACTTGTGTTTCTATGGAGGGCGTGTGGTGTGACTTGCCATCTATTGTGTTTTACCCATTTTGAGTAAGCTTCTGTGTATGGTTTAGTGTGTAGTGGATTGGCTTATGGTTGCCAATCCTATTACCCTACGTGAGTGGGTTGCCTGTGAAGCATGTGGCTTAGGCGATCGGTTGTTGTGGTGTTCTGCCTGTGAGTCTTGTGGCCTAGGCGTTCAATGGTTGGTGGACTAGTGGTGTGGTGCTAGTCCTGTTGTTTCCTCTTACTTTCCTAGGTTGTGTTTAGTGGTGTGCTTATGTTTAATTGTAGTTCGTATATGAATGTGGTGTGGCTTGGTTGCCAGTGAGACCCTTAGGGGTAGATGACGTAGTAGCTCCTCTTTAGTTTTGTGTGTTGCTTTTAGGAGGTCCCTGCTGAGCCGGTGACTTGTTGAGGCTCACTCCCTTACAGTCTTTTCAGGTGTAGCCGTTTTTGTGGCTTACGGAGGCGTTTGTGGCAGACTTGTACCACCAGCAGTAGTGTTAGTGTGTTGTGTGAGCTTGTGCTCCCTCGAGATATGCCCCATGTAGTTGTACTTTTTAATTGGACATATAATAATGTACTTGGACAGTTGTAAATTGCTATATGCAGTTATGAGCACATGTACTTTCTTGTGTCTTATACTGTAGCTGTTGTCTTCTATATTCTTATTGGACTCGTATGTGAGCTATCCCTTACGAGACTTCAGTCCGTTCGCTGGTGGTGGATCTGGATATGGAGCCTTATTTGGCATAAATATCCAGGGCCGTCACAGATTTTCAGAAAATGAAGGAAAACATTTGCGACCGATTAAATTTGGTCACTATTCGGCGACGATTTAGAGACCGAATAGTGACTGATTTTATTTTAGTCACAAATTTTCACGTTTTCGCAGGGATGGGAGAAAATTTTGTGACCGATTACTTGCAATCACTATTCGGTCACTATATAGTGACCGAATAGTGATCGAAAGTAATCGGTCTCTATATTCTTAAACCTTAGAGGCCGATAGTTATCGATCGCTATTCGGTCTCTATAACCGAATATTGCTCTCCATTTAACCCCCCTTTCGCACGCTCTCTCTCTCCTCCGTCCTTACGCACTCTCTCTCTCTCTCCTTCGTCCCTACTCACTCTCTTTCTCTCTCTCTCTCTCGTTCGCCGCCGTTGTTGCCAGACGCCGTGCGCCGCCATCGTCGGACGCTGCCGCCATCGCCGAACGCCGCCGCCATCACCAGACACCGCCGTCGTCTTCTCCTGTCATCCCCCGTGCCCAGAGCCGGACACTGCCATCGCGAAGCCCGGAGCCTCTTCTCCTCGGGTAAGTCCTCCCTCCCTCCCTCTGTCTCTCTGTCCTCCCCCCCTGCCCTCCCCCCCCCCCCCCCCCCCCCACAACCTGGGTGACCCCCCTACCGGAAGACCCCCCTCCACTCCCACCTGTGAAACCCCCCCCCCCCCCCCCCTGTGAACCCCCCACCCCACCGCTATGAACGACCCCCCCTCCACCCCCACCTATGCACCCCCCCCCCCCCAACCACCCCCCACCCCGAAAGACCCCCCCCCCCCCCCCCCCCCCCACAGCCCATCTGTGAACCCCCCCCCCCTTCTGCAAGACCCCCCTCCACCCCCCACCTGTGAAACCCCCCCCCCCCCCCCCCTGCCGGAAGACCCCCCTCCCCCCCCCCCCCCCCCCCACCTGTGAAACCACCACATATATATGTCTTTATGCTTATATTTTTATGCTTATGTTTGTGATTATATATATGTACTTATGATTGTATATGCTCTTATAGTTGTATATTTGATTATGGTTTTATATATGTGACTATAGTTGTGTATGGCATTTATAATTATATAATGTGCTTATATGTTGGTGCTTATAGTTGCTCATAATTTGATTGTGGTATGATACTTTGTATTGTATATATACATTTATAGTTGTACAAATATGCATATGGTTGTAAACATATGCTCGTAATTATTATTTTTCTTATAGTTGTATGTATATGTTTATCATTGTATATGATACTTATGATTGCTATATGTACCTATATTAGGGCCAATTTATTTAGGAGATAAGAATTAAATCCCCGGTTATTTTAACCGGGGGTTGCTTAATTCACATTTTAAGAAAAATAAATTGGGGAGGAGAAGTAGGGTCCAGTGATTAGGGGGGTTAAGATAACCCACAAAAGAAGGTGGGGTATTTTAACCTCATTTTTATCTCCTTATAACCTATAAACCATCGGGTTAAGCAAACCTTCCCACCAATCATCTTTCTCTTCTAACCCAAACTATATCCCCCCCCCACCCAGATTCGCCTTTTAGTGTTTATGGATAGGGAAAGTGTAAGGCCCTCGAATTTGTTTGTCATTTTGTTCTATTTATGTGAATTCATGTTTTGTGTAACTTGTATATGCAATGTAGATATCTATGTACAATTTAGCTAGTGATACTTATGTGTGCATGTGTGTAAATAGGTTATAATATTGTATGTTTCATGTGTGATGGTGTGTATACTATACCACATATACTACATATTATATATATATATATATATATATATATCTATCGTACGCATGGTTTCCGCAAGTTTTTAAGTTCTGGCCGAAGGGCCAATTGGCGTCAACAGGGTGGACGTCCATGGTGGTAAACGTCCATATCGTTGGATGCTAATACTTAAATAAACGGCCATGGATGTGGATGTTAATATCTCTGACCTGCATGCGTTGCAGACCCCGAAATTCCAGGGGCAAGCAAGCCCAACCATTGGGGAGAAGTCCCCAACGGCTATCAGACATCCCATCACATCCTCCGGGATATCCCAAACCCCTCTCCTATAAACTAAACCCTTTCTGCACTAGAAAGAGCCTCTCTTGACTCTTTTCAAGGAGGAGAGAAACCCTAGCTTAAAAACTGGAGGAAAACTGAACTTGGCAAGCTTGAATCTGGCGACTGAAGGCTGCTCCCGGCGATCCACTGCTACTAGGAGGGAGTCTGGACATTGGGGAAGGCTTCCCCAACACTGGACTGAAGCTTGCATCACTTAGAACCCGGAGGAGAGCTCTTTTGGAGGCTTCTTGGGACTACCCAAGGAGAGCTTCAACGACACCTTTGATCCCTTTGGAGACTTATTAAGAGGCAAGTAACCCATCCCCGTGGTGCATGTGTGTATCCGTAGGTCCTAGACATTTTTATGGATTTTTATCGTGTCCTAGATCCTCACATTCCTCTGTTATCTGGAGCTCGGTCTGTGTTTTTGCACAGACAGGAACTTGACGTCAAGCCCTCTTGCCGTCAAGATCTCCAGTCAGCGGCCATCGATCTTGCCGTCAATCTCCTTGAACGGCCAGACACTGTCGTTAAGTTCTTCAGTGCAGAACAGTAAATTCTTCTGCCTTATATAATTATTTTCCAAACTTTGACGCATGAGGATATAATGTAATTTTTTATATGTTATGTAAAATAGATAATATGATGTGTTTGGAATTTTCTGTACTTTTTTTTTGTGATGGCATAAATTGTTAGATTTATGAAACACATGTTGGAAAATGGATTATGTATGTTCACCTACTGTCTACATGATATCTGAGGAATTAAATGCCCTATATTTTTCTATACCATGTGTATATGTGTCACCCATACCCTGGAAATTTGAGAATTTGTTCATGTTCGTGGGTTTACTGTAATTTCTGCAATGGAAATAGAAAGCATGTGTAGGATTTTCAAAAATCCACAGTAAATTGTATGTTGTGCGATAAATTCGGGGAAAATTCCTATAACAATGTGTATGATAGATTCAGATCTGTGAAATGTCAAATCTGAGATTCATGTTATGTTCCATGATAAATTTAATTATGAATGGCATGAGATTGAATGTTTTAATTTCTGTAAATCTAAATTTGACTCAGAAAAATGTGAAAATTTGCATGTGTGGTCATAAACCTGCAAACAGTGTGTGGTTTAATTTTCATGTGATTTGGATAACAGAAAATGGCATTATGAGATTTTCATGTGAAAATAAGTGATTAATGCATGTTATCATGAATGTGGTTTGATTATGCATTGTTCAACCTGATTAGTGTAAAGTATTGAATGTTTAAAGTCTGTCAACAGTAGGATCATGTTAGGTAAAAATAGAGCCATGCGTATGAATGAGAAATGTGAGCCATGTGTAAATCATGTGAAAAGTGTGTTAAAAATCGGATAATGTGTGAAATGTGCCATGTGTGACACTGCTTCCATAGAGGGCTGTGGAACCGTACCATGGAAAAGTTCCCATGGGAAGGTTCAATGTGTTAAGATCCTAAGGGCATTAGGATGAAATTCTGGAGGTGGACAAGTACCACTGGTTAGGGTGGAGACTTGTTCTCTCGGTCTGCGCAGTCCAAGAGTCGTCACTGTATTGCCTAGGTGGCGTCTATGTGTATGTGTTATGTGATGTGTCCTTCTAATGGTGGTTTGGACTATGTGTCACGGCACTAAATTGTGAAATGTGAATGTGAACATGTGTAAATTGTGTAGTGTGAATATGTGAAAATGTGCAATGTGTAAAATTGAGCAATGTGAATGTGTAATTGTGTAAACATGTGGAACTAATATGATAAATCATGAAATTGTGATCCATGATGTGTAAGTGTTAAATTCATGTCAAAACACAGCAACCTAAATGCGTGTAAAATGCCATCTCCACATGTGCAAAAATTGTAGAATCCATGTTAAGGATGTTTCTTACTTATGTGTGAATAGTACCATGTTTAATCGTTATCATGTTGAAGTTGAAAATGTGAATGTAGCTCTCATGTGAAGACAAATAGAAAGCATGTGGTAGGGACTTTAATTTGGAATGACATAAACCATGTACATGTGTTTAAATTTTATAGAAGTATCATGATAGGTTGTTTTCTACCATGCTATATGTTTGGCTATTGAAAGTGATTATAGGTCTTATTGTGATAAATGCATGCATGACGTGTATGGTGTTATTTTCTGAGTCTTTTAGACTCATTCCTTACTTCGGCGTACAGGTTTAGTAGGTGATACACCTTTGGGGGAGACCGTAGAGAGCGACTCCGAGCGCGGGAGTAGCTTGGCGGAGTTGTAGTTGTACATTTTGACTTCCATCGTATGTAAATTGAGGCATTGTAATAGAAACCTATGTAATTGTGGACAACTATGTATTGAATTTAGTACTTCATTATGTGAACCGTAATTCTTTTAAATTGTCATTGGATCATGTATGTTAAATGTGGATGATGAAATGAAATGGAAGACCTTGTTCTTTTACTTCCGCTACTCTGTATCTATATTTGTGTATATCTCAATCATGTGATAGCGTTTGGGTAAATGTCCCACTGTGATAATGTTTCACTATACCGACGTGGGTTGGTATAACCGTACCGGTATAATGAGGGTCATCACAGAAAGCCTTGGCACACAGTAAAGGGGAGGGTGTGATTGGGTGGCTATATATATATAATATAATATATATATATATATATATATATATATTATATAATAAAAAATATAGACCAAACAGTGATCGAAATTATTCGGTCACTGTTCGATCACTAAAACAATGACCGATTTGTGTCTGGGGCACGTCTGTCGCTAGCAGAGACCGAAAAGGATCGTTTTGCAATTCGGTCACTATTTTTGTAACATCGCGCATTTTTTTAAATCCTCGTGGATCCTTGTTTAGCGGGTTTGGTGGCCAATGTGTGGCCCATTAGCTTGTGTTTTAGGTGTCCGCATGGGTTGTGAGGCTTTGTGGGCCGGCAGATTGGGCCTAAAGAGCTCACAGGTTCTCTGCCTGTGAACGCGACAGGGGTATGCGTTGCGTTCTGAACGCGACGGCCCTGGTGGTCGCGTTCATATTGCCACTGTTTGGTGGTCTCCGTCTGCATGGCAACCACATGTCGTGCGCTGGGCAGTCAGCTAACGTCAGCCTTGGGAAGGCGATGGCCTTCTACGTCACGTTCAGGTCGCAACGTAGGGCTGCGTCGCGTTCCCAACCGCTATGCATTTTTAAAGAAGTTTTGGCCAGACAGAGCTGGGGCAAGCTCTGCTCGTCCAGGGGAGGAGCCGCTGCAGTTTCTTCAGGGGATTCGGCATTCTAGCGTGGTTTTCGACGTGCTCTCTCCGCGAGGACGTCCCGTGGAGCGAGGGAGACGCTGTACTGTGGGTGGTTTGCGTGTTCTTCGTGGAGGTAGGGAGATCCCACCTGGTTTCGTTGCGTGGATCGTGTGTAATGCATGCTTAGACTGTTTATCGCTTTATAAACAGTAGATATCATGCTAGGACAATCATTAAAGCATGAAAAATGGGAATTAAACGTGTTTTGCATGGCTTGTGGGGGTGATCCGGAGAGGGGTTCTAGATTAGGGTTTTTGCCTGTGAAGGCGACAGACCCTTCTGTCGCGACCTGGTCGCGACTGGTCGACCCGTCGCGTTCTGTTTTTGAACGCGACATGTTGGGGTGTCGCGTTCTGGTGGTGAACGCGACATATCGGGGTGTCATGATCTAAATGCGACAGTACCCCACGTCGCGACCTCAGCTGTGAGGTCTTTTTGTGCATGTTTTCAAGGTACGATTATCCGATTATTTGTTAAGGTTGTGTATGGCTTTGGTAAGTGGTGCATTGGCACCTGTAGCGCTCTTTGAGCATCTCGTTGTGTTGTTAGTGTGCTGTTTACGCAAGTAGTGTGTCGTTTACATAGATTAAGTGTGTGTGTGCATGGCGCACACATTATCGTGGTATACCTTTATGCTTTGTCGTGGTAGTTGGGCAGTGAGGTTCCAGTGTGAACCTAGCCTTGATCTTTAATGTCTTTTATGGGTCCTTTCAGATGGTTTAATTAGTATAGCCTGAGTAAGATTAAGAGTTTATGCACGGTTATTGTACATGGTGTTTAATGTGGTAAAGGAGGTCATGAAATGACCGATGATTAATGATTAATGTAATTCGTGAATGTGTTTGTGTAGGTTAGCTTGTAGGTCACATGGTGACCAGGGACAAGCTACTCGTGACACTTGTACGGTGGTTTGAAATAAATATTATGTGTATGTACTGTGGTTTGAGCTTGCCGAGTTTGGTGGTCCAGCGCCTGTTCCGGAATACCTCTGCAGTCGGGTACCCCAGGTTCTGTGTGAGCCAGGCACGTGTGTTTGTTGTGCTCGAGGTTTGTCCCGGTACTTGTGTTGTACCGTTGAGGTCTGTGTCGTCTGTTCTGGACACCCTCACTCCTGTGTTTGAGTTGTACGTCTGGCTGAGGGAAAGACGGCAGTGGGACAGTGACTTGTGAGAGTTTGTGTTTGGTCACTTGTAGCACGCTCGTAGTTGGGGGTACGAACACCAGTAGTCGACATTGGTCCCCAGCTAGTCCTGTTTTCCAGTGCCTCACTTTAGGGACCTTAGGCCAGAGTCCCTAAAGGTGCTAGGCATGGGCCTGCAGTTGTGTGTGGTCTGTCGGTGTGGTGTTGGTTGGTCTCTACTGTTCTTTGGCTTGTGCTTATGGAGCGGCAGTTAGACCTTTCGTCCGTGACTATGAGACTGAGAGGTAGTTCTTGTGTTGTGTTGTCCGGGTTGGATACTGGCGTCATGAACTAGTAATCTATTCCCATGTGGTGGCAGCGTTCCTTTCTGACTCGTGCTTTGCTACTGGTTGTAGTGTGTGTGTAGTGGCTTGTTGATTGTGGTTTTACCCATTGAGGTGTGCCCTGGTGTTGGCACGGTTGTAGCTGTGGTTGGTGAGCGGAGACTCACCGGTTGTGGTTTGACTAATGTGGTGTGCCCCATCGTTGGCACAGTTGTGTCAAGGTTTTGCCCATAGTGGAGTGCTTTGTGGTGGCACTGGTTTGGTTGAGGTTTCCGTGGTGGTAGCTCGTGGTAGTAGGTACATGTACCCTGTGTGCCTAGTGCTTTATGGTGGTATGCTGTGTACTAGTCTTTTTAGGTGTTGAGGTGGTGGTCGTGTGGTGTGACCTTCCACTCGTTGTGTTTTACCCTTTCTTAGGTAAGGTTGTGATTATGGTTTTAATGTGTGATCGTTTGGCCCGCTGTAGTCAGTCCTGCTACCTTATGTGTGGCTTTCGACATATTGTAGTTTGGGGTAGAATGGACCAGCTCTTGGTCAGCAGTCCCTGTACCCATGTGTTTGATGTTCGCCTATGAAGCTTGTAGCCTAGACAGTGGTTTGCCTGTGTGGCTTATAGCTTGGGTGACCGGTTTGTTGTAGTAGTTTCCGTGAGGCTGGTGGCCTAGCATATTAGTTGTTGAGCGGACTAGTGGTGTTGTGCTAGTCCTGTTGTCTCTTCTCCTTTCCAGGATTTGTATTACTTGATGTAATTATGTTTAGTGGTTGTTAATTATGCTTTGTTGTGAGCATGAAATGGTTTGGCTATTTGTGTTACCAGTGAGACCCTCTAGGGTTGAGGTTCTTCAGTGTTGTGTGTTGTTTTGGGTGGTCCCCTACTGAGCCTGTGACTTGTTGAGGCTCACTCCCCTACAGTTCTTTTCAGGGCTTGCCGTTTGTGTGGCTTGTGGAGACATTATGGCAGACTTGTACCACCAACAGTTGAGTTGTAGTCATGTTGTGTGAGCTTGTGTTCCCTCGGGGTATGCCCCAGGTAGATATACTTTTTAATTGGACATGTAATAATATATTGCGACAGTTGTACAATGTGGTTTATAGATATGAGCACATGTAATTTCTTGTGTCTTATACTGTAGTTGTTGTCTTTTATATTCTTACTAGACACTTGTGTGTGATATCCCTTGCAAGACTTCGGTCCATTCGCGGAGGCGGATCTGGATATGGAGCCTTATTGGGCATAAATATCCAGGGCCGTCATAGTTGGTATCAGAGCATGGTCCAGTTAGAATATGAAAGACATTGAGGTACAATGTCCCAACATGGTTTAATGTCCACTGCTGGTAATAAGTCTGTGTTTTATGTGATCTCCAGTATGGTTTTCACGTGAACTTTTGATGTGAGAACTGCGTGTTTTTTGTTTGTTAAACTGGAAGTTGTTAGAAATGGCAGAAAAATGGCATGATTAATGGTACAGTGAGTGTGGTCATATCAGAATGCCAGTTTGTGATTAAAATATAATTGTTTAAAAGGTTCTCAGTTATAGAAATTAAAGGAATTAATGAATTCAGTTATGGAAACTAGTGAAAGTGTTTTAGTGAGGACCAGAGTTAGCAGAGATAGGTATAGGGTAATGATGTGATGGAATGGCAGAAGAAATAGCATTATGATGGGGAATAGTGCAGTGTGATCAGAATTGTTAAATGCATGAGTTGCAACTGAGAACTTTGGCAGAAGTAGTTAATGTATTTGAGAATTGTGTGGATAGATATTAGGAAGCGGTGTGATTCAGTGATGTGTCAGGTTTGAAATGATTAAGTGAGATAGTTCAACTTAAGATGTGGTATTAGCAAATAGAGGAATAGTAATGTGTGGCAGTCAGATGAAGTGTGTATTTGTTACTAGAAAAGGGTGCAGTAAAGAGTTTCAGAATAGTGCTATTATGAATAATGATGATAATGGAAAGTTTGATACAGAGATTCGTGTAAGTATATACAGAGATGAGCAGTTGGGTAAAGAAAGAATAAAAAAGAACACCATGTAGTCAGATTTTCCTGAGAATTTCATAAGGAAGATGTTCACTTAGTAAGTGGCAGTGGGTAAGGATTTCGTAGAAAGATTTACACAAGATTACAGTGTTAAAGATAAGAGCAGTAATGCTAGAATTTATGTGTAATTTATGGGCACAAGAAAGTAAATTTTATGCCAGAGGCAGATTAAGGTCAAGGCAAGGTAAATTGTGAATGGACATTTGTGAGTAAGCTGCAATAATGGAATTGTTGGTATTCGGTAGTGGATCTGTAATGTAGAATAGAGGAGCCAGACAAATCAGATATTGTGTTTGAAGGATATAGTTTCAGTTTATGGCTATGTCAGTATTTTAATAAGAAGGATTGCAGTGTGAATGGTACAGTAAGATTAGGCATTTAGTAGAATAGTTAAGAAATGCGTTGCAGAAATGAAATTATGATGTGGCAGTAAAGTTAAAGTTTAATATTACTAAGATAAAGAATATGGCAGATTATAAAGCGCGATAATCGGATGAATCAAATAATGTGCAGCAGGAATTTGTGTAAATAGTAAGCAGCAAGGTGATCCAGATGAACGAATGGGTTTCGTATAAAGAATGTCTCCAAAGTTTAATGTAAAGGTCGCAGCAGAACAATTAAAGAATAGTGAGTAGATTAAGAGGTGGCAAAGCAAAATAGAAAGGATAAGGAAAGGCATGATCAGTTTAGCAGCAAGGAATTTTGAATAAGATGACATCGAGTAAGTTTTGTCTTGATAACAGCGTGGCAGCAGTGAGAATAGAAATTATAAAAAGATATGGGTTTGGTTTGCTGAGTTAGTCATATAAAAGGCAAAGTATGTTATTAGTGATATGGTAAAATTCAAAATTTAGTGTGGCACAGAAATAGTTAAAAATAGAATCCGAGCAGCGTCAGTTAAGTAGTGTAATTATGAGATAAGAAAAGTGCAACGTTAGCCTGGGAATACGAATAAAGGTAAGATGTGTTGATAGTGGTATGCCAGAATTCAGAGTTTAAGCATATGGTTCGATCAGAATAAGAAAAGCAGACCGGAAACATTAGTGTTTTCTTCTAGTGGTAAGTGAATAAATAATAAGATGATTTGGAAAGCCAGTGAAGGTGAAATTGAGGTCAGAGTTATGGTTTTGCCTAGTGTTTGGTGTGATCAGAGTAGCCCAGTAGAAGCGTGGTGGGTCCATAACCCGCAAGTCAGACAGATAAGTATGTGAATGCAGATAAAGTAGAGTAATGGCTAACAGTGACAAGTGGATAATGGAATGGCACCGAGGAATTCGAGAATTTAAGTAAGGTTTAACATGACAGAACATCCAAAGGTAGAGGAATAAAGTGAAA
This sequence comes from Colocasia esculenta, assembly GCA_014218235.1. Classification (NCBI taxonomy): domain Eukaryota; kingdom Viridiplantae; phylum Streptophyta; class Magnoliopsida; order Alismatales; family Araceae; genus Colocasia; species Colocasia esculenta. The sequence continues at coordinate 52,075,075 of CM024764.1, read as the reverse complement.
GGTTTTGAGTATGGAAAATGGCCCAGAAAGTAATGTTGCAAACACAGCCCGAAAAATGTGGAAGCAGGTTGAGTCCAAGGAGATAAAGCACCACTGGCAAAGTAGAATCGCCTACGGTCAAAGGGTAAGGAATGTCAGATTGAATCTATGGAATGGAGCAGTAATGAAATGAATTGAAAAGAGAATAGAGGGCAGAACAAGTGTGAAAATGAAAAAAAAAATGGGTTAGTCAGTACAGATGGTTTGAAAGAATGATGCAGAGGAAGTGTATCTTACTTGTTTTGTATATGGTTTTATTTCTTTTTAGGTGATAATCTCGCTAATTATGGTTTATTTTGAATGTCGAGGACGACATTCCTTTTTAAGTGATAATAATGTAACGTCGCGTGTTTTTTGGATCCTCGTGGATCCTTCTTTAGCGGGTTTGGTGGCCAATGTGTGGCCCATTAGCTTGTGTTTCAGGTGTCCGTGTGGGTTGTGAGGCTTTGTGGGCCGACAGATTGGGCCCAAAGCGCTCACAGGTTCTCTGCCTGTGAACGTGACAAGGGTATGCGTCGCATTCTGAACGCGATGGCCCTGGTGGTCGCGTTCATGTTGCCGCTGTTTGGCAGTCTTCGTCTGCATGGCTGGTGCATGTCGTGCGCTGGGCAGTCAGCTGACGTCGGCCTTGGGAAGGCGACGGCCTCTGACGTTGCGTTCAGGTCGCGACGTAGGGCTGCGTCGCGTTCCCAACTGCTGTGCATTTTTAAAGAAGTTTTGGCCAGACAGAGCTGGGGCAAGCTCTGCTCGGCCAGGGGAGGAGCTGCTGCAGTTTCTTCAGGCGATTCAGCGTTCTAGCATGGTTTTCGGCGCGCTCTCACTGTGAGGATGTCGCTTGGAGCGGGGGAGATGCCGTACTGTGGGTGGTTTGCGTGTTCTTCGCGGAGGTAGGGAGATCCCACCTAGTTTCGTTGCGTGGATCGTGTGTGATGCATGCTTAGACTGTTTATCGCTTTATAAACAGTAGATATCATGCTAGGACAATCATTAAAGCATGAAAAATGGGAATTTAACGTGTTTTGCATGGCTTGTGGGGGTGATCCGGAGAGGGGTTTCGGATTAGGATTTTCGCCTGTGAAGGTGACAGACCCTTCTATCGCGACCTGGTTGCGACAGGTCGACCCATCTCATTCTGGTTTTGAACGCGACATGTTGGGGTGTCGCGTTCTGGTGGTGAACGCGACATATCGAGGTGTCGCGATCTGAATGCGACAGTACCCCACATCACGACCTCAGCCGTGAGGTCTTTTTGTGCATGTTTTCAAGGTACGATTATCCGATTATTTGTTAAGTGTTGTGCATGGCTTTGGTAAGTGGTGCATTGGCACCTGTAGCGCTCTTTGAGCGTCTCGTTGTGTTGTTAGCATGCTGTTTACACAAGTGGTGTGTCGTTTACATAGATTAAGTGTGTGTGTGGATGGGCACACATTATCGTGGTATACCTTTATGCTTTGTCGTGGTAGTTGGGCAGTGAGGTTCCAGTGTGAACCTAGCCTTGATCTTTAAGTCTTTTATGGGTCCTTTCAGATGGTTTAAATTAGTATAGCCTGAGTAAGATTAAGAGTTTGTACACAGTTATTATACATGGTGTTTAATGTGGTAAAGGAGGTTATGAAATGACCAATGATTAATGATTAATGCAATTCGTTAATGTGTTTGTGTAGGTTAGCTTGTAGGTCACATGGTGACCAGGGACAAGCTACTCCTGACACTTGTACCGTGGTTTGAAATAAATATTATGTGTATGTACTATGGTTTGAGCTTGCCGAGTTTGGTGGTCCTACGCTTGTTCCGGAATACCTCTGCAGTTAGGTACCCCAGGTTCTGTGTGAGCCAAGCACGTGTGTTTGTTGTGCTCGGGGTTTGTCCTAGTACTGTGTTGTACCGTTGAGGTCTGTGTCATCTTTCCTGGACACCCTCACTCCTGTGTTTGAGTTGTACGTCTGGCTGAGGGAAAGATGGCAGTGGGACAGTGACTTGTGAGAGTTTGTGTTTGGCCGCTTGTAGCACGCTCGTAGTTGGGGGTACGGACACTAGTAGTCGGCACTAGTCCCCAGCTAGTCATGTTTTTCAGTGCCTCACTTTAGGGAGCTTAGGCCAGAGTCCCTAAAGGTGCTAGGCATGGGCCTGCGGTTGTGTGTGGTCTACATGTGTGGTGTTGGTTGGTCTCCACTGTTCTTTGGCTTGTGCTTGTGGAGCGGCAGTTGGACCTTTCGTCCATGACTGCGAGACTGAGAGGTAGTTCTTGTGTTGTGTTGTTCGGGTTGGATACTGGCGTCATGAACCAGTGGTCTGTTCCCATGTGGCGGTGTCATTCCTTTTTGAATCGTGCTTTGCTACTGGTTGTAGTGTGTGTATAGTGGCTTGTTAGTTGTGGTTTTACCCATTGAGGTGTGCCCTGGTGTTGGCACGGTTGTAGATGTGGTTGGTGAGTGGAGACTCACTGGTTGTGGTTTGACTCATGTGGTGTGCCCCGTCGTTGGCACAGTTGTGTCAAGGTTTTGCCCGTGGTGGAGTGCTTTGTGGTGGCACTGGTTTGGTTGTGGTTTCCGTGGTGGTACCTCGTGGTAGTAGGTACCTGTACCTTGTGTGGGTAGTGCTTTATGGTGGTACGTTGTGTACCAGTCTTTTCAGGTGTTGAGGTGGTGGTCATGTGGTGTGACCTTCCACTCGTTGTGTTTTACCCTTTCTTGGGTAAGGTTGCGATTATGGTTTTAATGTGTGATGGATTGGCCAACTATAGCCAGTCCTGCTACCTTATGTGTAGCTTTCGACATATCGTAGTTTGGGGTAGAATGGACCAGCTCTTGGTCAGCGGTCCTGTACCCATGTGTTTGATGTTCGCCTGTGAAGCTTGTAGCCTAGACAGTGGTTTGCCTGTGTGACTTATAGCTTGGGCGACCGGTTGTTTTAGTAGTTTGCCTATGAGGCTAGTGGCCTAGGCATATTAGTTGTTGAGCGGACTAGTGGTGTTGTGCTAGTCCTATTGTCTATTCTCCTTTCCGGGATTTGTATTAGTTGATGTAATTATGTTTAGTGGTTGTTAATTATGCTTTGTTGTGAGCATGAAATGGTTTGGCTATTTGTGTTACCAGTGAGATCCTCTAGGGTTGAGGTTCTTCAGTGTTGTGTGTTGTTTTGGGTGTTCCCCTACTGAGCCTGTGACTTGTTGAGGCTCACTCCCCTACAGTTCTTTTCAGAGCTTGCCGTTTTAGTGGCTTGTGGAGACGTTGTGGCAGACTTGTACCTCCAGCAGTTGAGTTGTAGTCATGTTGTGTGAGCTTGTGCTCCTTCGGGGTATACCCCAGGTAGTTGTACTTTTTAATTGGACATGTAATAATGTATTGGGACAGTTGTACAATGTGGTTTACAGATTTGAGCACATGTACTTTCTTGTGTCTTATACTGTAGTTGTTGTCTTTTATATTCTTACTGGACATTTGTGTGTGATATCCCTTGCGAGACTTCGGTCCGTTCGCGGGAGGCGAATCTGGATATGGAGTCTTATTGGGCATAAATATCCAGGGTCGTCATAGTTTTAGTGACCGAACAGTGACCGAATAATTTCGGTCACTGATAGTGACCGATAAAATTCAGTTGTAATGCAGTCACTAAATTAGTGACCGCCATAGTGACTAAAAATGTCAGTCACTATTCAGTGACTATTTAGTGACCGAATTAGTGAATGAATATGTCAGTCGCTGATAATGACGTTCAGCGACTGAAGGATATCGGTCACTAACCGGTCACTAATAGTGACCAAGTAGTGACCGAATTTTTTCAGTCATAGATTTGTGACCATAAATTTTTCACCGACAATTTCGATCTCTATTCAGTCATTATTCGGTCTCTGAGCCTTTTAGTGACTGAATAGTGACCGAATAGAGACCGAAAATGTCGGTCTCTAAATGCTTTTTTTCTTGTAGTGACCTAATTTGGATGGAAGAGGTGTGCACGAAGGGCACAAGGGAGGTGTGTACGAGGTACACGAAGGAGGTGAACCACGTGGGGCACAAAGGAGAGACCAATTTCCAGCATTGTGGAAGTACCTAAGGACACAATCCATTAGGTTTCACCATTGAGGGGCATTTACCAGCTTATGGAGGTGCCGCAGCCAAGGTGGATCTATTGGAGATAATGGATGAATGGTAGAAGGTTAAATCCAAACAAGGGATTTCAAAGAAATCAACCCGGAGGCAGCAATAAAGAGAGTTGGGTACTTGACTCGAAATGGAATATCTCATGTTACTTTGGAGTTGAAGTTCAATGGCTCTCCAAAATACATTTTGAGTGATTAGCCACAGTGAATTCAAAACCTATGTGAATGCATGCTGGGCTAAAGGAAAAATAAGGGTTTAAATCAAATCAAAATAGAAAATAATCAAGGATAATATTGCTGCATTACGGAGTTAAGTCAGGACACCAGATGCACCAGCCTTGGGTCCGTCATCTTTATAATGCAAACACAACGTCCTGTCCGTGCGGCTAAGTACCCTCTGGGATAATCATTATTTTTGATGAAGGGGAACTCAAATCCCAGATTCCTCAGAGTCACAAGGTCCTCGATATACTCTAAGGGTAATAACATATAGTAGATGCAGATAAGGATGGTAAGGGCAGCAATTACAGCCTGGTTTACTGGGTTCCAGATGAGGTAAATCGAACCTGCACTAAAAAATTCATTAGTCAAGAATAACAGATGTCATGAAATAAAATCATTTAAGCATGGAGCATGGATAAAGCATTCAATAGTAGACATAAGCTCAATCAATTGTTTATTTAAACCATGAGGGTAAGTGGACTTGGCCACATGAAGATTGGAGTTCAAAATAAGATGAACCAATGATTGGAAAATTGGAATTGATCTTATATAGTGAGAGGCCATGTGCTTGCCCTATGCAATACCATCAAGATTTTTTTTCTTTTAGAAATATTCAATTTTTTATGGAGATTTTGAAAAAAATTTATGAGGATTTTGAAAATATTCATCTTTTTTTGGGTTTTGAAAAATATTCATCTTTTTTAAGTTTTGAAAAAAAATATTCATCTTTTTTTTGGGGTTTTGAAAATATTCATCTTTTTTGGGTTTTGAAAAACATTGTCATGCCATGGTGACACTAAGGTTGTGACAACTAACTAGCTAGGGGTCCTCGTTACCTCCCTTTTCATTAACGGGTGCCCAGAGTAAGGCGTGCATAGAGGTGTAAACGGAACCCGATATTCCAATATTTCGACCCGATTCTGATAAAAATTATCAGTTTCGGAATCGTAAAATGATACCGATAGCTTATCGGAATCAGTATCGGATATTCCGATAAGCTTGATGATCAGTCTGTCCTCCTGTAATTTTAATTAATATTTATTTTGGTGATTAACAAAACTATGTCAAAGATTACTAACACATATTTCATAAGTCTTGAGCACAGGAAATACTACAGGAAAATCAAGCAAATTTGGTAAGTATTACCTTTCTGAAGCAATATTAAATTTAACATGAAATTTCTCTAAGTCCACATCGATTCTCCTTATGCTACAACGATTTCAGTAAAACTGTAAAGATTTCATCATAACGATTTCTTAAGTATCGTAACGATTTGCTCATCGCAACGATTCCTTTAGTCATCGTAACGATTTGCTCATCGCAACGATTCCTTTAGTCATCGTAACGATTTGCTCATCACAATGATTCCTTTAGTCATTGTAACGATTTGCTCATCGCAACGATTTCTTTAGTCATCGTAATGATTTGCTCATCGCAACGATTCCTTTAGTCATCGTAACGATTTGCTCATCGCAACGATTCCTTTAGTCATCATAACGGCTTGCTCATCGCAATGATTCCTTTAGTCATCGTAACGATTTGCTCATCGCAACTATTTCTTTAGAGCTCATAACGATTTGCTTCGCGCAACGGTTTCTTTAGAGCTCATAACGATTTGCTTCGCGCAATGATTTCTTTAGAGCTCATAACGATTTGCTTCGCGTAACGATTTCTTTAGAACTCATAATGATTTGCTTCGTGCAACGATTTCTTTAGAGCTCAGAACGATTTGCTTCGCGCAACGATTTCTTTAGAGCTCATAACGATTTGCTTCGCGCAATGATTTCTTTAAAGCTCATAACGATTTGCTTTGCGCAACGATTTCTTTAAAGCTCATAATGATTTGCTTCGCACAACGATTTCTTTAAAGCTCATAACGATTTGCTTCGCGCATCGATTTCCTCATTGAAAACAACGATTTGCTCTTCACAACGATTTCTTCAGTGAACATAACAATTTGGTTATGTCTTACAACGATTTAGCTGATCATAACGATTCCATAAGTCATAAATGTATTGACTTCTTATGCACAACAATTTGCTACTAGTCAAAACTTTGAATCGTCAAAGTCGTCACGCATATCCTTCTGACACCCTTGCATTTAATGTAGACTGAACGTATCTCTGCATGCATGCAGACGATAACATCCATTATCCTGCGTACTCTGTATGCATCTATTAGATATGGCAAAATGGCATTACTTTTTTGGTGAATATTCACATCAACGTTTACTGACAACAAGAGACAGCCTAGCTGTCTACTGTTCTAGCATTTAATGTATGCAGGGTCCTAAAGACATTTTGTCATACAACGTTGGACCATATATAGACGCCAGAAGATCCTATCTCTTTGCGTGCACAAATGGATAAAAGACTGTTGACTAGAAGCTTCCAATTATCAAACAGTCTAACGTCTACCAAAGCTAGAGACAATGGTTACTTCAACGAATACATTTCAAATTGAAGATATAAATACAAGATAGTAGCTCCAGAAGGAAGAGAGAGAGAGTTACCAACGAATACTTCAAGCAAGTCTTAACAACTCAAATCTTCCGTGAGAATCCAAGAGCCAAGAATCTCATTCCTGATCTGTCTCAAGCTCTTTAGCTCTCTGTGTTGCAATAGAAATCTTGAAAGAGAGCCTGTGTAGTTCTGAGAGAGACCATTGTGTAGATCTCCTTCTCTCAGGGCTATTTCTGCTTCAGATCGTTGCTTATTAAAGCTTGATCTAGGGGCTTGATTTCATTGGTCATCTTTTCTGTGTTGTTCCCTTCGTGTGTGAAGGAAGACCTGGTGGGGTATCCAGGGTGTTGTAGTTCCCTTCGGTTGTGAAGGAAGACCAGCTGACCTGGGTGTTGTATTGTCCATAGGGGGACTGTACCCTAGTTAGTGAAATCCTGAGTGTTACTCAGGGACTGGACGTAGGACTCCTAATGAAAGGAGATCCGAACCAGGATAATTCCTTACGTTGTGTGATTGATTTCTTGTGAGTTTATTATTTATACTAACCTTCTTTAACCTATTTCGAAGAACATCTTTGTGTATGTTTAAGTACAGGTACTGACTAAATAAATTTTTAAAAAAGACTCATTCACCCCCCCTCTGGGCTCGTCAGCTGGGCAACCAAGCTATCGGAATCGGAATTGAAAAATAATCGGAATTGGTTTCGGTTATTTCGATAAATTATCATAAACTCAAAAGATAAAACTATGGTAAACACCTTAGCTTATCGGAATTTCGGTTCTGGTAATGTTATTGGAATCGGAACGGAATCGGAATTAACCATTCCGATTTTATCGAAATTGGAACCATATTTCAGTTATTGAAATCGGAATCAGAATCTGTGTTTCCGGTTCCGAACCCGACCCGTTTGCAGCCCTAGGCGTGCATTTATAGTGGTGCCCAGGGGCTAACTGCTCGTGGTTAATAGTGTCACTACCAAAGTCATACCCGAAAAGGCGACTAGGTCTGGCAGGGAAAAAGGAAGAAAATTTAGAGATAAGCTTGATATGGATGTTGAAGAGTTGGGTTTGACTTCCTTCCTTGGCACAACCCTCAGAAGATTTAGTCTCATTAAATATTGGGGATTTTAGAATTGATTGATGGGCCACTTATTTGTAGGGACATGCGTACGACCGGGTTCATTTTGAAACTTGCAGGGACTTTGCCACTCTTTGCCATGCCCTGTTATATTGATTGATTGATTTGATTTTGCATGCATACGACCAGGTTCATTTTGAATCCTGCGGGGACTTTGCCACTCTTGACATGTATTTGACTTTGATGCTCATTGGTCATTTGATTGATTGCCCTTTTTTAGACATCCTCTCATCAGGGAGTGCTTCAAGTTGGTTGTCTTGCCCATACTACCTCTACTTCCCATATTTCGGCCGAGTGAGAAAAGAAACGACTTTCATGCCCTTAGGTATAGTCGTGATAGTGACGGTGTCTTCCAAAGCAATCGGCTTATAGTGCTGTGAAGTGTATGTAGGTGCTCATGCCAAGACATACTTTAATGAAAAGAGAGGGAACTTTGGACTCTTGGCGCGGAGCTCTCATAAACAAAAGTGTTGAGATAGCATGACATTATTGAATATTCATCTTTTCATAGATTTTTGACACTGATAAGCAATATAATAGCTTTTCAAAATAAAAGTTCAGAGGGTAAAAGGAGGACGAATGCCCTGCATGGGTGAGACTCTGAGGCTTTGAAGAATGTACAGAATTACTTAAAAATTAAAAGATAAGTGGGGACTAAAACCCCGAAAACAATGGGAGAAAGGGTGGATGCCCTGATTGAATATGGAAGGTGAGAAGGATGGGAAGAATTTGGAGACTCCAGTGGTTGCAGAGGGAGTAGACGAAAGGGGCGCGATGCCCAGTAAAGGAAAAAGAATATGGAGGGCCCGTAAGAGAGAAAGGAAAAAGTGGGCTACGAGGAGCCAAGAAGGAAGGTGCGCAGCGTGAGGCATGAGAAGGAGACGTGCCGCGTGGGGCACGGAGGGAAATGTGCCACGTGGGGCACAAGGGGAGATGTGCCACGTGGGCATAGGATGGAGGCGTGTCGTGTGGGGCACTACATGGAGATATGCCACGAGGGGTGCGGAGAGGAGGGTGGAAACAATGGGGTGTGCCACATAGGGCACGGAGAGGAGGATTGCGAAGACATAACGATGTGCCACGAGGGGAATGAGGCGGGGAATAAGGAGTACAAAAGAGGGCGCGCTGCCTAGTACATGAGAGTGGATCATAAACAAGGTGGAAATAAATGCCTTCCATGGGGAGGGAATGTGGAAACCCACGGGAAGGTACTAAGTAGCATAAAAGAGGATGTGATTGATGATGAGGGAGGTGGAGGTCCCATGGTCTTTTGCCTTGCATGGCGTTTATGCTTCCGCTTGGGAATTGGCGTTCTGACCCTCAGGTACTTCCTCACATAGTGTGCCCAGCAGGCAAATGGTCTAACTCTTCTCACATGACTTGAATGGCTCTCAAAAATTGGATTGGTGTTGTCTTCCAACGGAGTTTCAAGTAATAGTGGCAACTCCCTAGGAATGTAGTTGAGAGAAATAGTGGGGAGTTCCACTACCAGAAGCAACAATGAAGGGACCCTGCCCAAAGATTGGATAGTGTTTGTTATGGAAAGGGGCACGTGCCCTTGAGTCATTGATTGTGCCAATGATTTGGCTTTGGAGTGTGTGAGCACAATTTGCATGGTTGACCCCTTCACTTGAGTGGGAAGGTTCACAATAATGGTGTGAGGTGTCATGAGAGCTTGGAGAGATAGATTCCCAATGAGTATATTGAACTGAAGCTTGTTGGCAATGGGTATAATTGGCGTATCTTTAAAAGGCCTCTTGATGGCCATGAATGGAGGGAAGGACTTCTGCTCGGCAAATGTGCCCGGTATGCTGACGATAACCGGCATGCGAGGGATATTTTCTCAAAATTTGAACTACATACCTGGTATCGAGGCTTCCTTCTTCTGTTGACATGACTTGTCGCTCTCCATATATTTGCACCCGCTCCGTTGGATGGTGGTGGATGTGGATGGAGTGGAAGGCTGTATGGCCGGTCGAGGTGTAGTAGGTATGATGAGGAGGTTTTGCTCAAGTTGAGTTGCCAGTGGTGTTGGCGTAGTGGGAGGTGTAATGATTGGTTTATCGGATGGTGGAGGCTTAATGATGGAGTGTTTAGTGATAATGGATGGTAATGTAGGAGGTGTAGATAAATGGCAAACAAACATGATCTTGGAAGCTTCATCATCGTAACACCAAGTGGTTTCATGAGCGGGTCGGTTATTGGCAACTTCAGCCTGAGCAATGGGTTGTGTGGGAGGTGGAGGTTGTTGTGGTGGAATGGATATGGGGGCTGGTATGGGTGCCGGAGCAGGTGCGACGTTGGGCACATGAACTTCTTCATGGATGATAGGGGCGTTGTATGGCCCAGTTGGAGGTTGTTGAGTCTGAGGATGACGAATTAATGGACGCCTGGGTGGAGGCATGTTGTGGTAAATGGGTGTATACGAAGGGGTATATGAGGTGGATGTTGTATGGTGGCGAGGTGGATGGTGGATGGCGTCCACTGATGCATTATGCCTCGGACTAGCCTGATTGAATAAGTCCATGATTGGGGAGTCCATTAGATGTGTCTAGATGTAATGTCCCCGCTCGTAGAGCTCTTCCATTGTTGTGATCTAGTTCATGGCCAAGATGTGCTTGAACCTCAGAGTAGAGTTAGAAATAATGATTTTGACTTGCTCTGACTCCTAGAGCACGTGTTGCAGGTGGGTGGCCATCGACCTCCAATGGTCAGCGAATTGTACAAATTTCTCGTCAAGCCCCATTTTCTCGGATGCTAGATCTGTGATGGAGAGATATGGGCTGACACGGTCTTTGTACCTCTGAAGGAACTTTTTATGTAGAAGTCGGAAGTCTCCTGCCTCTCTTGGCTCTAAGGAGTAGAACCATTCAAGTGCAAGGCCATCAAGAGACCTTCTAAAGAGGTATGCCAGAGTGATAGGGTCATGTTGCCAACGTGAGGACTCATAGAGGAATTCTTTGATGTGAATGTAGGGATTACCCATGCCATTGTACAGTCGATATGACAGCATGTCCGAAGGATGTATATGGATTTGAGGAAGAGCCGGCATGGAGGCAACGGGGTCACCCGTGGAGTTTGAGAGTTTGTTGATTTGATTCTCCATATTGTTCAATTTATGGAGAAGAGCATGTTGGAGTGAGGTGGATTGCCGCTGGGCATGTGAGGGAGTACACGAGGATGGTCTTGAGTTAATGGGCCTTCCCAAGGGTTGGTCTGTACGGACCGGAGCACGGGAGTGCAAGTAGCCAGGGGGGTGAGGTGAAGGATGTACAGGAGGATGTGGCGAAGTCGCCGAAATATACAAAGATGGGTGCCTATGGGGAGGAGAGGGAGAAGGAGTCACACCCTCAACCAAAGATTGAATGAGATTGAGTTGTTGAGGGGGGAGTTGATCTATGGCATTCAGGACATTTTGCACATTTGGATCTTGGTGGAGGGAAGGCTCTTTCTGGGTTTTGATTGGTGTAAAATTCGAGGGAATATCAAGTTGGTTAGCGCGCGGTGTGCGCACATAACCATATGAAGTGGAAGTTTGTCCCTCATGGTGGTAAGATGGACGGACATAGGATTGAATAGATTGGCCATCTAAATTATCCTCATAGTCTACATAATTAAATTTGACATGATGGTATTGGTCCATTTTTAACAAAGCAAGCAAGCAATCAACTCAAGGTTGAACAAAAATATCAATCAATCAATATGGTTCAAACAAGTTATGATGCTTACGCTGATTTTAGGAGTTTCACAATTAATTGATGAATTGAAGAATTGTGTGTGTCACTCCATGTGAGATCCTAATTGGGTTGAAGGTGGATACTTCGGGTACAACTAGAAACTCACTGCTCACCACGCGTAGGATGTCTAACCCAAGTCAAACGGTAGGTACAACCTGCTCGGTCCACATGAGGGAATCCACGAGATACAGAGACTTACAGAGGTCCTAGTAAAGGTCCCCTAGTCCAGTGAGACGGAATGCCCAAAGGAGAGAGGTCGCCCTTACTAAGAAGTGTGTGGAGTCTAAGAGATGAGGGAAGGAGGTCCCCCAACCAATGCAAGATACCCTGTATGCAACAATTATAGCATAGATTTCTGGATGGCCCAGCAGGCCGCGCTCTGTCCATAGTCAAAATCGCAACAGACACAGACGTTGCGAATCAAACTGAATCACGCTAGTTCACCTGGTCATGGTTCTGAGAGCCCAAGAGGCTGTCAGCGTCTTGGCCGGTCCCTGTGGACGGACTACAGACAGAAATGCGACGGACTAAAACGTCACAGAACAAAGTGAAACACGACCAGTTAACTGGTCGCGTTTACAAGCCTGAATCGCGACCACTGTGTCGGTCGCGATTCAAAAGGCAACACGAAAGCTTAAGAAAACACAGAAGGCAGGATATATGTACAAGAAATCAAACATACACAACATGCAGCATGCAGTAGGGCATGAAGCAAGGAGAAAAAGACACAATCTAATGCATATGGATCAACTCATCATCATTTTTTTCTTTATTTTCTCAAATTTTCTTTGCAACCCACAATTGGCTAATCACTTGGGATGAAAGAGGATGAAAGGAAGGAGGAGCAAGCGAGAGTGCCCAAGGAGGGTGCCACGTGGGGCACGATGGAAAGGGTAATCAAGTAGAAAAGGCGGAAAGAGGTCCCATCGTGATCGCCAATTTGTAGATTATGCTTTTCGTCTTTGAAGAACACCAAGCGTCCACAAAGAAAATAATGAGAAAATGAATAGGAAGATGGAGCACAACTCATAGACGTGTACGTGATTCCCAGACACATATGGATGTCGAAGGAGTATGAATAAAGAAATGCAGCAAGTGCAAATAAGGAGTAATCGCGAGAAATACCTTTAGCGGAGAGATTGGGACAATGGGGTTCTTCTCCTCTTCTACGAATACGGCCGGCCGTGGTAGAAGGTTTCTTCAATTTGATTACCCTGAAACAACAAAGATAAAAGAAAGGCAATAGGGATTAGCCAAGTGAATGTGTTAGCATCAAATTGTTAAAGAGAAATAAAGGAGATGAAACATGGATGTAGAACTCACCTTGTTTGCCTTTTTAAACCCCTAAAGACATAATTAAGAAGCATGCATGTTGTGTAGAAAGAGTTAATTGCATGGCTTGCATAGGTAGATTAATTACATGAGAAGACCTTTTACATGAAGAGAGAGGAGAAATTAAAAGAATATTAAAAAAAAAAAAGAATAGGTTGGAAGAGAGAGAGAGACGATGGGAGGGGAATTGTTTAAAATAAAGAAACGAAGGAAGATAAGAGAGAGATCGGTGGTGGAAGATAAATAATTTTAAAAGATTGATGAAAGAGAGAGGACGGTGGGGAGAAGAAAAATTGGAATTTAAAAAAGGAATAAATAGAAGAGAAGAGAGAGATCGGTGGGGAGAGAAGAAAGAGGAATAATATAAAAAAAAGAAGTAGAAAAAGGGAGAGAACGATAGGAAAGAGAGAGGGATTAAGAAGAACAATTTAAAAGATTAAAAAAAGTAGAGTGGACAGGAGAGAGGCGGTTGCAGAGAAAAAATGAGAGGGAATATTAAAAGAGAAAGGTTTTGTGCATTTTCGAAAAGTGCAGAAAGTCACGTCTTTCCTGCACTTCTGACATCCCATTCGTCCACGTCAAAGAGTTCAATGGTCCGCGCCATGTCAGCACAGCCCCCGCCACGCCGCACCTTCGCCCCGCCACGCCAGCGCGGGAACGCCCCGTCACCTCCACCTCCCTCCGCCGTGGTGACATGAGCGAATGTCATAATGACATGGTCAAATCTCACTTCAAACACCAGCTTCCCAAATTACCCTCTCTCACCTCTTTCCTGTGTTCGCCCCCCCCCCCCCCCCCCCACCTCCTCCTTCTCTTGCACTTCCGAAATCGGGAAGAACACCTCTGCGAACATCCACGGGCGAGAGGAACCTGTGCGAACGTGCAAGGAGGAAACCAGGGAACGCCCCGTCACCTCCACCTCCCTCCGCCGTGGTGACATGAGCGAATGTCATAATGACATGGTCAAATCTCACTTCAAACACCAGCTTCCCAAATTACCCTCTCTCACCTCTTTCCGTGTTCGCCCCCCCCCCCCCCCCACCCCCACTCCTCCTACTCTGCACTTCCGAAATCGGAAGAACATCTCTGCGAACATCCACGGGCGAGAGGAACTGTGCGAACGTGCAAGGAGGAAAACCAGTGCAGTGACTTGTGCGGACATCCAACATGCGGTCGAAGATGATCCCGAGGAAAACTGAACTAAGGCTTTCGGTGAAGCCGCACCACGGCGCTCCGACAAAAACAACAGAGGAGGAGGAGGACCCTGTGCTATCAACTTCCAGTTCATTAGACGAGGGGAAAGTGCCAAAGTAGGCAGAGAAAGCTTCTGGGGCGCAGAGAAAAAAGAATGGT